>JAZKJV010011002.1:600000-1118435 GCA_037367405.1 Ottelia alismoides
GCACGTGGACACGCCCCATGGATATGTGTCCTGTCACCACTGACCATTCTCGTGCTTGTAAGGGGTAAATTGCTAAATCTCTCCCCTATTTTTGTATTTATTTAATAGTCTTGTAAATAAATTGTAAAGTGTAAAGAAATGGTTAAATTGCATGTAAATCGCTATACTCTTTTAATATTGTATTTAGGTTCATGCCACATGAGGTGGCCATTTTGCAAACATACCCCCTGTTACTTGTTGTATTTATATTTGGTCTAAGAAAATGTAATTACGTTGTATATTTTTTGATAACTTACACAAAGGCCCCAATAGATTATTTTATTTATACATATGCCCCTGTTAGCAATTGCATTTTTATGTGCTTGTTGGATTTATTTAAAATAGATACCTTGCTCCGAAAATCACAAAAAATAGGTGTAGGATCCTGATTGCTTGTAGTTTCACGCCATAATTTTTTTTGCAATTTTAAACTTTTTCCTATTTATTAAAAATGACATTAGCACATTTTCGTTCATGTATAGCTTATAAAATACTAGTAAAATATAAAAACATTTTTGAAATCTCAAAAAAAGTTTATTTATTTATGTATTTCTTACCTTTAGATAAAAAATCACTGAAAATACTAAAACGAACTCATAAAAATAGAAAAAACAAAAAACCTTGATAAAAGTATATAAAATTCCTAAAACTCTAAAAATATAATTTCCTATTTTGTATTTCTCTATATTACTATCTATATAATAAAATTGATTTGAAAATTTTTTAACTTAATTTTCTATATTTAATATACATTTCAATTTCAACTATTTAATTACTCGCTATTAAGGATATTTTTTACTTAAAAATATATAAAAAAGTATAAAAATCCCAGAAAAATCATAAAAACCAAAAAAAATTATTTAAATCCTGAAAATATTCAATTCTATAATTTTTAGTTATATTTATACCTATATTATATATTATGGCATATATAGCCTTATATACCTTATTATATGTTATAAAGAAAAAAAGAACATTATATAATATATATAATATAAAAATAAACTACAAAATTATATAACAAAAAAAGTATATAAAAATAAAATTAAAACCCCACAAATATATAATAAATGATATGGTTGTACATAATACTCTCTAGTTAAAAATAACTTTAGGCTACCAATTTTGCTCTCTGTGGTTCGACGTCTACATGCTTTCTTGCTATACATCTTGTTGTAGAGTTATAATAAATTTGTCACTTTCTTAAGGACACCATTATCTCATGGCACACAATCCTAAATTCTAGTCTCAGATGGGGGTAGACATTTCATAAATCGAGAAGTTAAGAAACTTGTAAAGGAGTACAACATCGATCACCGTATCACATCTTCTTACAACCCATAGTCTAATGGATTGGCTGAAATCTCAAATAGGGAGATCAAGACAATTATACAGAAACCTGTACGTGCGGATAGGAAGGACTAGTCTCAACTCCTTTATCATGTTCTATTCCTTATTGTACTGCCTACAAGACTCTATTAGGAATGTCTCCCTATAGACTTGTCTATGGGAAGCCTTGCCATTTGCCCATCGAAGTTATTGACAAATCATTTTGGGCAGTCAACATCTGTAATTTGAACTCACAAGCAAGTGATCTGAACTAAAAGATTCATCTGAAAAAACTCATGGAATTCAGAGACTATGCATGTGATAACAACCTGATGTACAAGGAGAAAGTCAAATGATGGCATGACAAGCATACCCGACAAAAGACTTTCAATCCTGGTCAAATGCATGATTGTTTTACGCAAAGTTGAAGATATTCCCAGGCAAATTGAAAAGCAAATGGACAGTATCATTTTTAGTGAAGACTGTGCATGACAACGGTAGCATCATCATATCTAGGTTGTCATCTGACTCAAAGCCATTTGTAGTTAATGTTCTTTTGTAATTTTAGTGATTTTTGGTTGGAAGGTTAAAAATACATAAATAGGAAAAATATATAGTATTGGGAATTTTTCAAAATGTTTTATATTTTTTTGGAAATTTTCAAGTCAAAGAGAGGCTAACCGTGCACTATTTGATTTTTAGAAAAATAGGAAAAGGGCATAAAATGCAAATAGAATATTATAGAGTGATCAAGCATGCATCCAGGCACTATTATTATTTGGTATTTTTTGGGGCACAGGAACTATTTTTAATAAATGGAAAACAAAGCACGAAAATATTCAACCTAGCAAGGGTATAATTTCTTATATAAATAAAGGCGAGGGTCCAAATGGAATTTTACCCAAACTTTAACACTAATTTTAGAACTTTATATACTAAAAGACAACTAGAAAACACATGAGGTTTGCATGTAATTTTTACAAGATACACGTGCGCTTACACATGATGCTAGCATGGACTAAATTGCAATATTAGAAATATTCAGGGGGTTACATGCAGATAATCCACTACTTTTTAAACTACATAATATATTTACAGGACTTTTAAGCAATTACAAAAATTTTAGAGGGAGTCTATTCAAATTACCCACTTAAGCGTTGAGATACAAACATCTTGGGCTCGCCACGTGGCTGATCAAACGATCGTCTTCGCGTACCCCTTCATTGGAAATCAACGGTCCAGATTAGGTATGGACTGCTGTTCTTAATCGAATGACATAGAGGGGTGCCAGAAGAACACAGAAGAACACCCCTCAAGCGAACATCGATTCTTTGTTTCTCGGGCCTCCGACGATCTTTGTCTCCTCTGATGAGCCCAGCAGGTAGCTGGGCTTCCTCCGTGTGCGCCTACAGGGTCCGGGCGAGGCGAGGCGAGATATTACGCCCCAACAAGGTGGAACCACATGGTGCATCTCCAGGTGGTCGTTGAGGCTTCAGGTTCGTCTTCAGACCTGCATGATGGTGCCAAAAGATGCGCGAGTGCGAGGGCTATCTTCTCGACCCGAAGTTTACATAAAATGGCAGGTGGGATTGAATGAAAGGGGGGATCCGACGTGAAGCGGTGGAGGGAGAACGATTCCCAGATCCATGATGGATCTGGGTTGAATGAAGTAGGGGATCAATGGAGAAAATGGAGGGGATTGAAATGGGGTTGAAGTTGGGGCGAAATGGAGAAAATGGTGGGGTCCTAAATCTCGAAGAAGAAGGATCAAAAAGTCAAAAAATGGGAAGGAGGTACATTTATAAGCGATTTTTGAGCGAGTTTCGAGGGGATCTTAGGTCCAGATCGAGTGAGGGTTGGTGAAGATTCTAGGATGGGCGTGGATCTAGGATGAAGAGGATGCACGATGTTGGTGGTCTCGAGGGTAATGAGTTATGGGGGAAGCATGTAGAAATCGACAAAGAGGTGGCCCGCATGACATCTTACAAGAATCAGAGGGTAGGCTGGACAGTTGACCGGCGATCAACGTTTGAACGCACCTGGTTGGTCCACGTAGACCCACCTGGAAATTCCAAGGCAAAAATGCATTAGAAAATGAATAATAAATAGAATATGCTTTTATTATTTTTAGGTTATAAAATAAAAAATGTTTCTAATATTATATAGTATTTTATGCATATTTTATTTATTTTTAGAGGTGCTTATTTATAAGTTATTTTTTAGGGTACATATATAGGTATATTTACCTATGTTTTAGCTATTTTATTTTTATTTTGCATTTTTGATTTTATTAGTGTATTATGTTATTTTATAAAATTATAACTTATTTTTTATACTTAAATATTTTTTGTTATAATTTTCTGATATATTATATATACTTAAATAAATAGGTGTATTAATTATATAGGTATAGCTATTACATTCATCTATGTATATTATTTTTTATTTTATTTTAGTGTTTTCTTTATTATTTTATTCCTATTTTAATATGTGTATATATATTATAACTAATATTTACAAAATTATAAAAATATAAAATTATAAAAATAAGAATGAATGAATAAGATGATTATTTTAATCGGTTATATTATACAATAGGGGTCCAAAACCTAACTTTCACATATTAACTCTGAAAAATATGAAACCACCTTCATTAAATAGCTTATTAAAAGTTATTTACAATTAGAGGTAATTTTGATACATTTTGGGATTTTATTTGGGAGATATGGGTCTGTGAAGTTTGGCTTTTTAAAATTTTATTTTCTGTATAAAATGTACAATGTATATTATTTTCGTATGAAATATTTTTTTTTATTTTTCTATATATTATTATATAAACTTTCATGTACAAAACTTCATTATTTGAGGTGAAAATAATAAAGAATAAAATAGGTCCCAAAAGCAATTATTGGCCTATTTAGTAGAGCGATTGTCTGCATTTTATGTACAACTAGCCGCCCTATCTCACCCTACTTTATTCCTTGTCGACTAAGTCATCATGATGACTGAGTCTCGGAGGCTAGGTCACTTCAGTGTCCTTGACACTTCGCTCCTTTTCTTTTCTTTCCTTTATTCTTTTATTTTGGCGATAAATATAATAAATGTACAATATTTTGTACAATTTA
Source organism: Ottelia alismoides (assembly GCA_037367405.1). Taxonomy (NCBI): domain Eukaryota; kingdom Viridiplantae; phylum Streptophyta; class Magnoliopsida; order Alismatales; family Hydrocharitaceae; genus Ottelia; species Ottelia alismoides. Next base: position 604,494 of record JAZKJV010011002.1, read on the forward strand.
ATGATGTCTTAATAATGTCAAATTTAGAGCTCAAAGAAAGGCCTTTGGATTAATGATGTGTTCGGAACCACTTAAAGGTTAGGATTTGTGACACGACAACATTTAGGTTCCATACTCCTATTGTCCAGTCCAATTCACAACCACGTAAAAACCATCCTCTTAGTCGCATACTCTTGCTACCTTGAAATGATAGAACCATGTGTGTGAAATTGTTCAACTCTCCCCAGACAAAACCATTGAACCACCAAGGTGTCTGCTCTTATGATAACTCGTCCTCGTGGTGGTAGATACTTTCCTTTAAGGTCAGGTGCTTTCAGTCTTTACAACCAAATGAGATAAGAAGATAGAAGAATGGGGAGAGAAGTGGGAATGGACCAGTGTAGTCTTCATTCCCTTGTGAAGTCGGTCAGTGTAACCGGATCTTCACCAAGAAGCAGGCTTTTTCTAAAGCTCACAATTGTGGATTTTTTTGTTCAAGGCATCTTTGGATATTTTCTTTGACTTTGCATAGCATCTACATTCTTGTGTGTGCCCCGGTGGATATAGCATCTTTTATTCCACCCACCGTTTTGAGGCCTTAGAAAAAGTTGCGTCGGTAGACCATCCCTCATCCAAAATTGTTTCAATCCATCTCTAGTCTTTAGATATCATTGTTATCAGAAGAAGTGGGCTAGAGTACTAGTGTCGGCATTCCCCATGAATGGTTCCTGAGCCACCCTTGATGAAGCAGTTTGCATCATCCCGACTTAGACCCCAAGATTTTTCAACAGTCCAACTAGGTTGAGATGTGTTAGTGCGAGGTTTCCAGTTAAGTCACTGTCTCAAGAGTCGTACGGTTAATATTAAGGGTTCTATTTAGGCACATTGAATTGTCTATGGACATAGTCTAAGAATCTAAAGAATTAAGTCAAGGTGACCTGAAGTATCTCCGATTACAGTCCTTAACAGGTTTCTCTGAAATTAAGTGCATTAAAGTCTACAATAAGCTCCAATCTTCAGACTTTACTTGGACTTGTTCCATCGCCTATATTATTCTGAAAAATGCTCATGCTATGTACAATGTAAACATATTTTTGTGATGCAATTTTCAGACTTTTGAACTTTTTATTGGTTTTTGAAAAGATGATGCAAATGCATAGTTTTTTTTAAATTTTGCAAATGTTTTGGGTATTTTGGTTTTGCAAATGTCTTTGTGGTAAGATTTTGGATAAAAACTAGGTATAAATATTTACACGGGGATGCATCTTATATTTACAAGAATTAGGGTCTTTAAGAATATACAAGGGGTAAGTGATCATTTTAAAGAATTTTAGTGTGATGTATATATTCCTCACACTTATTTGAAAAGGATTTTCAAACAATTTTAATAACTATAGTCCAAAATAGTTTTTACAACAATTTTTACAAAAAATTACATAGTTTTAAAAATCATTTTTGCAAAGGTTTATTAAACAATATAGATCATTTTTTTCTAACTATTTTTGCAACCATTTTTCAATCCATTTGCAAATCATTTTTAAACAATTTTATTTCATGGAAAGAAAAGAAATTTTACAAACAAAATATTTTATAAATGTTGGAAACATTTTACAAAATATTTTTCAAGAAATTTTCAAAATGTTTTTCATTTGGATTTTCAAACTATTTTCCAAGCATTTTGCAAAGCATTTTCACCTGATTTATTAGTAAGTATGTATAAAAATTTTGAGGAACAATAAACATCATTTTTAATAAATAATTTGATGGATTTGTATATGTATATTTACAATGTTTTAGCCATATTTATTGAAAATAGGAAAGTACGAGTTATGGATGAAATATATACAAAGTATATATTGACCCCCTATAGTTAGCTTGAGCTATGTCCTCATAGATCGAAGAGAAAGGAAGACATAACTCATACTAAGTATAGAGAAGTCTATGCTAAAACGACTTAAGAATCAGAAGTTGATCGTCCCCTTATACTTAGGATTAATTAATCCTAAGTATAGTTGTATGTATATCAATGTAGGGAGGGTCAAGGGTGGGAAACGAATAAATGAATAGCTCAACATCTCGGCCTGTCTCCCCCTATACTCAGGGTAAAATATCCCTAAGTATGGAAAGAATGTCAAAAGTTGAGGAGACATGCGAGGGATCGAGGAATGAGCACCCGAATATATTCACCCCCATATACTTAGGATGAAGCAAATACTAAGTATGGTAGTGATGTTTGGGATGAATACAACTTTTCGAAAGAATCAACGAATAGAAAATTAAAAAGAAGAAAAGAAGAAAATGATTAATTATTCAAAAACGTTTTTCCTAGCCTCGTCTGCGTGAATGGATTCTGTGGATGTGATTTATTCGTCATGGACCACCTGAATTGAATGGATGACAGACAAAAATGTGTCATGTTCAAGATAAGGCTTCAGTAGTTATCCGTTGATCACAAATGGTTGTGCTTCATCTGACAAATCAGATATGATGATACTTCTATTGTCATGCACTTATTTACTACGAACGATCTTGTCCACTTGCTCTTCAATTTCCCTGGAAATAGTTTATGTTTTGCATCAAACAACCAAACTTTCTATCCTGGTTCGAAGGTCTTGCGACGGATGTGCTTGTCATGCCACCTTTTGACATTTTCTTTGTACATTAGGCTGTTGTCATATGCACACTTGCGGAATTCAAGGAGTTGATTCAGATCCAACTTTCTGTTCTGTCCTCCCTTCTTGGAATCCAAATTACAGAAGTTGATTGCCCATAATTATTTGTGAATAAGTTCCACGGGAAGATGGCAAGATTTATCGTACACTAGGCGGTAGGTAGACATTCCTAACAGTGACTTGTACGTGGTCCGATAGGACCAAATACTGAGTCCAGTAATTGCGACCCATTCTTCCTATCGGGGTGTATGAGTTTTTGCAATATTGTCTTTATCTCCCTGTTTGAACATTCGGCCATACCATTAGACTGTGGGTGGTACGAAGATGTGACACGATGTTCTATGTAAAATTCCTGTGTCAGCTTCTTCACCTCTCTGTTTATGAAGTGGCTGCCCCATCAGATATCAGAATTTTAGGGATCCCAAACCTTGTAATAATGTGATCCTTGAGGAGTCGACATACGATATGATTTTTGGTAGCTCTGGCTGGGATAGCCTTCACCTAATGACTTACATAATCGACAACGAGCAGAATATACTCAAAACCCTAACTGTTAGGGAACATGCCCATGAAATCAATGCCCCCATGCGTTAAATACGTCAGAAAATTTGAATGTTCTTAAGAGTCATTGTGTCTCCCATTCTGATGGTACTCCTAGTGTCCGACAGTTAGTGCAATGTTTGACAAAGTTTTCTACGTCTTTGAATAAAGTCGACCACCAAAGGCTGCATTGTAGTACTTTCACTGCCATCCTTCTTCTAGAGTTGTGTCCTTCTGATTCTATGGAGTGGCAATGCTAGAGGACACTATTGACCTCCTCCTGTAAAATGCATTTTCTCCAGATGCAGTCAACACCCTCACAAAAGAGATATGGATCCTCCCACTAGTAGAAGTGGATATCTGACAAAAACTTGTCTCTTTTCAACTTATGCCAATCTTGTGGACTTTTCTTGGATACAAGATAGTTCACAATATCAACAAACCAAGGGAGAGAGGTAACTGACAAGATGGCCTCATCTAGAAAAGTCTCTGTAATCGGCAATAGGCTCTGCTTAGGAGGGTCTGGCTCTGTCAATCTTGACAAGTGGTAGGCTACCACATTTTTAACTCCAGGTTAATCATGAATTTCAAGATCAAATTCCTGGAGTAGAAGGATCCATCTGTTTAACCGTGGTTTGGCATCCTTCTTGGCTAGTAGATACTTGATTGCATAATGATCTGTATACACTATGATTTTGGATCTAAGCAAATGGGAACTGCATTTTCCACTGTGAATACTACTGCCAGCAGCTCTTTTTCAGTGACAATGTAGTTTCTTTGTGCTTCGTCAAGAGTTCTGTTGGCATAGTGAATAGCAAATGGAATATGATCTCTCCTTTGTTGTAAAACTTCCCGAATAACATAATCAGAGGCATCAGTCATGATCTCGAACGGTAGAGACCAATCTGGCGGTTGTAGGACAGAGGCTTGAGTGATTATTTCTTTCAAACGTGTAAAGGCCTAGAGGACTCTGTCGTCAACAATAAAATCTACCTCCTTTCCTAGAAGCTCAGTCGGGGGTCGGGCGATCTTGCTGAAATCTTTGACAAATCGTCGGTAGAAACAGACATGCCCTAAGAATGATTTGACCTGCTTCAAATTTGTAGGTGGCTCCAGTTTTGAAATCTTCTCCACCTTCGTAGTATCCACCTCCATGCCACGCTTTGAGATGACATGGCCAAGCACAATACCTTTTGTCACCATAGAATGGCTTTTCTCTCATGAGAGCACAACGTTCACTTCACAACATCTTTTCAAAACTTGATCTAGATAAGATAAACACTGATCGAAGCTATCCCCATAGACTAAGAAATCATCCATGAAGACTTCAAGAAAACTTCCAACGATATCTGCAAATGCTGCCAACATGCATCATTGGAATGTCGCTGGAGCGTTGCACAATCTGAACTGCATTCTATGGAAGGCATACATCCCAAATGGACAAGTGAAGGTTGTCTTCTCTTGATCTTCAGGAGCAATGGCGACTTGATTATAACCAGAGTATCCATACAAGAAACATAAATATTCCTTCGTGGCCAGTCTTTCGACTATATGATCAATGAAGGGAAGTGGGAAATGATCTTTCTCGGTTGCTTAATTCAGACTCCGGTAATCTACACAGACGCACCATGATGTCAGAACTCTGGTTGCGATCTCGTCTCCTTTTTCATTCTTGACCATGATGATTCATGACTTCTTGGGCACAACATGCAGGGGACTCATCCATTTTGAGTCGGAGATGGGATAGATGAACCCCGCATCGCACCATTTCATGAGTTCATTCATGACAACCTCCCGACGGTTTGGATTCAATCTGCGCTGGAATTCATAGGAAGGTTTGTTGTCTTCTTGCAGGTATATGTGATTCGAGCATATGGAAGGGTTTATCCCATGGAGATCGGAAATTTTCCAGCCTATGACCTTGCGGTTTCTTTTTAGAACCTCTAGCAGATGGGATTCTTGTTCCTTGGTTAGATGTGAATTGATGATTACAGGGAACATGTTAGGTGCACTCGCAAGGAAGGCATACTTCATGTTTGCTGGAAGTGGTTTGAGCTCAGGTGGGGATTGATTTAGCTCAGTGCTGACTTCTGCTACTGCACAGGGCGATGATGTTGGATCTTTCATCTGTAGTGTGTCCACCATTGGCGTTGTAGGCTCTGAGTGCAGTGCTGCACAAAATTCTTCAATGATTGAATCTTGTTCACATGAATTTTCAATGATGTCCTCTTGCTCCGCCAAGGTGGCCATAAATGTATTCATCAGACAAATCATTAAAAATCTCATCTTCAAGGACATTCGGGAACTCGACTGTGCTATCCAAGACTGCCTCTATAGAGAGGAATTCCTGGGTCTCGATATCATCCATGAACAGATTTGTGTCACATATTTCAGCCAAAAAGTCACAGTCTTCTGTTCGCTACGCTGCTGGCTCACTCTCATCCGATGCAGATGCTAAAGGTTTAGGCACTTAGATCGTCTCAATTAGCACTTTATCATTATTTGAACGAAATTTTCTCTGACTGGTTCCATAGTTCACCACTACCTCAGTTATTTGAAGGAACGACCGTCCAAGGATTATTGGGGTATGCAGAAGAGGAGCTGAAGTGTCCATGTCTAGAACTATGAAGTCTGCAGGGAATTGCATTCCCTGAATGGTGACGACATCTTCCAAAACTCCTCGGGCTGCTTAATGGATGTGTCTGTGAATTGTAGAATCATTCTTGTGGATTTGAGCGGTCTCAACCCAAATTCCTTGAGCAGTGACCTGGGCATTAGATTGATTGAGGATCCACTATCAAGTAGAGTTTGGTCAAACTCTTGGTTGAATATCTGACATTTGATTAGAGGAGCTCCCATATCCTTCTTCTTTATTGGGATATTGTTGATTGCATTCACTGCAGCTGCGGTGAGAATGTGCTTTACATTTTTTTTCACGAGCTTTTCGTGGCTGTCTCTTTGAGGTACATACTTCCTTTAGACCTTTCTTGATATTAGGCATGTACTTGATGACCTTGAGAAGAGGCATTTCAAGAACAATATTATGAAATATTTCCACAACATCAGGATTAGACAAGGCGATTTTCAAATTTTTATTTTTTTTGGATTTTCTCATTACATCAAGAAACAAAATATCTACAGAATCAAAATCTGTAGTGGAAATAGTGTTCTTAGTTTCAACAAAATCTGCGCCCACATCAAGGTGCACATGTGGATGACTGAAAAGAGTAGGGTCATACATGAAAGGCAAGCATCCAAAATCTTCAAGCGACGCTCCATAGGCTGGTATTGGATCGACTGCATGTGCGGTCTCCTCCAAGGTTGGCTGGCTGGTGATGCGGCTGGTTCTTCGCCTGCTGCTGCTAGTTCTATCTTTTTAGTAATTTTGTTTTTCCTGATTTTGTTTGGATTTTTGGTGCTTCTTCTTCTTCTTCCTCACCTGGTCTGGTTGCTGGTCTGGCTGATGTAGAAGAAGTTGACAACTCCCTTGTGGTTGCTTTATTCTTCCCCTTGCAAGTGGCTGATGGCTGCAAGGTCCTACCGCTCCTGAGAGTGACAACATTAGCTAAAAACAAATTGTGCATATCTGACTCTGTAAGACCAATGGGATTTTCACAGACTACCTGCTCTTTCTTCTTAAAATTGTTGGGGTTTGCCTCCACTTGTGCGGGAATAGAGATCTTAGTGGCAGTGAAATCATCCAACTTCTGGCTGAGATCTGCAAGGCTCATGACAAGTTGGACCAAGCAGTCTAAGGCTGGGTTGACAAGAGATGCAACCTCAGATACTAAGGCGTGCTGCCTACGCTGGTATTACTGATGGTACTGAGACTGCTGGTTGGGATACTGGGAATGGTACTGAGGAGAAGGGTGATGCTGTTGATACTGTTGAGGAGGGTGCTGCTGATAGGGCACAACTGCATACTACTGGTTTTGTTGGTATTGTCAGTATTGTGGTTATTGTTACTAGTTCTGTCTCCAATTGCCATGGAAATGTGGAGACTGATGGTGCTGTTGATGTTGCTGCTGGTTGTTATGGACAAACCTCCCTCCTTATTGTTGAGGGAACTGGTGAGAGTTAGCAACCTGACCCTACTAAGGTCCGCTTGGATGGGTTAGTTGTGCATCATTTGACCATACACTGTTCACCTCCTGAATAATAGGTGGTGGAGGGGAGAATTGTTATAGAATGTACTGGGGCTCTGGCTAGTAGACGACCAACTGCTGTCGTGACTGATTAGGAGTTGTTGGCTCTGAGGCTTGCATATAATAGACCTGCTGAACCGTTGGCTGGGGTTGACTCGGTTGAGGACGCTGTGGTTGTGCACATTCCTTCGTCTCAGATGGAGTGGAGGTCGATGTAGACATAGAGTTGCAGGAATTGATTGTACTCACCAGCAACTCCATCTACTTGGTGATTTGATCTAGTTTGTCTAGGTTCTTTGTCCTTTGTTCGTTCGTGGCATGTTTTTCCAAGTCCTATGATCGCTTCTCAATGATGTCTACTTTAGACATGTGGCTCCCAATAATGCTCAAATTGGATCTCTTATCCCTGTCTGGCTCGTGGGATGCTTCCATATACATAGGCTCTTGAACAGGTTATTGCTTGCACTTATAGGCATGGGACGATGATATTGCAGCCTCTCCTTCGACCATTTCTTCAAAGATCTACCATATGGCATCCTCATCTTTATTGAAATGAGAGCCGCCACATGCTGCATCCACAAGCTTCTGACTTTCTATTGTAAGTCCCCCGAAAAAATGTTGGACCAGGCTGGTCTTAGGAATCAAGTGAAGGGGACACTTTTCTTGTAGCTCAGTAAACCTCTCCCAGGCATCAGGAATGGATTCATGCGCATCTTGGGTGAAGTTTGCTACGCGGGTACACATTTGATTGAGTCACCCAAGAGGATAATATTTGTGCAAGAAGGCCGGCTTCAGTTCTTCCCAAGTGATGACGACCTTCCCCAAGTGATCGATCCAATGAAGGCCTTATCTTGAAGGATGAAGGGAAATGCCATCATCTTGACTACCCCAAGAGGTATATCGGGGTAACGAGTGGTGCCACAGATGCTTCCAAACTGTTGTAGATGAATATATGGTTCTTCATTAGCGTTTCCTCGAAAGACGGATAGAGTGCCAGTAGCTGAGGCTTCAATATAGAGTTGGAATGGATTGCAGGAATCTGGATCCATTCAGTGACTTGTCCCACCCCTGGACTGTATGTTTCTTTTAGAGTCATCTTGGTACTCTCTACTCTAGGCTCGTCTGCTGGGCATCTACCACCTCCACCTTCGAGATCTTCTTCAAATCCTCCTCCCTTGTTGTCTCTCCTTCTCCGTAAGTCACTAAGCATGTCCTGGAAGGCGACCTGTGCTAAGGCTTGATCCGTGAGTTGCTGCTGGATTGCTTGAATAGAAGCAAGGATCTAAGCATTCACAACATTTTGATTTCGCTGCAGACTCTGATCTGGTTGAGGTGATGGTTGTGGTCCCTTCCCTTTTCCTCCAGGAGCCATCTCTCTCTGACCATGAGTCTGATTCTATCATAATTTATGGCTCTAGATTGGGCTCTTGATCTGAAAATGGAGTAATGCATTGATCAGTCTATGTGGAGGCATCATAAGTAGCAAATCGATCTGTGTTAAGGTCAACACAGAATTTCATTAAGGATAGTTGCGTGTATGGAGTGAAATCAATTGCCATAAAAAATGGGTAGGTTTCGGGTCAAGAGTGATCCCGATTTGTCGGAGAAGATGGGGAGTCTGGAGATTGGTTCACAGAGTCTGAACCGGATTCTTGGGAATTGCCCCCAAATTATTGGAGGTGGCGAGCACATGGAATTGATGTTGGTGTCGCCGGGGTCCCAACTAGGCCATCCATGTGTCATCATCTTGATTGTCAAGAGGAGTTTGAGATTAGAAGAATGATATAGAGGTCAAACAAGAAATAAAGGGAGTGTAAAACAGTAGATTGATCCAAATGAGCATAGAATCAAATAGGGAGTCAAACAAAGTGAAAAAAGGCACACACTGTGCATGAGTGATCTTTGAACCTTAATTCTAATTCAAACAAACACAAAACAAGGTAGGTTCACCCACTCAACACATGTGAAGTTGTGGAAGTTCGACTATTTTTATCTTTTCAATTTTATTGTTATTTTCAAGCAATCATTTCACGAGTCCTTAAGTACGCTAACCCTATAGGAGAGTGTGTACTGCTACGAAAGTGCCCCGTACTTGTTCCACCTCCTTTGTAACATGTTATTTGCGTGCTTAATCGTCCTTAATCTCATGCTTGGGCAGCTACTCAACCAAAGAAATACAAAGGAAGCCAATAGGCGAAACCAATACTTTGGTCCTCGCTTGCAACGGAATCGCCCGTGAGCGTGTAAGGACCTACTTGGATGCAAACCGATGAGACGGACACACCCGTGAGGGCATAGCCAAAGCTCAGTACTTCAGACTAAGTCGGATGCTCCACTCAAGGCAGGAACATCGTGCTCGACTAGGCCCTATTTGGTCACATACGATAGAAGCGCCAATACTTTGCCAACCCAGGTAATAACCAAGGTGCCACAGATCGAGATTTCGGCTCTTATCCTTAACAGGTCACTCCTCACTCTGTCTGGAGTGTACCTAAAAACAATGTGGGCTTTATGAACCCCAAATAATGAATGGTTCGTTACGAATTTTAATTAAGGTCAAGTTTATTTAGAAGTCCCTTTTTTAATTTTTGGTTTTCAATTTTTGAGTATTTTTCAGAGCAAGCTGCCTAATGATTTTTTTGTACTTTTCCTTTATGTTATAAGTGATATAAACACAGGGGGGGAGAGGATGGAAAAGCAGTGCAAGTCAGCATTAAGATGGAAATCTCACCTTACTGACTAATGATGCATGCAAAGATAGAGTTACTTACAGTGCTTACCAGTTCTCTCCATGCAGGATGCAAGGAAGAATTGAAATAATTACACTATTTGGTGATATGCAAAAGCGAGAAAGCATCCTAAATAATAGATGTTATTATCATGAAGAACTGAATGCTAATCACTCAGGAATGAGACCCAAAAGTCCGGTCTCTTAAGGCATCGGTGTCCGCCACAGCGGATCCTGTAAGCGCTGTATAGCACTTCTCTTTACGCTCGATCTCAAGTCCAAATAATCGATAATTAATTTTTGACTAAGTCCAAGCGCGTATCACTATAGGTGCATGCAATGTTATTAGGACTTTGGACCTAGCTACTGAGTCAAGCAACCTACTATCTAAGGGCTCACTAACAGAAAACAAATAAAAACAAAGGTAGAAAGCTCAAATCACGGGAAACAAATAAAACAAAGGCGATAAAAAATGAAAAATCCGGTACGAGGCCCCCAAGTGAACATACACCTGGGCACTAGACCTTGTGTAGTGCAGTGAGTAATGTCCAAATTAATTACAAATTATTTTGTAGAAAATAAATCTCTCTTTAACTAAAAAATGGAAAATGCTAAAAGCTGCTCTTCTCCTCTTTCCTTGTCCTTCTCTCCTACTCTCTCCTGGTCAACTCAAAAGAAGAAAGCCGACCTCTGCTCACCTTGGGTGCAACCACCTCCTAAGAGATAGTCCTTATCAAGCGTTCCCTCGCAAGAAAGATTGATAAGAAAATTAGGGTCAGAACAGTCAAATAATTATCGAAGAATAATTAGCAGAAAAATGTAAGTAAATAAGGATAGATATATATATATGAAAGAATGTGCTACAATTCGTTGCTCCCTGGCAATGATGCCATTTGAAACAGAGGTTTTCCCCGAGGGTCCAGAAATCTCACAGGACGAGATATCCAATCAATGTGGTGACGACTCACGAATCCAGATCTACTTCAACAATCAACCCATAATTAAATATTAGGCAACTAAGATAGTGTGGATCAAAATTTATTATAAACCCTACAATGAATGTGTATGGTGACAAGCAGAGTAGGGTGTCGAGCATAGGGAACTCACGATGTAGAACTATATTTTATTTATAAATAGTTATATATATATATATGTATATATAACTATGCACAATTTTTATCAAATAATGTGGGTTAATAGTTTTTTATTTTGTTTTTGATTTTATATTTTTTGTGTTTTGATTTTTCAATATTTTTATATTTTTATATTTTCTTTTTCTTTAAATATATACTAAAACTATATATAAAATGTATATAAAATATAAGCTAAGATAGATATAGTAAAAATAAATAAATTCAAAATATTTTTGAGGTTTTCAATATTATTTACCGTTTTTGTGATTTTTCAGGAACTTTTGCTAATTTTTATATACTTTAAAGTAAAAAAATACCCTAAAATAGGGTTTAATTAAATAGTCCTTAATTAAAATGGAGATAAAAAAACAACAAACAGAATCAAAATTTCTCCAAATTAGTTTTAATATATAAATAATAATATAGAGAAAAATATAAAACAAAAACATAATTTTTGGAATTTTAAGGAATTTTGCATGTTTTTATAAATGTATTTGCGTTTTTCAATTTTAAGAGTTTTCTTTTGTAATTTTTAGTGATTTTTGGTCTGAAGGTTAAAAATACATAAATAGGCAAAATATATTTTTTTAGGAATTTTTCAAAAGTTTTTTTCTGAATTTTTCAATTCAAACAGGGGCTAACTGTGCACTATTTGATTTTTTATAAAATAAGAAAAGGGCATAAAATGCAAATATAAATTAATAACATGATCAAGCATGCATCCAGGTACCTACTCCTATTTGTTTGGTAATTTTTGGGGCATGAGAACTATTATTAATAAATGGAAAACAAAGCATAAAAATATTCAGCTTGGCAAGGGTATACTTGCAAATATAAATAAAGGCAAGGGGCACAGTGTAATTTTACCCAAACTTTAACTAATTTTAAACTTTATATACTGAAAGACAATTAGAAAAACCCGTGAGAGTTTATATGAAATTTTTACAAGATACACTTGCGCCTACACATGACGTTGTCAGTGACTAAATTGCAATATTAAAAATCTTCAGGGGGTTACATGTAATTAATCCACTACTTTTAAAACTACATAAAATATTTACAGGACCATTTAATAATTACGAAAAATACAGAGGGAGGCTATGCAAATTACCCACTTAAGCGTTGAGATCCAAGCATCCTAGGCTCGCCACATGGCTGATCGAACGACGGTCTTCATGTACCCCTTTATCGGAAATCAACGGCCTAGATTAGATCTGGACCGCTTTTCTTGATCGAATGGTGTAGAGGGGTGCTGGAAGAACACACAAAAATAGCCCTCTAGCGAACTTCTATTCTTCATTTCTCGGGTCTTCAGCAATCTTTGTCTCCTCCGATGAGCCCAGCAGGTAGCTGGGCTTCCTCTACGTGTGCCTACAGGGTCCAAGCAAGGCGAGGTGGCGTAGGATGCTCCGACAAGGTGGAACCACCTGGAGCAGCTCCAGGTGGTCGTTGAGGCTCCAGGTTCGTCTTCAGACCTGCAATATGGCACCAAAAGATCCCCGAGTGCGAGGGTTATCTCCTCGACTAGGGTTTACACAAAATGGCAGGGAGGATGGAATGGAAGGGGAGCTCCGACGTGAAGTGGTGAAGGGAGCTCGATTACCAGATAAATGATGGATCTAGGTTGAATGAAGCAGGGGATCAATGGATAAAGCGGAGGGTATTGAAATGGGGCTAAAGTTGGGGCGAATCGAGGGTCGAATCGTGACGATTTTGACCTGGAGCACGAGCTCCAAGAATTTAGGATTTTTGGATTGCACATGATTAATTGTATATAACTACAAATTAAAGACGCTAAATGAAAATTAGACTAAAGAATTACCTAAAGGTGATGGGAAAGAAGGCTTAATCAGCATGAGAGGCCTGGAGCAGAACCTGTCGACGGTGCTCCGGCGTTGGGGTGGATACACCTCCTCCCTCGCTCTCCTCGCTCCAAATCAAGGGCTACACCTTGCTGTAACCATGGAGAAACTCATAGGAATGGTCTGAGGGGCTAAAGATCGAAGAAGAGGGATCAAAAAGCCAAAAAGGGTGAAGGTGCTATATTTTTAGATGATTTTTGAGCGAGTTTCGAGGGGATCTTGCGTGAGATCGAGTGAGGGTTGGTGAAGATTCTAGGATGGGCGTGGATCTAGGACGAAGAGGCTGCATGATGTTGGTGGTCTCGAGGGTAATGAGTGATGGAGGAAGCGTGGAGAAATCGGCGAAGAGGCGGCCCGCATGACATCTGACAGGAGCCAGAGGGTAGGCCGGACAGTTGATCGACGGTCAACATTTGAACACACCTGGTTGGTCCACGTGGACCAACCAGGAAATTCCAAGGCAAAAATAACTTGGAAATTGAATAATAAATAGAATTTGGTTTTATTATTTTCAGGTTATAAAATAAAAAAATGTTTCTAATTTTTCGTAGTATTTTATGCATATTTTTATTTATTTTTTAGAGATGTTTATTTACATGATATTTTTTAGGGTACATATATAGGTATATTTACCCATGTTTTAGGCCTTTTTTATTTTGCATTTTTTATTTATTATTTTATTAAGTTATTATATAATTATAACTTAATTTTATACACTTAACTATATATTTGTTATAATTTTCTGATATATTATATATACTTAAATAAATAGGTGTATTTATTATATAGGTATAGCTATTGTATATTCATCTATGTATTTTTCTTCCATTTTAGTTTTTTCTTTATTATTTTATTCATGGTTTAATATGTATATATTTTAAATAATATTTACAAAATTATAAAAATATAAAATTATAAAAATAAGAAAGAATAAATAAGATGATTATTCTAATCAGGTATATTATATAATAGGGGTCCAAAACCTAACTTTCACACCATAACTCCAAAAAATATGAAACCACCTTCATTAAATAGCTTATTAAAAGTTATACACAATTAGAGGTAATTTTGATATATTTTATGTCTTTATTTGGGAGATATGGGTTTGTGAAGTTTGGCTTTTGGAATTTTATTTTGTGTATAAAATGTGCAATGTATATTATTTTCGTATGAAATAAATTTTGTATTTTTCTATATATTATTATATACAACTTTCATGTACAAAATTTCATTATTTGAGGTGTAAATAATAAAGAATAAAATAGGTCCTAAAAATTGGCCTATTTAGTAGAGTGATTGTCTCCATTTTCTGTACAATTAGCTGACGAATCTCACCATACTTTATTCCTTGCGACTAAGTCATCATGATGACTGAGTCTCAAAGGCTAGGTCACTTCAGTGTCTTTGACAATTTTCTCTTTTTCTTTTCTTTCCTTTTTTCTTTTATTTTGGTGATAAATAAAATAAATGTACAGTATTTCATACAATATTTTGTACAATTTAATGAGCATTATTTTGACAATTTAATTATATATTCATGCATTCAGCTAGGGTTTAAAGGCCAAATGAAAAAATAAAGGTGATGAAATGGAGATTCATCAACTATTTTTGTAATTTTTTAGTTAAATATTCTAATTTTTATGGATTTCTAAAGTAAAAAATATCCCAAATCAAGGAAATAATAAATAGGACGAATTGAAATGAAGATTAGAAATAACAAATAATGTCCAAACTTCTTCAAATTAATTTTAATAGATAAATAACACTATAAAAAATTATAAAATAGAAAGAACTATTTTTGGGATTTTTTTATATTTTTATAAAGGATTTTGGAGATTTACAATTTTTATGTATTTTCTTTTTCTGTTATTAGGATTTTTGGGTTTTGGAGTTGTAAAATAAAAAGACAAACAAAATAATTTTTTTGATTATTTCAAAAAAATGTTTAATATTGTTTTGGTATTTTATACAGTAATCAGGGAATATTTGTGCTATTTGTGATTTTTATAAAATAGGTAGAAGTACTAGAAGGCAAAAATAAAAATACAACGTGAAAATATATCCATATACAAGCTTAACCCTATTTTTGGGGAGTTTTCGAAGCACAAATGATATATTTAATAAATAGAATCAATCAACAAAAATCAATGGCTGGGAAAGGGCATAAATGCAAATAAATAAAGCTTGAGGGTTAAACTGCAAATATACCAAAATAATATAAGGACCAATGAATGTTTATGGAATTAATACAACATGAAAAATCCGTGAGGGCTTGCATGCAAGAACGCCAAGCTCACATGTATGGACACGTGAGCCTCGCTAATAAGGACCCATTTGCAAATAATAAAACTATGGGGGTTGTTTCACAAATATTGCAAAAATAAAATAACGACAACAGAAAGTGTATGTTTTAGATAGTAAATACAGAAGGTTTTTGGGTGCTGAATGAAAAATACCCAGTCAAAGGCGTAATCCAACGGGCATGATGTGCCCACTTAAACACATGGCGCTTCCTCGTAGAATGATGCCAGTTTGCAGATGAAGGGTGAGGATTAGATCCTCGTCAAGGATCTGGTGGTTTTGGTGTGCTTCATCCGACGACGACTGAGCATTCTGGAGGATGGATTGTATTCGTCGAGTGAGAAGTAGCTTGGAGGAACAAGGAAGAACTCCCATTCCTCTGAGCTTCAATCGGCTATGGAGCGAGCCTCTGACTTCCTGTTGCTCTGCTAAGAGGCTCAGGAGCCTCGTCTTCTTCCCTTGCAGCTGTAGACCTCCACAAAAATGCTGGGGACCTCGCTAGGAGCTCGGATGAGGCCTCGGAGCTTGAGGCTACTTTTTGTCCTCGAGGGCCCCTGCAAATGTCATATCTTACTATTTCTTGCATGAGAGTATCTTGCATAAAAATGCGATGCTCTGGGGGCATCAAATGGTGGAATGAGGTGGAAATGCAGTGGGTGATGACCCTCTGGCGTATGGTAGTGGAGGAGGGAGTGACTACTTGATCCTTACCGGAACAAGGTGAGCAAAGGTGCATCGGGTGTGGAGGAAGCGATGGTGAAGAGAGGGAGGCAGTCAGGCAGGTCGGTTACTGATCAGAAATGGGTGGAAGGGTATGCCATAGCTCAGCTCCGGTGGACTACGAGCTGGTGGTTCTAAGCTAAAATGAGCGATTAAAAGCCAAAATTGAAACAGGAAAGCAAACCTAAGATTAATACTATTCTGAAGAAATAATAAAAATGAACCTCAACTGGCCGGAGGCCAGGAGATGCTACCTCATCGTGGTGCTCCGTCGGAGGTGGGTGGAATACACCTATGGCCAGGCTTGACCCCGCTATAAGCTGCTGGAGAAGCCTCTATCATCGACTTCGATCCGTAGCATCAAAAGGTGGGGGGGGTAAAACTTTGTCAAAGGGATTCAAAGTTTGAAAATGGAGGATGGGGAGTATATGTACAATAAGGTGGTTAGGAGTTCAAGATCGAGGAGAGGGTGATGATTCAGTGGCCCATTGGCCAAGAAATCATCCCCACGTGTATGTACAATGATCGAGGAGGAGAAATATAGAAGTAGTCGATGCCAAATAATGAAAGGATGATATGGGAAAAATCGAGAAAACGGGTTAAAAGCCGTTCTGACATCTACTAGACCTGGGGTCAGAGAGTTGACCCTAGGTCAATAGATGGCGTGGCCTGATCGGGCCATGTCAACCATAAAAAGACAAATCAGAGGAAATAAAAAATAATTTGAAAATAAATAATAAATGATCTTATTAATTTTAAGTTATAAAATTAAAAATGTTTATTAATTTTTGTATTATTTTATTATGATTTTTATTTATTTTTTCGAGGTTAATTATTACAAGTTTATTTTTAGGGTTATTTTATAGGTATATTCATCTATGTTTTAAGTATTTTGTTTTTATTTTTTTATTTTTTTATTTTATTATTTTATTTTCTCATTTATTAAATTATAACTTATTTTTATACACATAAATATATTTTATTGTATTTTTATTTTATAATATTTATACTTAAATGAATAGGGTTATAAAGTATATATGTATAAGCATTGTATATTCATTTATGTATTTTTATGCATTATTTTATTTTTATGTTTTCATTGTGGTTTTATTTTAGTTTTAATATGTAAATAAATTATACATAATATTTACAAAAATATAAAGATATAAAAATATAAAAATAATAAAGAATAAATAAAATGGATATTTTATTAGGTATATTGAACAATAGGGTTACAAACCTAACTTTCAAACATCAACTCGATAAAATATGAAACCACCTTCATTAAATAACTTATTAAGAGATTATTTTGATATATTTTGAGTATAAAATGAATACTGTATATTATTTTTGTATGAAATCAAATTTTTTTATTTGTATTTTTATCTACAACTTTCATGTACAAGGTTTCTTTATTTAAGGTAAAAAAATGGAAAATAAAATAGGTCTAAAAATGAATTAATAATGAATAAATAAATGGGATTTTTGATGTATTATTGTCCCTTATCTCCCCCAACTTTATTCCTCGTTGTCCTAATTATCAAGATGCCTAGGTCTCAGGGTTAGGGTCATAAAATACCTTTGGCATTTTATTCTTTTTATTTTCTTTTCTTTTCTGTATTTTATAATTTTGGCATTAAAACATTATTTTATACACAATAAATGGAATAAAGAATGAATGTTAATTTGTACAGATAAATTCTATTTACATGCATTAGCTAGGGTTTTTAAGGCCAAAATGATAGAATAAAGGTGATGAAATGGAGATTCATCAACGACCACCGTCGCATAGGAAGGCTCGAGGTCACCATTGTGCATGCATTCGAGCTACAATCGAGCGATGGAAATATTGTTTCCGTGTGAGAGGAGATCCCAAGGGAACATCCTGGAAGTAATGATAAATACCTTCCTCTTGTTGTTGGGTTCCACGTATTTTTCCTATATTCTTGAACATCTTTAGAGCCTTATGTGTTATTGTAGCATGAATAATATAATATTGTTGGTGCCACTTTTCACGAACTATTTTGCATCAATAATATTATCTCGATCCTTTCTAGTACCTTGATATAGATACAAATAAAACAAGTTTTTTTTGTAACTAAGTTTCCCTTCCCTCATTGCTATTGGTTTTATACGATCTTTTCGGTCCTATATGAGTGTATAGAGATATAGAATATATCATTGCATATTTATTTGGTTATCTTGCCACGTTTCATTTTCTCCTATGCACGAATGGTTTGTGTTACATGTGGGAATACATATTGGGCATATATCTGGGTGAAATACATTGTGAAATCCAAATAAGTTGTATGGATTAGAATCGTTAAAGAAATGGAATTTGTAGTCTAAGATGAGCATATAAAATATATTGATATATGATCGTGAACATCCATTCTCGCATGACATTTCATTTTATCACTGAAGCTGAATAGTTGATTCCCAACCTTAAGCTCATTGTCATCTTTGAATTATTGCATACTGATACAAATTGCCGTTAAAAAAATTTAGTAGAAGATTAGGATACAAAATTGGTGCATGTTGTGCTAATAAAATGTTATATGTATTATTATCTTGCTGTTAGTCACATTATGTGAGATATAAAGGATACATGATTCCTACGGATTGTGGACATTAATCTGATCCCATTCATGGTTGTTTCCGTTAAATACATTCTATATATGATGTTAAAAGGACGAATGCTGTTATATATTACCTCCTTAATAATTAGACTTGGAATACGAGAAAAAAACCGCTCCTTACTATAACATGCTTGGGATAATTTATCCTCTCATATAATTAATTTGACATGTGTTTATATATATATGCTCACATAGAGACGATGCCAGAAATATCTATTCAGGGGGGGTCAGATATTATTTATGTTGTTCTTGTAACCATCAATTATCATTTTCATTGGCAATGTCCATTGTATTTTACAGATTTTATAACGGAAGAAAGGATGACAAATATTTGGTACAACTATTTTTTAAGGTATTTTACATAAAAACACTTACAAAATTGAGATTTTACACCATTGTCCTTGAAAAAATTATATTAAAAATAATATCTCTATAAAATTCTTCATTTTAATGAATGCCCTTCGGATAATGCTTCGTTAAGTAACACCATCATATCTAACTTTTTTAAAATATAAAAATGTATTTTTATGTACTATATGCTTTCTTAACCATTTATTCAATTAAATACTTTATTTTCATCCTACATTCCAATAACTTTTTCCCCATACTCCACCGTCATTCGCTTGGTGTTAGTGCTTCATACAATTATTGCAAGCTACCTTTAAATGTCTTCTCTACTCCACCATATTATTGTGTTCCATTCTTGAGGTGAAAAGTTTTAATATGTATTTCCATTGCACTTTTATTATGCGTTAAATTAACTGGTTGTCAATTATATGCTTATTAAAGTATAATTATAAATAATTTAATGAACAGTTCACCTATAAGATTATATTATAGAAAATGATTCAAAATCTAAGATATAAGGAGAAGTACTATGCAATACTTTACATGCATGGATGCGAACAAAAATAATATATCTTTATATGTTCCTCTACCATATCGTATCTATTTTATACAGATTTAGATTTTGATATATGCGTGCTTATCCAATTTAAAATGGATATTTTCTATATATTTTTATTAAGTAAGTGCATTTAATATATTTATATCAGGTATAAACCATCCAATACAAATATATTTTAGTTTATCTATATAATATTTCTTATATTAGCCTTTTCTGATTTGTAAGTTGTTTTATTCGGAACTATTTTTAAGGATATTGTAACATAACTTTCATATCCATCAACATACCTATCTGCATCTATATTCACATTTTAAATAAGATCGAGGCATAATTATTACTTATATTTGGATATATTCACTTGGAATTAGGGATGCAAATTTATATGAATATATTCATATCTTGTATGCCACTATACCCGTTTTATACATATTTTGACATTAGTATCCGTATCCGTTTTAAAATACGAGTATGAATATCACATTGATAATCGCAAACAATGACATCCGTATCTATATCAATATATCTATTTTCATATATATATATATATATATACAGCTATAAATTTATTTTTTACCATATATAACAAAATTTTGCACATTCTTTCTTCGTATTTACTATAATTTAATGATTTTAGTAATTTTTAATATGTATATCACGTGTATTACATCCAATACATCTGCATTTTAACTAACCTATGGAGTATTTCTAATCTTACTCATATGCGAAGTATTCATTTTATAATGATTCTATTTTTTAAGGATATGGTGGTATAGTTTTAATATCCGTCAATATCCATATCGGCATCCATATTCGTACTTAAAAATAGATAAGGATATGGTAACACACACACACATATATGTATATGTATGTATGTATGTATGTATGTATGTATTCATCTTTTTGCACCCAATTTGGAACCCTTTGGGTGCCTTACTTGTGAAGAGTTATTACTCTATATAATAATTTTTGGTTATTATTTTAACAATGTTCGTGTATAGATATGTTAATATATGTTGAAATTGAGTTATATTTCAACAATCAATAAGATCCATTGTATACAATATCTTGATGTTTGTATTTTTTCAATATAAAGCATATAAAATAGAGGTATCATTTGAGACTCGCGGGTTTAAGCACCCACCCACCCCCTGTCTCCATCACTGCACACTCTCTATAAGGACACATATTAATTAGTTATACCACTCATATGCATAATTCTTGTATACGTAAACTATACATATTTGTAAGCATTGTACTACATCTTTCCACCATTTGAAGTTAAAACTCTTTTTATCTTACATGCATAGTTGTCTAACTAGAATGTATCATTCGATTCCAATTAGATATCCTCAAAAGTCTTATAGTCATTGGGTTATACAAGGGAAAAGGTTCAACAACTATCATGTCTATTTCTTGAATCAGGATGTTTGACTTCCTTGCATATTATAGTTTCGTAGAGTTTTTCATATATATATATATATATAACTTCGATATCATGTAATAATTTATAGGATGATTTTCCTAAAATGCTTTACTGTTACAGAAAAGGTATTATACTACTTTGAAATAAATAATTTTCACGAGATTCACCATCCTGAATAAGGTCAATTATAGTAGGCATTCCACTCAGAGGAGACATTAGGTAAACAAATCGTATAAATCTTGGTTTAGTTAGAGTATTAAATGTGCACAAAAGAAATAATAGTGGGAAATATACAAATACTCTCTTTCTACCTACCAATAATTGTCATATGAAAGCCATTTCTTGGATCAAAAATGTTAAATTCATTGTGACTGGGTAGATGGAGTTGGATGCCCCAAAAGATTCGACATGTGATGAATCTCCATTTCATCACCTTTATTCTTTCATTTTGGCCTTTAAACCCTAGTTAAATGCATGTATGTATCATTATTTTGCATAAATTAACATTCATTATTTATTGTATAAATACTGTATGAAATACATTATTTAGCCAAAATAAAATAATAAAGAAAAGAAAATAAAATGAAATAAATCCCGATACCTAGGCATCATGATAATTGGGTCGACAAGGAATAAAGTAGGGAGAGATAAGGGTCAAAAACACAATAATACCCTAGTTTTTATTCTCCAATAATCTACTTTTGGGACCCATTTTATTTCTATTATCTATACCTCAAATAAAGAAATTTTGTACATGAAAGTTGTAGATGAAATTTCATAGAAAAATATAAAATTTACTTTACACGAAAATAATACAAATTGTGCATTCTACACTCAAAATAAAAAAGCCAAAATCCAAACTTCCCATACCTATATCTTTTGGAGTTAAGATGCAAAAGTTAGGTTTTGGACCCCTATTGTACTATACACCTGAATAAAATATTCATTTTATTTATTCTTTATAATTTTCATTATTTTTTTATAATTTTGTAAATATTCTTTATATTATATGTACATATTTAGAATACAATAAAATCATAAAGAATACAATAAAATAAAATAAAATACAAAATATATAGATGAATACACTATACTTATGCATATATAAACAATACCCTATTTATTTAAGTGTACAAAATACATCAGAAAAATAAAATAAAAACATATTCAAGTGTATTTCAATAAGTTATAAACATGTAAATTTGGTTTATAAAATGATAAAATCTAAATTACAAAATAAAACTAAAATATCCAATATATAGACAAATATACATATAAATATACCTCTAAAAGCAACTCATAATAAATTAACTCATAAAAATAAATAAAATCCATATTAAAATACTAAATAAAATAATAAATAATTTTTATGTTTAAAAAAATTAATAAATCATTTATTATTTTTTTAATAAATAAATCTTTTATTTACTGTTTTGTCTTCTTGTGGGAGATGTGGCCTAATCAGGAGACAGGGCGGGTTGACCCAGGTCAACTCCCTGGTTTCATTAGTTTAGCCGTTGTCAAAGACTTTGACCCTTCTTTCCTTGATTTTTCCCCGTCAATATTTTCACTAAACTCACTCAACTTCTTTTTGACTTTTATTCCTCGATCATAGATCTTACTCGCCCAAGTGATTACTCGATCTATGGACCTCTGAATTGAGCGCCATTCCCCGATTAACCAAGTCATGTACATATGCCCCCAACCGAGCTCCCTTGAATATATGATCCCTCTTCCGCCATTCAAACCCTGATCTTCGAGCATCTCTAGTGTCCTGTTGACAGCAAGAGTCTTGAGGAAGACTCAGCGGCACATCTGGTGTTGAATCGAGGTCGATCTGAGATGCTGCTACCTCGTCCGCCACGAGCTCCACTCCACTCCGTGCCGGTGTAGGTCAAGTAAGCCATCTTTTTCACTTTCTTTTTGTTCCTTATTATAGAAGTAGAATTGAGTATCACTTAGATCCTTAGATTTTTCTCGATTATTCGTAAAATCCAAAAAATCAACTTGTCGGAGTTTCGGCTCTGCCTCCTGTTTATGAACACTCCAACCAACCCACTCTCCTCATCCGTTGCATCGCTGGAGAGCGTCGTCTGCGTTCACCTACGCTCCTCTTGAACTAGCTAGACCCCCCAGATCCACCCATTTTGCATGCCTGAGCTTCCTGCTGGATCTTGAGGGCAAAAGGGCCCTTCCTGGGTCGATTTTGATCGAGCACAAGGTACATGGACCCCCTCGATTCTCCAACCTCACCAGCCTTCGTCAGAGGTCCAAGTGCCCATCTAAAGCCAACTGCAACTCCGTGGCACTTCAAGCCACATTTTGGGACCCTCAGGACATCCTCATGTGATCAGAGTAAGCCGTCATCACAAATCAAAGCTCGGACCGTAAGGAGTTCTTGCTTGTTCTTCCATGTGAGCTCCCTACCGTCCTATCATGAGTCAAGTACCAGATCGAGCCAAAGACGTCAGATCATGGTGAGTAGAAACCGTTGATCTCCTCCCAGGAAGAAAAACACTAAAAATTTAAAAGCTCCAAAATCCTTTTAAAAATTATAAAAAATGTTTTAAAAATAGAAAAATATTTATTTCTATCTCTGAATTTTCTTTTTACTATATCTTATTAATTAAAATAGTGATGGATAATTTTAATTTCTTTAGTATTTTAAATTTCCAAATAATTCAGCTTATTTATTTAATCCCTATGTTGGGATATTTTGGACTTTAAAATTAACTAAATTAGCAAAAATCCCTCGAAAATCACAAAAATAGTAGAAAAATGTATAAAACACACAAACATTTTATTATGTAATTTTGGTCATTTTTAGTTTTTTTATAATTGTATTTCCCTATATTATATATATATATCTATATAGTCATATATATATAGCTAATTTGTATATTAAAAACAAAACTTTAAAACCTGGATCAGAAAGAAAATAAAAAGGTATAAAATTTAAAATCTAACAAAATTGTAAAAAAAATCTTTGCACCTCTTTTTGACACTATTTTTCATCGATTTTTCTAGGTTAGTTGCACAACTACCTTAGCAAGGTTTCTTTGCATTTTTTGCGTATTTTTGTCACGTATTTTTCTCATTTTGGTTTTTCTAAACTTGTATTTGTTTTGAAGTATTTTCTTACATTTTCAAGAGGAAATAAAAATCACGAATTTTCTCTTCTTCTCAAAAGCTGTAATATAGGTATTCTGCCTCCTCGTGTTCGACCCAAGGAAACTTACCTGGATAAATAATTAGTTTAAAGATAGAATAGGAGAGATAAATCATTCCATTTTTTATCTCTCTCTCTCTCTCTTATTTTATCTGATTTTTGTTTGATTAATTGAAATCTGATTTTCGTGGTTCTTCTAAATCGACAACTCTATTAAATAAATTGCAGGTCAGATTACGATTATCAAAATGGCATCGTTTCCAGGGAGGGTTAGCTTTATTACTGTTTTTGACTTTATTTCGTGATTTTTTTATCTTCTTGATTTCTACAGCTTTTCTGATTTTCTTCGATTTTCTTTCGATTTGTTTTACGACTCTTATAGATTTTGCGGCTTTTATCGCTTATCTTTGGCTTTTACGGTTTTTATTGATTTCTTTGTTTTTCGGTTTTCATGTGTTCCTTTATTTTTATAATTTTTGTATGTGTTTTCTAACAAATTTTGTAGGGCCTAGAAGATCAATTGGTTTCTTCGGAAGCTGAATCAGTTGAGAGTGCGGACATCGACTCTTTCTCTACGAGTCGACTGTAGAGGAACAAAATTAGTTAGCATTTTTTTACTCGTATTTTTTTGTATTTTTTTTGTAAAAAGAGAAAGGACACTTTCCTGTTTTTATGTTTTCTTAGAAGGGGCCCCGTAAGGGCATCCCGACTTGTACCTTCCTCCTTCCCTTTCTTTGGGTCTATTTCACTTAGTGTTGTGCACTTGGGGGAGCAGAGCACCTACCACGGTTTTCTCACATCGCAATTTCTCGACGATTTTTCCGTTGTTTTTTTGAGGCTAGGTGCTTGATTAGGTTTCTCGATTTTTTTTCTCTGCTAGTGCCTTCATAGCTAATTTTAACATGCAACCTAAGTGAATTCTTATTTAGGACAAATAAAAGAAAAAAATGTGTTAGATGTTCTTTGAAAAAACCCAAAAAAAGAGATAAAAGAAAATAAAATCAGGACTACTAGTATTATTTGACCTAAAATCAACATAAAGGAGTCATTTATTTTGTGAGAGCAACCCCCAGTGCATGGATTGCAGGTACATTCCAAATCTATGAGTAAGAGACAACACTTAAGGTAGAACCAGAGCCTGGATTTCCTTCGAAGTACTACTTAGTTCATACACTTAATCACCTAATCTTCTATGGGGACTCTCGGATAGCCAGAAATGGTCCGAGTTTCCTTAGTAGAGTGGGAGGTTTATTGGACACTGCAATAGCACGGTCCTCAAGTAACACGGTTAGCCGGAAATGGTCTGCACTTACTCCCATACTAGCTGAGAATATGAGATTTCTTGTAAGAACTCAGGATAGTGTTTTGAGGAAATTTCGAGCACCTATCAGCCCATGTTAATCTGTAAAAATACATGTTTGCCATATAACCCTAAAACGGAAGAGATAAATGATCGAACTTTTACAGTCATCACCGGGTTGTGTTGGTGAATTTGGGGTATATTGTATTTGTATGGGGTTGTGCATTATGTCGTGTCTTATATGCCTTCATATTTTTGACTTGACATCGTGCTCTCTCCCGATATACTTTTTACATCGAAGATGATGACTCGATGGATTTTGTGCTCAGACTCCGTGAGCTTTTGACTATCCATCGTTCGTCGTACATCTTCACAGACTCGGGATGACCCTCTTCCTGAGTTGATCCCATCTAGTCACAAGAAGAGTCAGACCCAGGCTCCCTCACTTCCCAGTCCTTCTGTTGAGGCATACTCATGGCTCAAATTTTCATCTATTTATACTACCCATTTTTCACTGAGTTCTTATGAGACTTTTTCCTTCCCAGAGGATTCAAAGATAATGGATAGAGGGAAGGGACCAGTTGAGGACCGACAAGCTGAGGACCAACCGACTGGGGAGCAACACATAGTGATAGACCTTATCCAGCCTCAGTTATTCCAACGGGGATTCTAGATACAACTGCAACAGATGAGCCTTCGGATCAGAGATCAGTGTAGAGTCAAAGATGAGTTGAGAGCTAATATAATTGCACTGAGAGCAGGAGCTGGGAATCCACCACCGCTTGCCATGGTTCCCGCGACATTACGAGATGAGTATTACCCAGGAGTCAGGATGCTACACCATTGTATACAGTTACCACCGAGTCAAGGGCCATACGAGTTGATACCGTCCTTTATGTCTTTGCTTCCCAAGTATTACAGGAATGCTACAGATGAGCCATTTACATTTTTGCAACAGTTCAAGATGATTTGTGGTATGGCTAGCTAACAGGAGTTACGTAGGAGGCTATACGCCTCAAAGACTTCCCCTTTGTCATAGAAGATAAGGCACTCTACTGGCTGAGTCATTTGGGGAGGGAGATCTCTAAATGGGACAATCTGAAGTCCACTTTCCTGCGTAAATACTTTCCTCTAAGATGGGCAAACACGATGAGGAGTCAGATCTCCAATTTTACACAATTACGGCATGAATCGTTCCTTGAGGCATGGGATCGATTCAAAGATCTTACTGAGAGATGCCTGCATCATGAGATACCATTAAAGGTGCTTGTACAGGACTACTCTGGAGGACTCTAGCTGGATGTACTAGTGAGTGCCGCATGTGGTGGAAGTTATTTGAATAGGGATGTCGAGTTTGTCTGGTCCATCTTTGAGGGGATGGCAACTAACTCATGAGTTGTTGATTCTACTCGAGCATTCCAGAATGCCCTGCAGCCACCACACCATCGAGAGCATCAGAAGATGGTGCATGTTACAGAGTCTGAATCACAGTCCAACATGGGATTTATTAGTGAGAAGCTGACATTAGTTGATGTGATTCAGAAACAAGCTCAAGGCTTGCAGCCGTTGCAAGAGTTGGAGAAACTCTCATCACTTCCCCCGCAGTTGAGTATCTTCCGAAGAAGGTGACGGATTTGCAGCTTCGGTACCAACAATCCCGTCCTTCTTCTACTTCTCAACCTATTTGTATATCTTTACCCGCTCCTCCCACCCATCAGATTCAGTTTATTCAGAGCGAGCTAGTTCAGCCTACAGAGACTCCGGAGATTGATTGGCATGAGGATCCATCCAATGATGATTCGAGCCAGATCACCAGCCCTGGAGATGTTGATGTTGATTCTCAAGCCACTCTTGAAATCAACGGGATATGGTACTCTCTGATTCAACCTTCATCACACTTTACTCCTCAGAGCATACACCAGCAGCTGCAGCAACAGTACAATCATCCGCAGCATGGATGCCCACATTTCCAGCACCGCCAGCATTACATGCAACAGCCATCTCACTAGCACGCCTATCAAAGACCACATTCTTTTCAGTACCCTGCTTCACATTCACAACCACATCAATACCAGCAGTTGCAATCTTCATATACACCATAAAGATCTCCCCATCCATACGCACCACAGCAGCACATTCCTAGGCAGGAGAGAATAGACAGTCAGGGTCACCATACTGAGTCTGAGATATCTTCACAGGTCCTGGCACTGAATCATATCATGGATATGTTGAGCATGCTACAAACTACACAAAAGACTGAGATGGAGCGTGTTAACAATCCCTGGGTGAGTTAACCACACCCAAGACCACTCTCCCAGCCCAGCCTCAGATGAACCCGAAAAATAAGAGAATGCACCAAGATCAGGTAGACACCACTATAGGTACGATCTCTTTTCTTGAATTCCTGTCTAACTTCATTCGTCTCAGGAGCGATAGATCACCACGAGCACCTAATAGAGTAGAGTAGAGGGCACATGATGAGGAGTGAGAGCCGATCCATTATACACATCCTGATGCTGAGGAGGAGGACCACCATGATCATGAGGACCAGTGTGATGTTCAACCTGACGACGAGAGAGAGGGGAGCGATGCTGAAATAGTAGACAAGGACATAGGTGAATCAGACGACGATACCATGCCAGACCATGCAGATACTCCCGAAACAGATGTTTCTTCCCCCATTTTAGAGAGTTTTGTACATAATTCTGAGACTCTCGATGTAAATGTTGATCCTGGTTTAAATAAAAAAGATAATTTTGTTCCTCAGATTGTTCCTTTTCTCGATGCTTTGTATGGAAAAGGAAAGAAAAAGTCCAAAAAGAGTATTGTCACTCCAGAGACTGGATGGTTATTGAAATATCACATTTTCCTGAAGATTCCACTCCATGATGACTTGGGCTACTTCCCTACGCTCAAGCAACAACTGAAGAATAGATGCACCACATGTAGGAAGAAGAAATCACGTATAGAGAAACATGTTTTGACCAAGGCCACATCCTACGCGATTCAGAACAGATTAACTAAGAAGAAGGAGGATTCAGGAGCACATTATGTCAGATGCGAGATTTCACATGTCGCATTCGATCGCACTCTATTAGATAATGGTTCCTCTATCAATCTATTACCATCTTGTTTACTCGACAAGCTCGAGTTAGGTCCTCTTTACAAATCACGCGTGATCCTTCAGTTTGCTAATAGATCTGTAAAGTGACCTAGGGGCATTTTGAGGAACATTATCATGACCGTGTAGGGCCTGCAATTCTCAGTGGACTTTATTGTCCAGAACATGCATTGCCCTACACAGTTTCACCTTACCCCGATCATTCTTGGGAAGACTTTCTTGGAGACCATGAAGGCCCTCCTCGATTATGATATAGGGAAGGTATCTTTTCGCGCCGAGGGTGAGAAGGTACATATAGAGATGGTGAGAGAATTACACACATCCAGTATCGCGTCTACAGCCAGTTCCGATGCCTTGAGTTCTTTAGCCACCCGTGATTACATGGATGAGGTTCTCCTTAACGACCTTGAGAGGTATCGAGTAGAGACCCAGGATATACTAGTATAGAATGGGTCGGAGACTGTAGTTGGCAGTTTTCTGATGGTACACTTTATTTCAGCGAGGATGGTGATGATCACATGGAGTAGAAACCCGATGATTTTATTGCAGACATTTCAGATTCAGAAAGTTTACATAATTCCTCCACTCTAGATGATTTAGATATTGAGGCTCATTTAACAGAGTTATTTTCCTCTAGTCATTATGAGGATGAGCACAATAATGAATCGGATGATGTTTTAGACATCTTCTGTAGTCCGACTCTGGAGCATATTGAGAAGGTGGATAACCATATTGCAGATATGTCTACCACCAGCACAGACACCATTACACGAACAAATGAGGTTATAGCAAAACTAGATCTTACCTTACCAGAACTGAAGACATTGCCACCGAACATGAAATATGCTTTCGTTGCAGGTCCACATCGATAGTTTCCAGTCATTATCAGCATATTTGACCGGAGATCAAGAATCTCGTCTGATGGAGATTCTTTAAAAAAATCGCAAGGCTATTGGTTGGACTGTATCCGATCTCCGTGGAATAAATCTTGATTTGTGTTCTCACCATATCTATATTGATCATGATAGCAGACCTTTTAGAGAGTTTCAGCGTAGGCTGAATCTTGTCTTACGAGATGTTGTCAAGAAAGAGATCACTAAATGGTGCGACGTAGGGTTTATTTATCCCATCTCCAAATGTGAATGGGTTATCCCATTACATGTTGTCCCGAAGAAGTCAGGAATTCATATGGTTAATAGTTAGAGTGGAGAGAAGATTCCAAAGAGAGTAACCTTGTCGTGGCGGGTGTGTGTTGATTATAGGAAATTGAACACCGCGACGAAAGAAGGACCATTTCTCATTGACTTTTATAGACCAAGTTATAGAGAGTTTGGTAGGGAAGGAGTACTTATGTTTCCTTAATGGCTACTCCGGATACAACCAGGTTACTATTGTTCCTGAAGATCATGAGAAGACCACTGTCACATGTCCCTTCGGCACGTATGCTTTTAGACAGTTGCCCTTTGGATTGTGCAATGCCCCCGCTACATTCCATAGGTGCATGCTTACCATCTTTGTAGACATAGTTGGTGATTTTCTCGAGGTCTTTATGGATGATTTTTCAGTCTATGGTGAGTCTTTTGGCGCTTGTTTAGCGCATCTAGACCAGGTTCTTCAGAAATGATGTGAGGTAGATCTCATTTTATCTTGGGAAAAGAGCTATTTTATGGTTACAAACTGGATCGTGTTGGGGCATGTCATCTCCAAGAAAGGCATGGAGGTTGACCCAACCAAGGTGAATGTCATCAAGCGTCTCAAACCACCATCCAACATCAACCAGTTGCGGCCTTTTCTTGGGCATGTCGGCTTTTACAGACGGTTCATCCAAGATTTCTCTAAGATTGCCCGGTCGTTAACAAAATTATTAGGCAAAGACATCGAGTTATTGTTAGATAACAAATGTCTTGGTGGCTTCCTCACGTTGAAAGAAATGACTATCAGTGCTCTTGTCCTACAACCACCTGATTGGTCTCTTCCCTTTAAGATCATGATGGATGCTTCAGATATTACGATCGGGGTTGTATTGAGAAAGAGGAGGAATGGACTTCTAGTTGCTATCCACTATGCCAGACGAACATTAGATGATTCTCAGCACAATTATACAATGACAGAGAAAGAGATGTTGGCAGTGGTATTCACGTTAGATAAATTCAGATCATATCTTCTTGGCTCAAAAATTACAGTTTACACAAATCATTCAGCTATCAGATTTCTGATGGAGAAGAAGGACGCTAAGGCACACCTTCTTAGATGGATTCTCTTACTTCAGATATTTTATTTGGACATTAGAGATAAACATGGGTTAAAGAACATAGTAGTTGATCACCTCTCCCGATCACAGATAGAAAACCCTTCAGATGAGTACACGTCGGAGATTGCAGAGAGATTTTCAGACGAGAGCATCTTTGCAGTTATAGAGCTTCCATGGTATGCAGATACAGTGAACTTTCTGGTTAGACAGAAGAGTCCACAAGGTTGGCCGAAGGACCGAGTCGATAGGCTAGTTTCCGAGGCATGATACTACCATTGGGAGGATCCAATTCTTTTTCGTGAGGGACCAGATTGTGTTTACAGGCGATGTATTGCTCAGGAGGAATACAATAGTGTCCTCACTCTGTGCCATTCTTTAGAGGCATGAGGACATCATTCAGGGAAGAGGACAGCGTAGAAAATACTTCAGAGCGGATTTTGGTGGTCGACTCTTACTAGAGATGTTTGTACATTCGTAAAGACTTGCCCGGATTGTCAGAGATCATTAGGGATAGTCGGTGCTAGAGATGTGATGCCTATGCGACCTATTATTATTTACGAGGTCTTTGACGCATGGGGCATTGATTTTATGGGACAGTTTCCTTCCAGCAATGGCTTTGAGTACATTCTTCTCGCTAAAGATTATGTTAGCAGATGGGTGGAGGCTATACCCGCACGAACTGTTGACAGCAGGATAGTGTGCAAGTTCCTGAGGGAACAAATCATTTCACGGTTTGGTAGAGTAGCTTCTCCTTACCACTCACAGACAAACGGCAAGACAGGATTTTCTAATAGGGAGGTGAAGAACTGGTCCAGCTTCTAGACCAAGTTCTTTGGGCATATCATACTGCATATAAGACTCTCTTAGGTACTTCACCCTTTTGACTAGTGTTGAGCGGTGATCTTCGCATTTTTATTCATATGAAAATAAATACAATGTCATCGTAACCCTAATATCCTGCAACAAGCAAATAATTGTTTTTCTTCTCAAGCTACAAAAATAATTACAAGAGAATAATGAAGCGAGAGAATTTTTTGCTACTTATTTACTTGTATAGCAATATGATCGAACTCAGAGAGGCTACAATTCCCGAGGGTTATTCAATTAATCGAAAATCAATTAAAAGAAAAAGGGAATCTCAAATGCAAACTATCTTGGTTTTTTGTATATTTTTGTCTTTTAGTTTTTTAAAATTTTTTTATTTTCTAATTTTTTTATTTTCTGATTTCAAATTTTTAATGATTTTGATTTTTGCAATTTTTATTTTCAAAAATAAGTAACAATATGCACAAGGGAAAAATACGCGCACCACACTATTTTTGTATTTTTCAAAATAGTCAGAAATGCTCAGAAAAATCCAGAGAAAATGTTTTTGGATTTTAAAGTATTTGAAATGTTTTTGGGAATTTTTGTAGAATTTTCAGATGTTTTTATATTTTTTTAAAAATCAAACATTGCTAAAAATGACAAATAGTGCACAGCATGGATTAATTTACAACTTAAAAATATTTTAAATGCCCAAAACTCCTATAAATTATTTTTATGCTAAAATATAAAAACTATCTACAAACAGGAAGTGAAATCATGATTTTTAGATTTTTGTAGAATTTTCTATTATTTTTTAATATTTTTGGTATTTCTCAATTTTTTGGGTTTTAAAAAGATGCACAAAATTAGCACAGAAATTAAAAGATTGTGAAAGAATATTAATTTAATTTTTTTGGAAATTTTAGGCAATATTCAATTTTTTATGATTTTTTAAAATTCAAATAGGAAAAAATGACATGTTTTTTAACAATATTAAATGATAAGAAAATGCAATGAAATTTTTAAGCTAGAAAGATACACACATAAGGAGCATAACATGATTTTAGGGGAATTTATTGATGAACATAATTATTTATTTCAACAAGAACGAGCAAGAAAATCAAAATCTGGATGAACAGGGACTGAAAGGATTCATAGTAGAGGGTCGATTGTGTGGCGATGGTGAGCTTCAGATGTGGGTGCTCTCTTGTGGTAGCGCGGTGGGGATGATGCGAAGGTGTAGGAGGAAGGAGCTCCTCCCATGCGGAGGGACTTTGCCGGCGGTGGTGTGCAGATCTAGCCTGAGGCTGAAGATGCGGTGAAGCAAGGGGTGTCGGGCGCAGTTTTGCCAGCGACGGTCGGTTGACGGGCGGCAGGCATCGCGTGTTGTTGGAGGGGCAGCTGACGAAAGGCGACAAGGGCAGGTGGCGTTGCCGGCTCCGCGGTTGGTCGCGGCGGGTGGTGCTTCCCACGTGGTCGGTGATGTCGGATGGAGATGCGGTGCCTGCGACGCGGTTTTCTTTCTTTTTATTTTTTTATTTTTTTAAACAGAAATAGAAAACGAAAATTGTATATATATTTTTTATAATTTATTTATTTTTGTGTTTTTTATTTATCCTGCAAA
This sequence comes from Ottelia alismoides, assembly GCA_037367405.1. NCBI lineage: Eukaryota > Viridiplantae > Streptophyta > Magnoliopsida > Alismatales > Hydrocharitaceae > Ottelia > Ottelia alismoides. Next base: position 637,815 of record JAZKJV010011002.1, read on the forward strand.
ACAAATGTTAGAAAGAAACAAAAAGAAATATTTTTGTTTATTTTTTTTATTTATAAAAAAATGAGAACACAAGCATGATGACTCAAAAAAAATAAAATCGAGATATATGAGCGGTTGCGGTTCCGAGAAAAATGACGGATGGAACCGAGTCTCCGAGCACCGTGCGTGGTCAGAGGTGAGAGAGCATGGAGGTAGAACGTGAAGCGATAGGATCAAGAAAATGACATGAAAATCGGAATCGAAGATGGATAAAAATCGTGATGGAATCTAAGATATAGATTAAAAAATGACAAAGAAATAAAAATGCAAAAAAAATAAAACTACGATAAATCTTAGAATAAAAATAAGAGAAAAATGTGGATCTCACCTTAGAAGCGGAAAAGACCGCGATCGCCTTGACGAAGGCCGAGTTATTGTCACCAGACTCGGAGGCTAGGCACCTCTCTACGACAAAATAGCTCTCAGAGAAAAGGCTCCTCTCACCAAGGAGATCAAGTTGAAATGAGGGAAAGGGAGCCATATTAATAGATAAAAAAATGGAGTTTGAATTTTTGAAATTTTGAATGAAGATAAGAGATAAGAGAGAAACTTTGAAATGAGATAAAGTTAAAAATATTTACAAAAATTAGTTTTTTTGTATTTCTTTCATTTAATTAAATTTAATAAAAAAATATTATTTTTTTATTTTTTTTGTGGTGGTTATTTAAAAATAGAAACTATATACATATACTATATACATATGGTACATTATATACATAGGTAAATAAGGAAATTAGTTTATTTTGTTTTAAAATTTTTATTTTTTTTATTTTTTGTTTTAAATAATTAGTAAAAATATTTACAAATATTTACAAATACAATATATACAAATAAATGGTAAAATTGCACAAACCACCCAAGAAAACCGATTTTTCAACCATAACTCCAAAAATTATGAAATCACAGTCATTTTAAATATAATTTAATTTAGAATACGATGGAAGTGAGTTTGGTTCAATTTGAGTTCATATGGAGCTGGAATTGGTCTTTTAATTATCGCTTAGTGGCTTTTTCCATGTGTGGTTGCTTTTATTATATACATGACTTTATTTTGCAAACATTTTTATTATTTAGAAAACATTTTTATTTATAACTTTTATTTTGAAAATTATTTAGTTTGAGGTCAATTGATGTACAAATAAAATAGTGTAGTATACAAATATACATAACACTTATTTTGGATTTTCTGATTAAGGACCCTATCTCCCCCTACTTTATTCCTGGTCGATCAGGTCAAAGTCTTGACCTGCTCTCGGGGTTCGGATCAGCATGTATCTATTACATATATATTGTCTTCTTTTCTTTATTTTTTTCTTTTCTTTTCTTTATTTTTCCTTTCATTATTTATTTATTTATTTTAGGTTAAAATGGTAATAAGTGTACAATATTTATACACAGATGCAAGTTAGTAAGAATATGGAGTTAGTATTATATTCATGTGTTTTATAAGGGATTTTAAGCTAAAAAAAATAAATAAAGATGATGAAATGCAGATTCATCGTCCTCCTATGCTTTACCTTTGTTATTCCCTTAGCAAACACTTATTTGAAATAATAAGTGAATAAAAAGAAAAAAAGAAAGAAAAAATAAAGAAATTAGGATAATATTGAGTATTAACCTTATCTTCATAAAATTGTAGTATGGAGCTCTATCGGACCTTTGGATTATTAGTGTGGCGGAACCTTAATGGGAAATGGATTTAAAACCTAACAGTCTCGAAGTTCCATAAGACTCCTATTCAGGTCTCCCCAACAGTCAGGTCAGAACAAGTCTACATACACAAATTCTTATGACTATGAATCTTTACTTGCACGATGTAAGTGAAATATAGTTTCATGTCTCAAAAGTAGCAAAGAAACAGCCTCCCTCAACAATGTAACTCTAGTCCCCTGATCTAGCAACTATTTCCTCAAGGAGCGGGGATATTCCCTTCTAAGTTCAAGTACAACTAGTTCAAGAAGAGGAGATGGAGAGAAGAATGGATGGTAACCATTGTAGCTACTCACTACCAACCAGAAGACTCTGGCTGGGTCAGTGTAGCCAAGTCATTCAGCTGCAAGCTTACAAAAATTTGACTTTGAAGCTCTTATTAATTTTTTTCTTTATCCTTGTATATACACTCCGGCAGGCATTTTACTTTTCAAAGGCATGCCCACTTTTGGAGATTCTGCATTTTTTCTCTCTTTTTTTTCAAAATATATACAAGGTGCAGCCTGTACATAAGGAATTTTTCCTCTTAAGCTAGTAGACTATCCCTCTTTTGAAGCATTATTGCAACCCCACACCATCCTGTCTTTAGACATCAATGCCACCAGACCAGGTTGAGACGCACATCCCTCCCTAGAGGAAGACGAGAGGTTGCGCCTAGATGTACTACCCTCATATGCTACTCCAAGCCAAAAGATTCTGCCTCCTCACTACCTCCTCCATGAAGAGCTATGTGTACAGTTCTTGTCCAAGATAATCCACGGTCTGAAAGAATCATGTGTGTGTTGTTAAATGTTCTACTTAGACTAATCAAGATGACATGTGAACATAGTCTTATGGACTCAAAGAATTAAGTCACTAGTTTAAATGTCAATACTATCCTGAAAAAAGCACATGCAAATGCAAGAAATATGTACAATGCAAAAAGAAAGCAATTTTTTTTGAAACAATTTTCTAATTTTGAACTTTTTATGGATTTTTGGAAAAGAAAGGAAAAATGATACACATGCTAAAAGGGTTTTTTTAATGCAACTTTTTATAGATTTTTGGATTTGTAGTTTTTAAAAAAAAGGTTAGTAAAATATAAACAGGTATTTTTTAATTTTTTTTGTTTTTTTTGTTGCTTTTTTATTTGTTATTTTTGTTGTTTGTTTTTTTTTCTTGTGTTTTTTTTCATTTTTTGTTCGTTTTTTAAAGTGATCAAAGTCTATATACACACACATGGATTTTACAAATTTATATACATTTCCCAAAAAATAAATATATTTAAAAGTACGAGTTATGTCTAAAGTATATATACAATATATACGACACACCCCTATACTTAGCTCGAACTATGTCCTCATAGTGATCAGAGAGCGGCAAAGGAAGACATAACTCGTGCTAAGTATAGAAAAGTGAAAAGACTCCTATGCTACAACAACTCAAAGAAAAGAAGTCGGTGATCCCCCCTATATAGGATCAAGTAATCCTAAGTATAGAAGACTGTACAAAAGGGGAAAACCGATGTATAGAATGTACATACTCAACGGAAAAAAACACAAAAAAGATGATATGAACAACATCACCCCCTATACTTAGGGTAGAGTAACCCTAAATATAGGCAACAACAAGAGTGATGAACAGGACAAATATGAACAACACAAATCATTCACCTCTCATACTTTGGATAAAGCACATCCTAAGTATAGCATATATACACACACACAGAAAAGGAGTGAATGATAAAACAGAGGAAGAAAGAATAAAATGAAAGGATATACAAGAGGAGTGGATGTACAAAGGTCAAGAAGGTCGAAAGCGAACCTTCTTGCGGGATCGTTGAGGAATGGATCTAACAAGGTGTAAGTCGATATTGGGATCATCATTAGACATAAACTGATCAGGATCAACCAAGAATGTATCCTCAATAGTCTCAGAGTGTGCAGGAACGAATCAGTTAGTAGAAGTAGTGTGGTCATGTACTGCCTGGGAAGTCTCACAAATATCAAAATAAAAAAGGCTCGAAATCATTATCAGAAAAAGTAAGATCAATTCCAGCCTGGCGAGCCTCTACTGGATCATAATCTTTATCAAAAGCCCCAAATTCCTTTATAAAGGAAATCAAATCAAATTTGGCCTTATCGGTCTCATCTAAATCAGGGTGAATAGGAACAGACTCATTAGTGAAAGTAGTCAAATCATGTCCGTCATGTCTAGTCTCAAAGTCTGTCTTCCTCTCTAGGGTGTCTATTATGTAAATCCTGCAGATGTCATCAATGCATCTCTACGTACCAGAAGGGGAAACTCCAAGGTCTATGCTTTCTGAGTCTTCCTCCTTGAGGAGGAATCCTTGGGTCTCAGTATCATCCAACATATAACAAAAATCTCGGATATTATCATCAAGGTTAAATTCCTTAGGGTTGGTTAACACGGGCGGGCTCTCATGGGATGCAAGTCTCTGGTCAGTAATGGATGTAGTGATCAACATATCGCTCCCTGTATCAGAACGGAAGCGAATCTCTCCTGATCCATAATCAATAACAGCTCTCGTAGAGATGAGGAAAGGTTGTCCTAGGATGATTGGAGGGTGCTCCACATGAGTGGAGGTCTCCATGGGCAATACGACAAAATCTGAAGTGAAGTTCATACCCTGAATAAGAATGACAATATTTTCTAGAATACCTTTTTGTCTCTTGATAGATCCATCAGCAAATTGAACTATCATCCTGGTTTTCTTAAGAGGCCCAAGATGAAGAGATTGTACTATAGAGAAGGGTATTATATTGATTGATGAAACGTCGTCAAGGAGAGTGTTATCACAAGAATAGTTATATATGGATCAACTCACAAGAGGTGTGGCAATGTTCCCTTTCTTAAAATGAAGATGGTAAGAGATGGCGTAGGCAGTGGCCATGGTTAAGATGTGATGCTCATATATGCTCCTTCGCTTTCTCTTCTTGTGTTGAGGAGCGGATAAATGGGTCATGGCCTGGTGAAGTGGGGCTTTAATGATCTCGTGAATGGTTTGCATCACTTCAGGTTCAGTCAACATTTTTTTGAATTTTTGGACCTCCTCCATACAAGGGAGGAGATCAGAATCAGCATATACACGAGGATTGCCAAGAGCAGTCTGTATAGTAGCATCCTCGGGGTCAAAGGTGGGACATGTGGTTAATGACTGTGTGGGAAAATAGGTTGGCATGGGTGCCCTCTCCTCATAAAATGAATCAACAATGTGTCTTCCCGAATCTTTTTGGTTTTTTTTTTAATTTTCTCATTTTTCTTGTATTTTGGGCGATTGCAAGCTCTCATGATTATCCTCAAGTACATCCATATCCTCAAATAGTGGAGCAGCATTCTGTCTCTGATTTAGGTTAAATAGATTGCTAATCCTCAAATTCATATGATCCATCATCTGTTTCAGGGTCTCAAGTGTGGAAATCAAGAAAGGTGAATCCAAAATCCCAAGATTGGGTCAGTGGAATAAGGGTGGGTGAGAATCAGAGTCCGTCTCATGAAATAATGGGTTAGGCAGATATGCACCAAAATCAGGACGAAAGTCCTCCTGGAAAAAGGAAGGTGGATCGGATGGAGGGTACGAGGGATCCGTGAAGATCAAATTAAAATAACTCCAGTCGGCCGTCTTCGAAATAAAATACGGGGATCGGGAGAACACGATAGTCAATTCAAGCTATGCAAGAAAAAAGGTGTAAATACGCAGAAGGATCGAGTATCCACACAAGCAATCAAACACAATACAAACCCCCGGTTCACCAACTCAACGCAATGTAAAGACCGTGAAGGTTTGGTCAATTATCTTGTCAATTTTTAGAGTTTGGTGAGAATACACTATATCATAGGAGTTAAAGCGAGCTCTTAGGAACCCAATGCTCCCAGGAGACTATCCCAATCTCACAACTACTTGTTCCCAATCAGTATGGGTGCGGACCGTTTACCGGCTATCCGATCTGCCCACTCTGCTAAGGAAATCCTGAACCAACTGCCGGCTACCTGGTGAAGTCCTCACTAGAGAACAACTAATCACAAGATAGTAGTCTGAAGAGACTTCGGGCATGGTTCTATCCTAGTGTGCGAGTCGCTCTCTCGCTGCAGATAAATCAAACAAGAGGGGGGTTACTCTCCCCAAAATAATTATTTTTTCTTATGTTTATTTTAGGGTCGAGTTTTCTTTAGCAGTCCCGAATTTTAGGCAGTTATCACTTGGTTCGAATATTTTCAATGAATCGCCTACTGAGTGTCCAATTTCCAACATATGTGAGTGAAAACAAAGAAGGAGATCGGAGATGCCAATGCGCGATTAAACATAATGATGCATGCAGGGGTTAGAGATGTGTATCTTGTCGCCAGCACTCTACATGCAGGATGATCCGCGCATAAAAAAACTAACCTATATGCAAATGCAAGTGAGCCATTCTAATCAATAGCTCCTACTAATGGGCAAGAACATGTTAATTTGGCTAAGTCTAATTACGCCCTATTCTATAGGTACAAAAATTCTTGTTTAGGGTGTTTGGATCTAATTAATTACCTGACTCAAGCAAATTAATTAAAGCAATCAATAGGTAGCTCACGAAATCTGTAGGAAACAAAGAAAAATAAGGTGATGAAAACAAAATCGGTGAGGTCTCCCAAGTGCACCGACACTTGGCGAAACAGACACCGCAACAAATGTATGTCCGTTTACAAGGGTTTAAATGCTAGAAAAAAAATAAATAATAATAAGTCTATTTTTTTCTTGGTCTCCTTCAATTCTTCTTCTCCTACTCTCATGCAATCTTGCGGCTCGATGAAGAATCAAGCCACCTCCGCTTCGCTTGGGTGCTTCGGCTCTCCTAGAATCGCCTCCTTCGCTCTGTGGACCCTCGTAAGAAAAAGAAAAGAGAGAATGTGTAAGAAACACAATTATCAAATATGAACAAGAAAAATAAAATAAATGCAGTGAATATGAACAATGGAGTGATTGTGGAAAAATATACACAAATATATACAACCAATAAAAGCATGTCAAAAGAGAAACCTAACTACCCTCATCGTGTCTCCCCGGCAACGGTGCCATTTGTTGACACGAGTAATTTTTTTAGTTCTAATTTTATTTTATTTATCCGGCATAGTGCCATTTTGTCGAGCGGTGATCTTCGGGTTTTTATTCAGATGAAAATAAATACAATGTCGTCATAACCCTAATATCTCGCAACAAATAAACACTTTTTTCTTCTCAAGCTAAAAAATAATTACAAGAGAATAATGAAGTGAGAGAAATTTTTGCTACTTATTTACCGGTATAGCAATAGGATCGAACTCAGGGAGGCCACAATTCTCGAGGGTTATTCAATTAATCAAAAATCAATTAAAAGAAAAAGGGAATCTCAAATGTAAACTATCTTGGTTTTTTGTGAATTTTTTACCTTTTAATTTTTTTAATTTTTTATTTTCCAATTTTTTTTATTTTCTAATTTTCGAATTTTTAATGATTTTGATTTTTGTATTTTTTTTAAAAAAATAAGGAACAATATGCATAAGGGAAGAAATATGTGCACCACACTCTTTTTGTATATTTTAAAATAGTCAGAAATGCTCAGAAAATTACAGAGAAAATATTTTTGGGTTTTAAATACTTAAAATGTTTTTGAGAATTTTTGTAGAATTTTCAGATGTTTTGTATTTTTCTAAAAATCAAACAGTGTTAAAAATGATAAACAGTGCACAGCCTGGAGTAAATTGCAACTTAAAAATTATTTTTACACTAAAAATATAGAGAAATATCTACAAACAGGAAGTGAAATCACAATTTTTGGATTTTTATAGAATTTTCTGTGATTTTTTGAAGATTTTTGGTATTTTTCAAATTTGGGGGTTTTGAAAAGAACTAAAGCACGAAATTTTTCAAAGAAATTAAAAGACAATGAAAGGAAGTTAATCTATTTTTTTAGAATTTTTAGGGCAATATTCAAAAATTTTTGATTTTCAAAATTCAAACAGAAAAATGACATGTTTTTTATTTTTTTATAATATAAATTGATAAGAAAATGCAATGAAATTTTTATGCAAGAAAGATACACACATTAGGAGCATAGCATGATTTTTGGGGAATTTATTGACAAACACAATTATTTATTTCAATAAGAACAAGCAAGCAAATCAAAGTCTGGATCAATAGGGACTGAAAGGCAATTATTCAATGTTTTTGCATCAGAAACTAACAAGAAAATAATGGCAGGATGAAAAATAAAAATTACAAAATAAAATGCATGCGTTGCACATGTTGTGCTAGCAGGGACCTCTTTGTAATTTGTAAAATGTCCGGGGTCGACTTTGCAAATCTTCCAATACTTTTTTTAATATCCCTTTAGGGTTATCTCTGTTCTCGTTGCTTCTTTCTCAAGACAAGAGGGGGGCGCAGCCCCTCTTCCTATCTTCTCTCCCAGCGCAGGTGGCGCCGCCGGGCAGTGTCGGTGCAAAGGGTGATGACTGCGGCTTCAAAGGATGGCATGGCGGGTGCTTCTAGCGGTGGAGGTCAAGAAGGGGATGGACGATTGTGGTTGGATTCACAACAAAGGGTCGGTTGTGCGGCGATGGCAAGCTTCATATGCGGGTGCTCTCCTGTGGTAGCGTAGTGGGGGTGGAATGATGGTGCAGGAGGAAGGAGCTCCTCCCAAGCGGAGGGGCTTTACTGGAGGTGGCATACGGATCTGGTCTAAGGCTGAAGATGCGGCAGAGTAAGGGGCGTCTGGCGGAGTTTTGCCAAGAGGAGGTCGGTTGACGGTCGGTGGGCACCACACGCTGTTGGAGGGGCAGCTGACGGAAGGCGACAAGGGCTGGTGGCGCGGCCGGCTCTGCGGTTGGCCACGGCGGGTGGTGCTTCCCACGCGAGCGGTGGCGTCAGATGGAGAGGTGTTGCCTGCGGCGCGGCTTTCTTTTTTTATTCATTTTTTTATTTTTTTATTAACAGAAACAGAAAACATAAATTGTAAATATATTTTTTTTATAATTTTATTTGTTTATTTATTTGTGCTTTTTTATTTATCCTGCAAAACAAATATTAGAAAGAAACAAAAAGAATTTTTTTCTTTATTTTTTATTTATAAACAAATGAGGACACGAGCATGATGACTCGGAAAAAATAAAACCAAGATATATAAGCGGGTGCGGTTCCGAGAGAAATGGCGGATGGAACTGAGTCTCCGACCACCATGCATTGTCGGAGGTGAGAGATCGTGGAGGTAGAACGTGAAGCGATAGGATCAAAAAAATATGATGAAAAATCAGAATCGAAGGTGGATAAAAATCATGATGGAATCTAAGATCTAGATAAAAAAAGAAATGAAATAAAAATGCGAAAAACTAAAACTACGATAAATCCTAGATTAAAAATAAGACAAAAAATGTGGATCTCACCTAAGGAGCGGAAGAGACTGTGATCGCCTCGTCGAAGGCTGACTCGCTGTCACTGGACTACTCGGAGGGTAGGCACCTCTCTGCAATAAGATAGCTGTCGTAGAAAAGGCTCCTCTCACCAAAGATTGATCAAGTTGAAATGAGGGAGAGGGAGCCATATTAATAGATAAAATAATGGAGTTTGAATTTTTTAAATTTTGAATGAAGATAAGAGATAAGAGAGAAAATTGAAATGAGATAAAGTTAAAATATTTACAAAAATTAATTTTTTGTATTTCCGTCACTAATTAAATTTAATTAAAAAAATGTAAATTTTTTTGTGGTGGTTATTTAAGAATAGCAACTATATACATATACTATATACATATGGTACATTATATACATAGTTAAATAAGGAAATTAGTTTTTAAAAAAATATTTTTTTATTTTTGTTTGAAATAATTAGTAAAAATATTTACAAATATTTACAAATACAAAATGTACAAATAAATTATAAAATTGCACAAACCACCCCGGAAAACCGAGTTTTCAATCGTAACTCCAAAAATTATGAAATCACAGCCATTTCAAGGATAATTTAATTTAAAATACGATGAAAGTGAGTTTGGTTCAATTTGAGTTCATATGGAGCCAGAATTGGTCTTTCAATTATTGCTTAGTGGCTTTTTCCAAGTGTGGTTTCTTTTATTCTGTACATGACTTTATTTTGCAAATATTTTTATTATTTAGGAAACATTTTTATTTACAACTTTTGTTTTGAAAATTATTTAGTTTGAGGTCAATTGATGTACAAATAAAATATTGTAGTATACAAATATACACAGCACACATTTTTTTTGGATTTTCTAATAGAGGACCCTATCTCCCCATACTTTATTCCTGATCGATCAGGTCAAGTCTTGACCTGCTCTCGGGGTTCAGGTCAGCCTGTATCTATTACATATATACAAGCTTCTTTTCTTTCTTTTTTTCTTTTCTTTTCTTTATTTTTCCTTTCTTTCTCTATTTATTTATTTTAGGTTAAAATGGTAATAAGTGTACAATATTTATACATAGATGCAAGTTAGTAAGAATATGGAGTTGTCTTATATACAGGTGTTTTATAAGAAATTTTAAGCTAAAATAAATGAATAACGATGATGAAATGCAGATTCATCAACTAGTTTATGCGAAGCCATGCCATTTGCTCGTAGAAATTATGCACAAACCTGGATGGGCTATCCGAGAAATTTCACTTGATATGCAAAAGGTAGGATCCAAGAGGAAGATTGATCTGAATGAGCTAGTAGAGATTGGAAATCAGGCATATGAGAACACCCTTATTTATAAGGACAAGTTAAGAGATGGCATGATAGACATATTCGGCACAAGATCTTTGTCCCTGGGCAGAAAGTATGGTTGTTCATTGCACGACTGAGAATTTTTCCTGGCAAATTGAAGAGCAAGTGGGAAGGAGCGTACATAGTTAGAATGGTGCACAATAATGGTAGTATTGCTATATCAAATGTGTCACCCGGTGCAGAGCCATTCGTGGTGAACGGGCAGATGCTGAAGCACTTCGTGGAGACTACTGATCATCTGGCCCGTGTTGAAGTGATCTACTTTGTATAGGATGCATGACTACTCTACTTCATTTAATCCTATATAGAGACCTATGAGCCTTTCAGTTTTTCTGGAGTACACCACCTGTAAATTCTTCGTAGTCCACAATTGTCTCCATTTTTTTGCTCGTCTTATATGCTTAGAATACCATAACCTAAGTATAGGGGAACCGATTGCCTGTCGATTTTCGCATTTTGATTTTGTTCTTTTTTACTTTTCTCTTGTTTTTCCTTTCTTTTACACTAATCATTGGTCCCTAACTTTTAGCGACATCCTTTTCTATACTTAGGATGCCTTATCCTAAGTCTAGGGGGAAACGAGTGATTTCGTTAATTTCACTTTTTCTTTGTTTTGTTCCTTCGTTTGTATATTCCTTTTCCTCAGTCACCTCTTTTTTTGTTTTCTACTATACTTACGATGACCTGATCGTAAGTATAAGGGGGTCGACTGACTTGTGTTTTTTTATTCTTTTTCACCCACTTTTGCTTAGAATGGGTTATGTCCTCCTTTTTCTCTTTTGACGCTATAAGGACATAGCACAAACTATGTATAGGGGGTGTGTATATATTGCACATATATTTGTGTCCATAACTCGTACTTTTATGCATTTCTATATCTATAAAATCCATAAAAAGTGGGTGAGAGGTAATTTAAAATTCATCTAATTATCCATTATATATTTATAAAATCCTGGTAAATAAGTAAACAACAACAACAACAACAACAAAGCCTTTTCCCACAATTAAGTAGGGTCAGCTACATGGATTCTTCGCCTCCATTCAGATCTATTTTGGGTCAATCTCGGACTTATATCCAAAAAACTAAGATCCCTTCGTATAGTCTCTTTCCAACACTTCTTGGGTCGTCCTCGCCCTCTCTTAGCCGGCTCAACATCCCAACACTCGCATCTCCTAACCGGTGCATCAGTTGACCTTCTTTGCAAATGACCAAACCATCTTAAGCGGTTTTCTCGCATATTATCCTCGATCGGAGCTACACCAACTTTCTTTCTAATTGCATCATTCCGAATCCGATCTTTACGTGTATGTCCACACATCCATCTTAGCATTTTCATTTCTGATACAGCCATTCTCTACACATGCCTATGGTTCACAGGCCAACATTCAGAACCATAAAGCATAGCAGGTCTCACGGCTGCTTTGTAAAACTTTCCTCTAATTTTTAAAGGAATTTTCTTATCACAAAGAACAGCAGAGGCTCCTCTCCACTTTAGCCAGCCTGCATTTATTCTATTAGTAACATCTCCATCAATTTCCCCATCATGTTGCAAAATAGATCCCAGATATCTAAAAGAATCTCTCTTCTGAATGTTATCGTCACCAATCTTCACCTCGATTCCTTCATTATTGCTTCCATCAAAGGTGCATTCCATATATTCCGTCTTAGCCCTACTTATACGAAAACCTTTAGTCTCCAATGCATGTCTCCAAACCTCAAGCTTCTCATTTACTCCATCTCTAGTCTCGTCAATCAACACAATATCATCAGCAAATAACATACACCAAGGTAACTCATCCTGAATGTGACTTGTCAACTCGTCCATAATCAAAGTAAAAAGAAATGGACTCAATGGTAAATAAGTAAAATATGTTGAAAATCCTTATTTAAAATTCTTATTTTAAAATATGTATTTAAAATATATCTAAATATGTATAATATTTATCTAAAATCTTATTTATTAAAATATGTGTAAAATCCATTTAATTCTTGTAAAATCCTTTGTATATAAAATTTGTAAAATACATTAGCTATTTAATTCAAATAAAATATGGGTAACTTATCTTGTAAAATTCTTGTACAAAGACTTGTTTATAAAAATTGAAAAATCCATAATAAATGAAAGTCTAAAATCCATAAAAATTACAAAATCCTTAAATTCCATAAAAATGAGTAAAATTCAGAAAATATGCTTCACAAAAATATGGCTGCATTAGCATTAGCATTTTTCAGAATAAGTTTGGTTTCTAAAATTAAAGATTGGGAAAAGTTTAAAGGATGGAGCTTGATTATGGCCTTTAACTTTCATTGTAAGGAGCCTGGTTAGGAACTGGAATCTAAACTCTTCAGGTCTTTGACTTAAATTTTTGGGTTCCATGAGACCATGTTTGGGAAGTAAACTTAAACGTGCCTACGTAGAACACTTGGTGTCATCCGCTCAACTCTTCATTAGTGACCAATTTTGGACACATGCACTTTGCACTTAGCTCGACTTGCATAGGGCAGCGAAGGGCAATCCATTTTAGTGGTGCATTTTCATCCTTGTCTAGTGGTGCAGACATCTAAATACAGGAGAGATTGGGGTTGAAATAATGCTTCGGATGAGGGAAGGATCTGCTGATACAATTTTTCCAAAATAGCAAAAAATGTACGTAATGATAAAATTTTATATCCGTCGAGGCACAAAAAAGATTGATGCAGTGCAAGCAACATTACAAAGCCAGTTCCAAGAAGAAGCCACCAAATATAAATATGACCACAATGGTCCAAGATTCCACCAAAAAGCATGCACATCTTAGTGGAGACTTAGCTACACTGGTTGGGCTTCAGAAGGAGATGCGTCTACACTGGTCACGCTCCAGTTCTTTTCTCATTCTTATACTTACTGTTTATATTCGATTGGGGACACAGCACAGCCTGATCTTAGAAGGCAATGCCCCCCTCCTCGAGGAAAGAGTAGATGGATAAGGAACCAATGGGAGTGTATTATTGGGATGGCGGTTTCTTCACTTCTTTAAAGTAGGAAGAGCTAAAACAATTCACATACAGTACAGATTGAATTCAAGGTTGATAGAGTGAGTGATATTAAGTGGATCTGAACATGCTGTTGAGGTGAACCTACATAAGGATTTGTGGAACTTGAGGATTTTTGAGATTAAAATCCTAATACTAGTTAAGGTTCTAAAAAATGCTTGTTTCAGGCCCGATCAAGTTCTATCGTTTCTCTATTCACATGAATTGGATTAGGAAAATAAATCCATTCTAACTTTCTTTCTTTTTCCCTTATTTTTTAAATAAGTGTCTGCTAAGGGACTAGCAAAGTTTAAGTATAGGGGGTTGATGAATCTATGATTCATTAACATTCTGTCTGCATTTTGTCTTAAAACCCTTAACAAATACACGTAAATATTCATTAATTTCCATCTTTTAACAAAATCATACTCTTGAATAAAAATGCACTTTTATACATCAAAATCATATAAATAAATAAAAGAATAAAAATAAAGAAAATAAAAGGCAGATTGTAAATATGTACATATGTATAATATGACTTATAAAATAAATGTAGCTGAAATATACATTTATAACCAAACCCCTGAGATGAAGTCAGCACGGATTGGTCGACAACTAAATGAGTAGGGGGGATAAGGAAAGAAAACAATAAAAAATAATTAATTACACATTATATACTCTTCATTATTAATCCAATAACTATCAAATCTTCAATGATTTTTAGTTAATTCAATCGAACATATTGTTCACTAAACTCTTTTCCTAATTATTTTTAAAAATTTATTGCAAAATATAACAATAAGCTAAAAATATTATCTTGTATATATGCCAGGAAATCCAACTTGCAAATTATTAAAATCTCAACTTCCGAACAACATAACTTTCTCATATAAACTCCAATTTCACTCTATTTCACCTTTAAAGTTCATAAAATAATATTCTCTAATTAATGGAGGTGATTTCACTAAAATCGGAGTCTGTTTGCAAAAAGTCGGTTTCGGGACCTAATCACAAATGGGTTTCTGGGCTATTGATTTTATCTAGAACACATTATTTATTGTTTTAATAATTTTATAATTTTTAAATGATTTCTTGGTCTTGTATTTTATTAGTAATTTATTTCATAATTTTCTTACATTATTCATTATTTTAGATAAATCAAAACCCCTATTTTATAGGTAAAATTGAACTACATAACTTATATTCATAATTATTAATATACTTAAATTAATTTATTAAAATCCGCAAAAATTCACACATACTCTATTAATTATTCTAATAATTAATAAAATATAAAAATGATATATTATTTTTAAATTTGTTAAATTAAAAAGTAATTATCTATTTATCAAGTAGTATTTACATATATTTATTAATAAAATATTTATATTTCATAATTTATTTGTTGTTTATAAAAACTAATTATACCAAAATTTAGATATAATTATTTATACTTTCCATTTTATACCCATTTAAAATAACCTTACTTAATATTTAATATCTAATTTATAATATATATTCATCGTCTGGCCAACCAGGTGCTGACACGTGTCAGTACCTGGTGCCTTCTTCTCCAAGAAGCTATTGCAACTTTTATTCTAACGACGCTACCTTCAACCAATTTTTCCCGTCGTCTTCTTCATCCAAGATGTAATCTAAACCCTTCATTACATCCTCCTAACAACCACCATACACGCCAGCCCTAGATTTTCAACTAATCCCCTTTCAATCATCCAATAAAAACCACTCAACCTCACCATTTACTAACTAACTCTCCAACTTCTCCAAGTTTCAGAAACTAACCTGGTGGTCGACCCTCTTTCTCCACCCAGATCTACCTCACTTCGATCATTACAGGGCTGGGTTGATCACTAGCGTAGAGGATCGATCTTCGGAGGAGACATTCCAAGGTGTTTGACCGCCTTGCATCGCCACAATCGCTGCGTAGAGCTCAGGCCACCGATCGTCGAGCTACAACAGTAGGGTCATATACCCTACATTCCCAGGTAACTTCCTCCACACTTTTCTCCATTTAGTTTCTTGATCTTCGTGCCATAATTAGTTCACTTAAATGCATAATTAGACTCATCTAATCACATCTTACATCGCACACCTCAAATTCTTTCCAAGATCAAAATCGCTCTCAATCTCGTTCCATTTTCACTATTCTGGAAGCATACTTTGAACTGCAATGTCTTAACATATATTGGCTGATTTCATTAGAAATCGAGCATAAATATCTCAATTGCAGGTCTATTATATCATCTGGAGCAATAAACAACAATCTGGAGATGCTTCATCTTCAACCAAATCATGTAGCATCTTGAAGCCACCGATTATCTATAGCTTGACCTTCATGCACCGGAGCATCTTCGACGACGTATACCAGCCATGTTCGTCGTCCTTGACACCTTCTCACCCGCAGGCGAGATCGAGGGTGAAGGTTTCACCCCTCTGACCCTGTAGGAGGTCAAAGTATCTGTAAAGCCATGAACTTGCCATCTCTCAGATTTCATATCATAAGATCCGACTCATCAAGAGAAAACCAACAGAATTTGTTTCATGTGAATCAAACTTCGTTTCGATTTGTTATGATTTTTGGAAGAAAGAGAAGTAAGGAGGGTTAAGAAGTCATTAACCCATAATTATTGTCATTAAGACTAACTAAGTGTGATTAAATAAACTAATGATGGATTGAAAATCGCTAATGATCATTAGCAATACTAACCAATAGTTAGCAAAAGATAAGCGTAAATCGTGAAAGTTAAATCGTGATTAGTGAAAGTTAATCACGATTAGTGTTAATTAAGTGTCATTAGCGAATCTAGAATCATCTGGAATGTTCTAACTTAAGCTCCAAGTTTGGGATAAGTTTTGGCCAAAGCCATGGGCCAAAACCATGGGCCGCTAAACCATGGTTAAGGTCTAAACCATGGTTTTCTAACCATGGTTAGTGTTTTTCTGGAGCCTATAAATACCCCCTACCCATTCATTCTCTACGATTTCCATTACCACCACCAAGGGTTAGGGTTGAGAGGTCGGGAGGAGGAGTGGGAGACGGGGAAAGAGCAATAGTGAAGCACTACCGGGAGAACGAGGAGGAGGAAGGTATGATCCTCTCTTAGTTTGCTTCGTTAGCTAGGTTTTCTATTCATCCTCTTTTCTTCCAAGTTTTGTTCTTTATTCGTCTTTCTTTCTGATTCGTTTCTTGGTGTGGATCGAGGAGAAATCTGTGTAACACCCTACATAGGTGTGGGCGGTTGTGCACGTTAGTGAACCCTGTGATTCGTCACACATTCACTCACATAAGACGCGTGGTGTCTACCGATTCTCCATTACTTATTGTTCTTTATTTTCTACTTTTATAGTTATTTTGATGAAGAAATCCTTGTAATAACCTACTTAGGTGCGGGCGGCTGTGCACGTCAGTGAATCCTGTGATTCGTCACACATTCACTCACCTAAGATGCGTGGTGTCTACCGATTCTCCATCGCTTGCAGTTTAATTATATTCTTTCAGTTTCGTTGTTGTTTTCCTCTCGATTGATTTTATAGAAGAAACTCTTTTCGTTTTTATTTTGAAATATGTCCCGATATAAGGGGAAATTCTACCGAAATTTTCCGAGAAATATGTCTCGATATAAGGGGAAACTCAGCCGAAATTTTCCGAGAAATATGTCCTGATATAAGGGGAAACTCTGCTGAAATTTCAAGAGAAAATATGTTCTTGGCGTTCTTCGTGTCCTTCATGTTCTTCGTTCGTTCTTCGCGTTCTTGACACGTTCTTAGCGTTTTTGATACGAAAATGAAATTCGATCGTTTCAGGAGTCTTAAATCACCCTTTTTGAAAACGAAACATGGTAAAGCACTACATACGCAGGAGAGAGCTCGATTAGGTAACGAAATCCTTCCTTTTGATGGTGGGTTTTCATTTAAGATAGTTGAAATTTCTGAATTTATGTTCATTGCTACGAAGAACCATAATTTGGTTATTTTTGAGAAAATATGAAAAGTTGCTTTGTGACTTCAACTAAAATAAGGCCTAAGCATTGAATTGAAGCAGTGGTTTGGAAAGTTAAGATTTGGAAGTTAAAATTAGCATAATTATGAGTATATAAATCTATAAATTAATATATGTGTAAGTCTATACTCAGTATTTTATGGTTATGCAAATAAAAGGCCGAATTGAGGAATTACAACATGAGAATTGATGTGTTTTAAGTTGGATCCTGAAAAGGGTCGTGAGTCACGTTAAGGATGACTGGGAGTAGAACGACAGGTCGGGCATGCAACCTGTAGGTTTGTCGGAAGGCACCCGTATTGGCGTTTCCCTACCTAGGTGGTAAACGGTTGCCTTGTTATGATAAGTGCGCACGAAATGAATGATTTGCAACGCGTGGTATCGGGAGCCAATATATTCGGATTGAACGACGGAAGATATGGTTGTGCCATGTGGAGGCACAGGTGTTTCAATAGCGGCTGGGTCACGACTACATGTATTTAAAGCCGCTAGGTTATATAATTAAATGTGTGCCTGAGGTTTTAAGCAACCGGGTCCTCAAGGATAGTGTGCTCCTTTGTTTGCCAGACTGAGGATTTGAGACCCTGCTTAATAAAAAAAAGGAAATTATCAGGATAGTATTGGAGGATTGGTTGAGGCAACGTGCGGCGGCATAAGCTTACCAAGATCAACACAATCTCCAATCCTGAAGGGTCCACAGCTTCGGAGTCCAAGAATGGTGGGGTTTCCCTAAACTAATCCCTGATGTGGAATAGAAAAGGAATAGGACTTAAATTAATGAGAAGGAATGAAACTTTTTGTGATAACAAGTTTTCAAAAATTGCAGAATTTGTTTGCTTTTCTCTTCTTCGTTACTTAGCATTCGCTAATTTTTATCCTATGATTTATGGAAAACCCAACAGGTGTCGGTGATCCATCGCAAGGACTTTAAAAATCCATCTAGCTTACATACTAGACATCCAGATAGCCACAGTAGCTTTTCTTTGTAAGGTAGTTAGTAATATTTCTGTGTATTTCCTTCAAGCTGATGTACATGTAAAAGGTTGTAGTGTGACAATGGATCATGTAAACTTTATTTTGTGAATGGCAAAGTGTTGAAATACTTCCTTCTGAGTATTTTTATTTGCAGTCTGTTTCTGAATGTTAGTTGTGATTGCTGAATAAATTATTGTTGAGGAACCAGATCCGGATATGGGAGGATCCGACGGCCCGAGATTCGGGATCGCGACAGATTGGTATCAGAGCACGGTTACTCCATTAATTTATTTAGTAATTAACAACTATGAGCGGTATTCAGAAACTAAGGTTATATTAATATCCTATGATGTTAATAATTGACTGCAATATCATTCACAAGTCATTGTCCCTTACGTACATCATGCTAAGACATATAGGACCTAACCTTTAGCATTGACTTATCCCATGATCATGGCAGACCAAGATGTGTCTAGACAATTAGCAGCTATGATGACAATGCTCCAAGACATGGGGCAAAGGCAGCAAGCATTGGAGGAGAGGCTCAATGCATAAGCTGAGAGACCCGAGGCATCTTAGCCTGTAGATGCTAGGATTAAAGGTTCTGTCCATTTTTTTGAGGAAGAATCTAGTTACCATCCTTCAACTGATTCTTCTCCTACCCCAGCTAAAGGAGAAATGGAGAAGGCCCTTCTTAGACACCAAACATTACTAGACAATTACCGAAAGGGAAAGATTCCTCGATTTAAAGGCATATAGACACCTGTTGAGGCAGAACTATGGCTTGATGACGTCAGTAGGATGTTGAGAATAATACACGCACCAACAGATACTTGGATACACTTTGCTGATTACTCATTAGTAGACTATGCAAGACGATGGTGGAGAGCCATTTCCAAGAAATTAGTAGATCCTGTTCCATGGGATGTTTTTGAAGAAAGGTTCCGAGCCTACTTCTGTCCCTCCCATTGGGAAGAATTGAAGAGGAGGGAGTTAGATTCTTTAAACCAAGGATCCAAGAATGTACAAGATTATCATATTTACTTTACGGAGCTGCTACGTTACTCCCCAGCTTTAGAAACTTCACGACAAGAGTGTCTTACCAAATTTGTTAGCGGTTTTCAGGGAGATTTGAGAGAGAAGCTTGTAGGTTTTAGAGCCACCACTGTAGATGAAGCCATGGTCATCGCCTCTCGTATTGAGATGGAGAGGGATGAAAACCGCTAAAGAAGAAGCTTTCACTTTACTGGTGGACCATCCAAACGTAAGGCGAATTACAACTGAAGAGACAATTGTTATCATCCAGTCGAGTCTAATATAAGCTCGCCACAGACTTTGGGCCAGGAATTATCTAGAAGAAAGGATTTCTCTAGACCTCCACTATATCCTCGCGACTCAGCAGCAGGAGCTAGCACCTCTATGGTAGGGTCTTCATCTCAAACAGGAGCACGTGTGTGTTTTTACTATCATCAGGAAGACTACATCAAGAAAGATTGTCCGAAGTTGAGAGGGTCAGGGTTTAAACCAACCCCCATTAATAGTATAGCATCCACCTCGAGCAATGGAGCAACACGCGGAGGAAGACATGGTAGAGGTCGTGGCTCACAAGGAGCGTCTCCTACACAGCAACCACCACAAAGTGTTGTAGGTTCTAGATTGCCTAATCCTAGTGTCCAGCTCAATGCAATCACTAAAGAACAAGCCTACAATTCAGGCACAGTCGTACGAGATACCGTTACTATTCATGGCTTTTCAGTACATGCCTTATTTGATTTTGGTGCTTCACATGCATTTACTGCTCGATGGTTAGTACACACTTTGGGTAAGATACCGGTAGAAGTACAACAGTCCTATATGATCAAGGGATCAGGAGGACAAGTATTTATAATCCGAGAAATACTGGATAATTGTATAGTAGTGATAGCGGGACATCAGTTACCTGTTTCACTACTACTAATAGAAATGGAGGACTTTGATCTTATCCTTTGGATGGATTGGCTAGAAAGGCATCATGCATGTCTTGATTGTTTTCAGAAGACAGTAACGTTTCACCTTCCTAACTCGATAGAGTTCCAGTTCATTCGAAAGACATCCAATGATAATATCGAATATATCTCTACATTGAAGGCACAACAGTTGTTAGAGCAAGGGTGCCAAGGTTATTTAGCTTATGTAACTACTACATCAGGGTCAGATAGAATGATGGAAAATATACCTATAGTGTGCGAGTTTCCTGATGTATTTCCAGAGGAACTACCAGGATTACCACCTGAGCGAGAGATTGAATTTGAAATCTCTCTCATACCTGATACTCAGCCTATCTCTATCCCTCCTTATAGGATGGCACCAGCTGAGTTACAAGAGTTAAAGGTACAGTTGCAAGAACTGTTAGATAAAGGATTCATTCATCCTAGTACTTCACCAAGGGGAGCACCTATCTTATTTGTCAGGAAAAAGGATGGGTCAATGCGGTTGTGCATTGACTATAGGAAACTAAACAAGAAGACCATAAAGAACAAGTATCCTCTATCAAGAATAGATGATCTCTTTGATCAGTTACAGGGTTCAACTATGTATTCCAAGATTGATTTAAGATCTGGATATCATCAGTTGAAAATTAAAGATACAGATATTCCCAAGACAGCTTTTCGATCTAGATATGGGCATTATGAATTCTTAGTTATGCCTTTTGGACTGACAAACACCCCAGTAGTCTTCATGGATCTCATGAATAGAGTATTCAAGGAGTTCTTAGATCACTTTGTAGTAGTCTTTATTGATGATGTGCTTATTTACTCCAAGGATAAGTATCTGCATGAACACCATCTCAGGTAGGCACTTGAAACTCTAAGGAAGAACAATATGTATGCTAAATATAGCAAATGTGACTTCTGGTTATCTGAAGAATCTTTCTTAGGCCATGTTATTTCTGGGGAAGGTATTCAGTTGATCCTATAAAGGTTAGTGCGGTGATGAGTTGGGAACGCATGTACATGTCACAGAAATACGATCTTTTCTGGGATTAGCTGGATATTATAGAAGATTTTTGAAGGACTTTTCACGAATAGCATTGCCAATGACTAGGTTGACCCAGAAGGAAGTTCCATTCATATGGTCAGATGCATGCGAAATAAGATTCCAAACACTGAAAGAATGCCTAACATCTGCACCCATCCTTACTCTACCCTCCGGGAGCGAAGGGTTTACAGTGTACACGGACGCATCTAAAGAAGGACTTGGGGCGGTTCTTATGCAACATGGTAAGGTAGTTGCGTATGCATCACGACAGCTCAGGACACATGAGAAGAACTACCCAACACATGACCTTGAATTAGTTGCCGTATTTTTTGCTTTAAAGATATGGAGACACTACCTGTATGGTATTACTTTTGAAATCTTCACCGATCATAAAAGCTTGAAATATCTGTTTGATCAAAAGGAGATCAATATGAGACAGAAACGGTGGCTAGAGTTGTTGAAAGATTATGATTGCACTATCTCCTACCACCCTGGTAAGGGGAACGTCATAGCAGATGTCCTTAGCAGAAGAACTTATTCACCTGGGTTAGTGAGTGCTATCCACTTCTGGGGTTTACTATCAACGTTAAGTGAATGGAAACCATTTGATAGTAGTGTTGATACTATAACTATTCCTCACCAATACAAACTAGAGATCTGGGATAAAATAAAGAAAGAACAGGAGGATGATCCAGTCCTTAAAGACTTGAGACAACAACTTGAAAAGAATGAGATAGATGGATTCCAGATACAAGATGGGTTACTATATAACCATCACAGAGCTTGTGTACCAGACATACCTGAACTGAGGAAAGACATTTTACGTGAAGCTCATTGTTCTAGATTATCTATTCATCCAGGAATTACGAAGATGTATAAGGATCTTCATTCATTCTTTTGGTTGCCAGGAATGAAGAAAGATGTTGTTGAGTTCGTGAATTCATGTTTTACTTGCCAACAGGTAAAAGCTTTACACCAAAAGCCACCAGGATTGTTACAACCCGTCCCTATACCTGAGTGGAAATGAGAAAGCATTTCCATGGACTTCGTTACTGGTTTACCTCGGACGACTGGTGGTAAAGATAGTATATGGGTAATAATAGATCATCTGACCAAGGTAGAACACTTCATTCCAATAAGCTTATCTTTCACTCCAGACCAGCTTGTTGAGTTATATATTACACATGTGATCCGCCTCCATGGTATCCCAAAGGAAGTAGTTTCAGATCGAGATTCACGATTCACCTCACACTACTGGGAGAACTTCATGAAAGCCTTAGGTACACAGTTATGCTTGAGCACAGCATATCATCCACAGTAGACGGTCAGTCAGAATGTACGATTCAGACACTAGAGGATATGCTACGAGCATGTGCCTTAGAATGGAAGGGATCGTGGATTAAACATTTGCCTCTTGCAGAATTCTCCTACAATAGCAGTTACCATACAAGTATTGGTATGGAACCATTTGAAGTACTTTATGGACGTAGGTGTACTACTCCTTTGTGTTGGCAAGAGGTCGGAATAAAGAATCTTTATGATTCAGATATACTCCAGGAGACACGGGAAGTTATAGAGCTTGCTCGAAAATGCCAAAAAAGCTATAGAGATACCAGGCGAAGAGACCTTGAATTTGAGGTAGGTGACATTGTATTTCTCAAAGTATCACCTATGAAGGGTGTTCAGAGGTTTGGGACGCTTCCTCTACATCTTTCGGCAATACATGATGTATTTCATGTATCAAATCTGAGAAAGTACGTTAGGGATCCAGAGCATAAAATAAGTTATGATGATTTACATGCTGAGCCAGACTTGACATACCAAAAGATACATGTGCAAATACTTGAAAGGGATATCAAGAAGTTGAGAAACAAAGAGGTGCCTCTAGTTAAAATATTGTGGCGGAACCAAGAGTTTGAAGAAGTCACATGGGAACCTGAGGCAGAAATGAGAGAGAAATACCCGTACTTGTTTGAATGACAACACTATGTATTCTGTATATGTTCATTATAAATGAAAGGACATTCATCCTCTTTAACGTTGTTATGTTTCAATCCTCTTAAAGGTTGTTATGCCTGCATTTCTAGTCTCGAGGACGAGACTTCCTTTAAGGTTGTTATAATTGTAAAGCCATGAACATGACATCTCTCGGATCCTATATCATAAGATCCGACTCCTCAAGAGAAAACCAACGGAATTTGTTTCGTGTGAATTGGACTTCGTTTCGATTTGTTATGATTTTCGGAAGAAAGAGAAGTAAGGAGGGTTAAGAAGTCATTAACCCATAATGACTGTCAATAAGACTAATTAAGTGTGATTAAAGAAACTAATGATGGATTGAAAACCGCTAACGATCATTAGCCATACTAATTAATAGTTAGCAAAGGATAAGCGTAAAACGTGAAAGTTAAATTGCGATTAGTGAAAGTTAATCACGATTAGTGTTAATTAAGTGTCATTAGTGAATCTAGAACCATGTGGAATATTCTAACTTAAGCCCCATGTTTGGGATAAGTTTTGGCCAAAACCATGGGCCACTAAACCATGGTTAAGATCTAAACCATGGTTTTCTAACCATGGTAGGTGGTTTTCTAGAGCCTATACATACCCCCCCCCTTCATTCTCTATGATTTCCACTACCACCACCACCTAAGGGCTAGGGTTGAGAGGTCGGGAGGAGGAGTGGGAGGCGGGGAAAGAGCGCTAGCGAAGCGCTGCCTGGAGAACGAGTAGGAGGAAGGTATGATCCTCTCTTAGTTTGCTTCAGAAGCTAGGCTTTCTATTCATCCTCTTTTCTTCCAAGTTGTGTTCTTGATTCATCTTTCTTTCTGATTCGTTTCCTATTGTGGATCAAGGAGAAATCTATGTAACACCCTAATTAGGTATGGGCGATTGTGCACGTCAGTGAACCCTGTGATTTATCGCACATTCACTCACCTAAGACGCGTGGTGTCTACCGATTCTCCATTGCTTATTGTTCTTTCTTTTCTGCTTTTATAGTTATTTTGATGGAGAAATTCGTGTAATACCCTACTTACGTGCGGGCGGCTGTGCACGTCAGTGAAACCTGTGATTCGTCACACATTCACTCACCTAAGACGCGTGGTGTCTACCGATTCTCCATCGCTTGCAGTTTAATTATATTCTTTCAGTTTCGTTGTTTTTTTCCTCTCGATTGATTTTATAGAGGAAACTCTTTTCATTTTTATTTTGAAATATGTCCCGATATAAAGGGAAACTCTGTTGAAATTTTCCGAGAAATATGTCCCGATATAAGAGGAAACTCTATCGAAATTTTCCGAAAAATATGTCCCGATATAAGGGGAAACTCTGCCGAAATTTTAAGAGAAAATATGTTCTTGGCATTCTTCGTGTTCTTCACGTTCTTCGTGTTCTTCGTTCGTTCTTCACGTTCTTGACACATTCTTAGCGTTTTTGATACGAAAATGAAATTCGATCGTTTCAAGAGCCTTAAATCATCCTTTCTGAAAACTAAACACGATAAAGCACTGCATACATGGGAGAGAGCTCGATTAGGTAACGAAATCCTTCCTTTTGCTGTTGGGTTTTCATATGAGATCATTGAAATTTTTGAATTTATGTTCCTTGCTACGAAGAACCCTAATTTGGTTATTTTTGAGAAAATATGAAAAGTTGCTTTGTGACTTCAACTAAAATAAGGTCTTAGCATCGAATTGATGCAGCGGTTTGGAAAGTTAGGGTTTGGAAGTTAAAATGAGCGTAATTATGAGTATATAAATATATGAACTAATATATATGTAAGTCTATACTCAGTATTTTATGGTTATGCAAATATAAGGCTAAATTGAGGAATTACATCATGGGAATTGATGTGTTTTAAGTTGGATCCTGAAAAGGGTCGTGAGTCACGTTAAGGATGACTGGGAGTAGAACTACATTTCGAGCATGCAACATGTGGGTTTTTCGGAAGGAACCCGTATTGGTGTTTCCCTACTAGGTGGTACACGGTTGCCCTGTTATGATAAGTGCGCACGAAATGAATGATTTGCAACGCGTGGTACCGGGAGCCAATATATTCGGGTTGAATGACGGAAGATGTGGTCGTGCCATGTGGAGGCATGGGTGGTTCAATAGCGGCTGGGTCACGACAACATGTATTTAAAGTCATTAGGTTTTATAATTAAATATTTGCCTGAGGTTTTAAGCAACCGAGTCCACAAAGACGGTGTACTCCTTTGTTTGCCAGGATGAGGGTTTGAGACCCTGATTAATAAAAGAAAACGAAATTGTCAAGGTAGTATTGGAGGATTGGTTGAGGCGATGTGCGGTGGCATAAGCTTATCAAGATCAACACAATCTCCAATCCCGAAGGGTCCACAACTTCGGAGTCCAAGAATGGTGGGGTTACCCTGGACTAATCCCTGTCGTGGAATAGAAAAGGAATAGGACTTAAATTAATGAGAAGGATTGGAACTTTTTATGATAACAAGTTTTCAAAAATTACACAATTTGTTTGCTTTTCTCTTCTTCATTAGTTAGCATTCACTAATTTTTATCCTATGATTTATGGTAAACCCAACGGGTGTCGGTGATCCATCGTAAGGACTTTAAAAATCCATCCAGCTTACATACTAGACATCCAGCCATCCACAGTAGCTTTTCTTTGTAAGGTAGTTAGTAATATTTATGTGTATTTCCTTCAAGCTGATGTACATGTAAAGGGTTGTACTGGGACAATGGATCATGTAAACTTTATTTTATGAATGGCAAAGTGTTGAAATACTTCCTTCTGAGTATTTTTATTTGCAGTCTGTTTCTGAATGTTAGTTGTGATTGTTGAATAAATTATTGATGAGTAACCAGATCCGGATATGGGAGGATCCGACGGCCCGAGATTCGGGGTCGCGACAGTATCCATCTAGTCGTCGAAGATAAATCGGAGAAGAAGGTGTCTTCGCAACGCGCGTCAGATTTGGGAAGAACGGCAAGAACGTCAGAAGACACAGGCTTGCAACACGTGGCAGGCACGGACTGCCATGATCGTGTCTTGCATTCTAATCTCAGCCATCGATTCTGAAATGGTGGAAATTTTACGTCTTATGCCCAGCATCTTCCAGAAATTTAACCAGCGCTCCAATAATTTCCAGAATTTGTGTTTAGGTCCCCGTATAGAGACCTAAACGCAAATCATTTATTTTTCTTTCATTTTAGCCCATGGACAAGGTCAATTTTGTAACAAATTCTTTTATTTTTCTTGTAGTTATATCCATGTACTATAGGGTAATTTTGGACCTCTTTTTGACACTATTTTCCATCGATTTTTCTAGGGTAGCTACACAACTACCCTAGAGAGGTTTCATGGTATTTTTCACGTATTTTTGCAGTGTATTTTTCTCATTTTGGTTTTTCTAGACTTGTATATTTTTTGAAGTCTTTTCTTACATTTTCAAGAAGAAATAAAAATAATGAATTTTCTCTTCTTCTCAAAGGTCGTAATCCTGCCTCCTCGAGTTCGATTAATCGAATTCTGATTTTTCACGGTTCTTCTACACCGACAACTCTATTAAATAAACTGTGGGTTGGATTATGGTTATCATCAGAATTAAATTAAATAAAATAAATAATAAAATAATTTTGGAAATTATATTAACTAAAATAATAAATAGGGATAGCTTAATGAGCCACCTTAATGGTGGGTTAATTAAGGAATTAATTAAATTATAAAAACACGGTATAATATTTACATAATTAATTAAAAATAAATTATTTTTGTCATTTTACTAATTTAAATAATAAATGTTAGCTATTTATTTTTTTGTGGTGGTTATTTAAGGAAATTAATTATATACATAAAATATATACAGCGGTACATTACACACATAGTTAAATAAGGAAAATGTATTATTTTATGCTTCATATATATATTTATATATTAAATAATTATTAAAAAATATTTACAATTATTTATAAATACATTATGTATAAAATAAGTATGACTAAATACATACAATAAATAAGTGATAAAATTGCAAAAACCACCGCAGAAAACCGTCTTTCGAACCGTAACTCCAAAAATTACGAAACCACAACCATTTTAAAGATAATTTAATTTAGAATTATGGAAGTGAGTTTGATTTAAGTTGAGTTCATATGGCGCCAGAATTGGTCTTTCAATATTGCTTTACGATTTTTTACGAATGTGATTACTTTTATTATGTACATGATTTTATTTTGCAATTACTTTTATTATTTAGAAAACATTTTCACTTACTTTTCCGTTTGAAAAATTATTTAATTTGAGATCAATTTATGGACAAATAAAATAGTGTAAGTTTTATACAAATATATAGAGAATAAAATAAAAAATGATAAGTATTTACAAAAAATATTTGTTTGAATTTTTTGATTAAAGACCCTATCTCCACCTACATTTGTCATGATCGATCAGGTCAAGTCTTGACTTCTCTTGGGTTTGGGTCAGCATGTATCTATTACATATATACAGTCTTTTATTTTCTTTATGCTTCCTTTATTTCTTTATTTCTTTATTTTAGGTTAAACTAGTAATAAATGTACAATATTTACACACAGATGTAGGTTAGTAAGAATATGGACTAATTAATATATACATGTGTTTTATAAGATATTTTAAGCCAAAATAAATGAATAAAGATGATGAAATGCGGAATCATCATCCCCCTATGCTTTATCTTTGCTAGTCCCTTAGCAAACTCTTATTTGAAAGAATAAGTGAATAAAAAGAAAAAGAAAATGAAAGAAAAAATAAAGACATTAGGATAATATTGAGTATTAAACTTATTTTCATAAAATTGTAGTATGGAGATCTGGCAGGCCTTTGGATTATTAGTATGGCATAACCTTAATGGGAAATGAATTTAAAACCTAACAGCCTTCAAGTTCCAGAAGACTCCTATTCAGGTCGCCTCAACAGTCAGGTTAGAACAAGTCTACATACACAAATTCTTATGAATGTGAATCTTTACTTGTAGGTGTAAGTGAAATATAGCTTTCCATCTCAAAAGTAGCAAAGAAACAGCTTCTCTCATAAAGGTAACTTTAATCCCTCGATCTGGCAACTTTTTCCTCGAGGAGCGAGGATATTCCCTTCTAAGTTCAAGTACAACCAACTCAAGAAGAGGAGATGGAGAAAAGAACGGGCAGTAACCAGCGTAGCTACCTATCCTTGGATGCATGACCATTGTAGCCAAGTCATCCAACTGCAAGCTTACAAAAAATTTCTTTGAATCTCTTCTTATTTTTCTATACGTGTACGTACACTCCGGCATGCATTTTACTTTTCAATCAGTCCTATCCACTTTTGGAGATTCTACATTTTTTTTGTTTTTTTTTAAATATATACAAGGTGCAGCATGTACATAAGGAATTTTCCCTCTTGAGCTAGTAGACTATCCCTCTTTTGAAGCATTATTGCAACCCCATAGCATCATGTCTTTAGACCTCATTGCTACTAGATCAGGTTGAGATGCACTACCCTTCATAGAGGAAGACGGATATTCCCACTAGTTGTTACATACATGTGTGCTACCTCAAGCCAAAAGATTATGCCTCCTCACTACCTCCATCATAAAGAGCTACGTGTAGAGTGTGTGTCCAAGATAAGCTATGGTCTAGAAGAATCATGTATGTATTGTTAAATATTCTACTTAGACTACTTAAGATGACATGTGAACATAGTCTTGTGGACTCAAAGAATTAAGTTGCTAGGACCTGAAAAGTCTTAATTTCATTTCTTATAAAGTTCCTCTGAAATTAAGTGGATTAAGGTCCGACTAGGTTCCTTTCTTCAATTTTAATCTACTTATTTTAAATGTCAATATTATCCTGAAATGTACATGCAAATGCAAGAAATATATTCAAAGCAAATATTTTTTTAATTTTTAGAGAGTTTTTTAAGAGAAAAAGGGTTAGTAAAATATTTACAAGTATATACACGATTTGTACAATATTTTTATAAAAAAAGTTTTGCATCATTTTTTAGTATTATTATTATATTTTTCTTTCATTTTTTAAGATGGAAGGTGACCAAAGTATATATACACACGTGAATTTTATGTGTTTATATACACATTTATATAGCCATTTGAAAGTATGAGTTATGGCTAAAGTGTACATACACATAACTCGTGCTAAGTATAGAAAAGTGAAAAGACTATACAACAACGATTCAAATAATGAATAGAAGTCGGCGATCCCCCTCTATACTTAGGATTAATTAATCCTAAGTATAGAAGACTGTACAAAAGGGAAAACTGAGGAAAAGAATTGACAGACTCAACGGCTCGACTTGCCCCCCTATACTTTTGGTAGAATAGCCTAAGTATAGAATATTAACAAGTTGGGGCACAAGCAAGAGATCATACGAAAAAACACAAAAGAGACGATATGAACAACAACACTCCCCCTATACTTAGGGTAGAGTATCCCTAAATATAAGCAACAACAGGAATGATGAGAACGGGGACGAATATGAACAACCCAAATCATTCACCCACCCCCCCCCTCATACTTAGGATAAAGCACATTCTAAGTATAGCACACATATACATACAAGAGGTGAATGATAACACATAAGAAGGAAGGAGCAAATCAGGACGAAACACATATATACAAGATAGACATTATTGAGGTGCCTCTCAACAAGTGCTAGAGTTTATGCCCCTAGCTGGGCGCAAAGGCTAGGTTAACGAAGTATTAAGTTCAGGGTGATATCTGTAATGCGAATACCGTAATACCGATGTTATCTCAGTGTGAGAACAACAACAAGGTCAATAGTGTGAATGGTTACACCCAGATAAGCAATCAGGCAGGTGTCTGCTATCGGGTAAATAGAAGAGAAAGTCAAGTCAGGCATCGATAGCACAAATGAGATCTTCAGCTCAAGGTCAGAATGGAGTCAATGTGTGGCGCTGAAAAAATGGAACATGGAGAAAGAAGGATCAGTCACGGAATCCTCCATGTCAATCACCGTCCCGAAATTATTTGGTAGGTCAAGATAAGGAGACTCAACAAGATAGCAGATGTCTGATGCAGGTAATGGAGAGATAACATGTATAGCATCGAATAACTCAAGGGTTGGCTCATTCTTGCGAGGTCGTCAAGGAGAGAAGAAAGATCAAGCTCAGAAAAATCAGAAGACTCGCTCTCGTGTTCAGACAGATCAAAAACACAACCGAGGAGTGAAACTGAGTACAGAGAACACACCGCCTGTGGAAAACTCTTGAGGAGATCTGAGAAATATTATGATTTGAGGGATAGAACGAATGATTATATTCAAATAACGGGTTCTCTCTCGAAGTCATAGAAAATCCATCCAATGGATCATGAGATGCAAGCTCATAGAAATCTAGGTCAACATCAAAGAGATCATTGTTCTACCAAATTGAAGAGATTTGAGCTGTATCCAAAGGACTAATGCGTTTTGAAGGAAGAGATCTTAGGGCTCCCACCATGATGAGGAATTAAATCAGATTAGGGTGGGAGGGAGGGATTAAGGGAAATGTGACTGCTAATGATCTAGAGATAAAAGATCGTAACTAACTCAACAGCAAGCACAAATAAACACAATGCAACCACCCAATTCACCAACTCAACGCAATATGAAGACTGTGAAGGTTCGATCAATTATCTTGTCAATTTTAGAGTTAGGAGATCAAACACAAAAGTTGTACAAATACGTAGGAAGGCTTGGGATTGAGGCATTGATCCTAAGTGTATATGTGGCAAATAAAATGCGAATACAATGAGGAGGTTACTCTCCCCAAGACAATGATATGAATCAATTACGTTTAATTTTAAGGGTTCAAGTGATATTAGTAGTCCCAATTTCTAATTTTTCAATTTTCACTTTTTCGATATTTTTGAATAAAAACATTCAAGCATATTTTTCAATTTCCTTTATTCCTATATCCACAAAGTAGAGGAATGAAAACAAAAAAGCTGATGCACGAGAAAATATGAGATGCAAATGCTAGAGATAGAGGTGTGTACCTGACTCCAGCACTCTACATGAAATATGATCCGCATATAAAAATAAAACTAAACTATATGCAAATGTAAGCGAGAATCGTCCTAAGCAGTAACTTCTATTCGGGAAAAACCAAGTTATTATTTGCCTAAGTTCAAACGATATATAGGAACATGTATTCTTTTAGGGCTTTGGACCTAATAACTACCTGGCACAACCAAATAAAATCTAAGGCTAGGGGCTTCACTCACAGAAAATAAAATAAAGTCAGAAAATGCAAATCCGCGAGAAAAAATAAAAATAAAAGCGATAAAAATTACGAGAAAACAATGGTGAGGTCCCCCAAGTGCACAGGCACTTGGTGAAACAACCCCCACAAACAAGGTATATAGTGTCCTTTTACAAAAGTTTAAATGAATAAATAAATGCTAAAATATATCTCAGCTATCCACACTCCAAATGATTGCTGTTATAAATCTTCTATTCCTCCTCATACGCTCTCATGCAGCTTTGGGGAGAATCAAGCCACCTCTGCTTCACTAGAGTGCACCGGCGCTCCTAACAAAGCTGCTCCAGCACGTCAGGCCCTCGCAAGAAAAAGGAAAGATAGAATGTGTAAGAGACACAAGTATAAAAAAATTATGAGCAAGAATTAATGAGTTAGACATAGTGAATATGAACAATGAATGAATGTATAAAAATATAAATAGAATTTTACAACTAAGAATAGCAGGTCAAATGAGAAACCTAAATACCCTCGTTGTGCCTCCCCGGCATCGACGCCATGTTGTTGGATGATAATTTCCGAGAACAGTGGTGAGTATTCCCACCTGTCACGCAGGTTACCCGGGTTCGATCTCCGGCAACGGCTCCATTTTGTTGAACGAGCTCTTCTCGGGTTTTAAATATGATGTATTAGATGTATTATGAACAAGTGTCATCGCAACCCAATCAAGCATCAACAAAAAATTTATTTTATTCTCAAGCCAAAATAAATACGAAAGTAGCAAGAGAATTTTCTATTTAAGTTACATGTATAGAAACAGGATCGAACTCAGGGAGGCTACAAACCCCGAGGGGTTATTCTAACAATTGAAAAATCAATGAAAAGAATAAGAAATATCTATATACACTATGCTTGGTTTTTGTAATTTATATTTTAATTTTTTATTATATAATTTTCATATTTTTTGTTTTTTTTTAATTTTAGAGATTTTAAATTTGCCAATTTTTAATTGTTACGAATATAATTTCGAAAGGACTTTATATATGAAACTAAAGAAGGGCTATTTTTTATTTTTAAAATATAGGAAAAAAGATCAAAGAGGTCAAAATAAAATGTTTTTGTGTTTTATACTTTTATAGTGTTTATGGTGATTTTTACGAGAATTTGAAGTTTTTATGTATCTTTTAAAAATCAAAAATTGACAATAATATTAAACAATGGACAACCAGGAATATTTTGTAAATTAAAAATGTCACTCAAAAATGATTGGATTATTTTTTCCTGAAAAATATATAAAATTATTTACAAACAAGAAGTCACAATCATTGGAATTTTCTATGATTACTATGATTTTGTATAATTTTTTTAAATTTTTGCATTATTTTAGGTTTTGAAAATGATTAATGTGTGAAATTTGCACAGGAAATAAATAATTCTAATTTTTTTAGAATTTTTGATGTAATATTTGATTTTTATGAATTTTTACATTTCAAACAATGAAAATGCATCGTTATTTATGTTTTCTAATAATAGTAGATAAAAATAAAGGGTAATAGAAATTTTACACTATGAAGAGACAAGTGACATGAATTTAATCTAATTTTTGGAGAATTTATTAACCAAAAAAACAATTATATTAATGATGAGAATAAGCAAAATAAAGTATTGAATATAGGGGACTGAAATGGCATTTATTTAATGTTTTTGCATCAGAAAATAACAAAAAAATAAAAGTAGGGTAAAAATGCAAACTACCCAGTATGGGGGCATGAGGTGCACGTGCTAGATCTTACGGGGGATTTATTGTATTTTTCATAAATCTGAGGGGCATGCTTGTAATTTACCCCAAAAAAGTAAAGCCCAGGTTTTTTTGTGAGATCATGTTTGTTTCAAAGCGAAAGGGGGTGCCTCCCTTCTTCTCCAAGCAAAGGGGGTGGCGGCGATGGATGTTCTTCGCTCCGCGAGAAGTGATCACCAACGATGATCCTAGAGGATTTGGGAAGACAGTGGGAGTGGAGCGGTATTGAGGGTTCAGGTGTGCTACGATATGGTGGCGATTGCAATTCCTAGATGGTGGTGCGTCGAGGACCAGGCGGCTGGGCGACAAACGTCCTCGGACGTTCGATGCGTGGTGGCTCAAGAACGACGGTGGAAGAAGGATCGCTCCAAGTGTTGGTGGCCAGCGGACGGCGGCGATGCGGAGGGGGTCGATTCTTATGCAGGAGGCATGTGGTGATGGGGCTCCAGGAGGTGGAGTCGAGCGGAGGAGGAGACACACGCTCCCGGCTCTCAAGGCAACGTGGATGGCTCTGGTGATCGGTGGACGTTGGAGAAGGGTATGGGTTGGATCTGGTGGTCAGTGAAGATCCAGGCTCCAGGAGCGGCTGTTGTATTTTTTTATTTTTTTTGTAATTTTTTTTGTAAGGAACAACAATGTTTTTTCATTTTCTTATATGCTTGCAATAAAATAAAACAAAGACAACGACTCGAGCATGAAAACCCAGTCCACAAAAAACAAATAAGGAAATGAGTGTGGATGCGGATCCAGTGAGTTGGACGAATTGATCCGAATCTCCGACCATTGTACGTGCTCAGAAGTGCGCGGTTCTGTGCGGTAGAACGGAAATATAGATATCACAGAGATGATGTGGATGATCGGATCGGTTCGGAGGGTAATCGAATCGTTTTGAACAATGATTAGCAACTATTATCTAAGATTATGGATCTAAAAAATGACTATGAAATAAAAACTAAAATTAGACTTAAAATTATATAGATGAACAATCGAAAAATAACATAGTGTGGATCTCATCGTGGGAGCAGATGAACGTTGTAATGGCCTTGATGAAGATCGTCTAGCTGTCACCGGACGGCTCGAACGCTAGGCACCTTTCCACCGCAAGGTTGCACTTGGAGAATAGGCTCCTCTCACCAAAGGCTTGATCAAGTTGGAATGAGGGAGGAGGAGCCAAATAAATAAAAAAGAATTTGAATTTCAAAAAAATGAATTAATGGAGAGGGAATAAATGGAAGGATGTTAATGGTGGAATTAAATTAATTAAATTAAACAATAAAATAAGTTTCGAAATTATATTAAATAAAATAATAATAAATAGCAATAACTTAATGAGCCACCATAATGGTGGGTTAATTAAGGAATTAATTAAATTATATACACAACGTATATTATTTACATAATTAGTTAATTAATTAATTAATTAATTTTATCATTTCATTAGTTTAAATAATAAATGTTAGTTATTTAATTTTTTTATGGTGGTTATTTAAAAAAATTAATGATATGCATATAATATATACATATAGTACATTATACATATAGTTAAATAAGGAAATTATATTCTTTTATGTTTTATATATTTTATTTTTATTTTTTATTTCAAATAATTATTAAAAAATATTTACAATTATTTACGTATATATTATTTATAAATTAAATATGAGTAAACAAATACAATGAATAAGTGGTAAAATTACAAAAACCACCGAAGAAAATCGTCTTTCAAACCGTAAATCCAAAAATTATGAAACTGACCACTACTATTTTAAAGATAATTTAATTTAGAATATGATGGAATGAGTTTGATTCAATTTGAGTTCATATAGAGCTGAAATTGGTCTTTCAAATATCGCTTTACAGCTTTTTTCCGAATGTGGCTACTTTTATTCTGTACATGATTTTATTTTGCAATTATTTTTATTATTTAGAAAATATTTTTATTTAAAACTTCTGTTTAGAAAATTATTTAATTTGAGTCAATTTATGGGCAAACAATATAGTGTAAGTCTTATACAAATATGCATAGAATAAAATAAAGAATGAAAAGTATCTACAATATATATATTGAATTTTCTGATTAAAGACCCTATCTCCCCCTACTTTATTCCTGGTCGATCATGTCAAGTCTTGACCTTCTCTCGAGGTTCGGGTCAGCATGTACCTATTACATATATACAGTTTTTTATTTTCTTTATTTTTCCTTTATTTCTTTCTTTATTTCTTTTAGGTTAAACTATACACAGATGTAGGTTAGTAAGAATATAGATTTATTAATATATACAGGTGTTTTATAAGGGATTTTAAGCTAAAATAAATGAAAAAAGATGATGAATGCAAATTCATCAGACCTAGCCACACTTCTTCCACTGACCTGTCTATGCCTTCTCACCCTAAGACCACTGAGGATAACTTCTAGGTCATCCCTGATCAGTTTGTGTCAGCTGAGGACCCTAATGTCGACCTACACTTTGTCAGATCTATTCCTCAGCAGTCCAGCAAGAAGGTCCACTTTCGACCTTCATGATCTTTCTATATCCTTCTCTTTGTATATTCGCTTTCGTCTTATCTCCTTATGTCCACTGTTTCGCTCATATACCCCATTTCTGTGTGTTGCCTTGCTTAGGACGTACTTTGTCCTAAGTATATGGGTGGATGAGTCGAGTGTTCTTTCTTTGTTCCATTTCATCACTCTTGTTGTTGCCTATACTTAGGGCTCTTTTACCTTAAGTATAGGGGGAGTGATGCGTACATTCTCTTCGATCCCTTCTTCTATCTTCCTCTGCCTTTTCTTCTTTTCTTATTTTCATTTTATTTTTTCTACCAAAAAGTTGTCGCCCCTTTTTGATAGTTTGCTAGACTTAGGATGTACTTTGTCCTAAGTATTGCGGGCGTGCACCCCGAGTTCTTTCATTCTTTTAACAGCTCTACTGTCTCCTCTTCTTATCTATACTTAGGGATATCTTACCCTAAGTATAGGGGGAGATAGTCTAAGTTGTGATTTGTTCATTCCCACCCTTGACCCTCCATGGCTTGTGTATAGTTTGCTATACTTAGGATTATTTGAACTTAAGTATAGGGGGACGGTCGACTTCCCATTCGTTCATTTCTTCATTATTTCATTCACTTATTATTTAGGTTTTTCTATACACAGTACGAGTTATGTCGTCTCTTTTTCTCTTCTCAGGGGATCGTATATAATACGTATATACTTTAGCCATAACTTGTACTTTTGTATTTTAAATAAGTATGGCTAAATTACTGTATAAAATACTATAAAATTCATTAAAATCAACTAATAACAAGATGTTTATTATTCCTTAAATTCTTTTTCTATATATTGCTTAATAAATCAAGAAAAAATATTTTTTGCAAAATGTTGGAAAAAAATAGTTTGAAAATCTTTTTAAAACATCTTTTGAAAACTATTAGAAAATGTTTTGTTAAATATTTTTAGCCTTTGTCAAAATATTTTATTTGTAAAACTTCTTTTCCTTTTGTGAAATAAAAATGTTTGAAAAACTATTTGCAAATGGTTTTGAAAATGGTTGCAAAAATATTTAGAAAATCTATATATACTATTTGAAAAACCTTCGCAAAATGATTTTCGAATTTTATAAATGTTTGTAAAAAAAATTGTAAAAATTATTTTCGACTATAGTTTTCAAAAATTGTTTGTAAAATGATTTTCAAATAAGTTTGAGGAATATGTACATTACATAAAAATTATTTATTAATTGTATATACATAATCACATATCCCTTATGTAAATTCTCAAAAACCTAATTCCTGTAAAGCTAAGATGCAT
Organism: Ottelia alismoides; assembly: GCA_037367405.1. Taxonomy (NCBI): domain Eukaryota; kingdom Viridiplantae; phylum Streptophyta; class Magnoliopsida; order Alismatales; family Hydrocharitaceae; genus Ottelia; species Ottelia alismoides. Next base: position 675,143 of record JAZKJV010011002.1, read on the forward strand.
CCCCATAAATATTTGTACCTATGTTTTATTCCAAAAACTTTTGTTTTGAAAAATTCCAAAAACATTTGCAAAACCAAAAAATCCAAAAACATTTGCAAGATCTTTTTGAAAAATCCATAAAAAGTTCAAAACTTTGAAAATTGCATCACAAAAAGATTTTCTTGCATTGTGCATAGAATTAGCATTTTCCAAATTGAGTTTGATAATTGAACAAGTCTAAGTAAAATCCGAAGATTGGAGCTTGGTTGGACCTTAAATCTACCTAATCACAGGAACCTTATAGGAACTGGAATTGAGGTACTTCAGGTCGAGTTGACTTCATTCTTTGAGAAACATGAGACTTGGTTCAGTGTATTCTTGACTTCCTAAGTAGAGTATTTCGGAGCACACGTACGACTCTTGTTGATAATGACCAAACTTGGACACATGCACCTTTCACTTAGCTCAACTCAATTGGAGTGGTGAGGGGATTGGATTTGCTGGTATGAGATGCACACAAGTGGAAACATTTGTCCTCGTCTAGGGAAGGAAGTGCACCCCAACCCATGTAGTAGTAGAGATGTCTAAAGACAGGAGAGTGGGGGTTGCAATAATGCTTCAAAAGAGGGATAGTCTACTGGCTCAAGAGAAAAAAATCCATATGTAAATGCTGATGTATATAGTATTTCAAAAAAAATAATCAAAAACTCCAAAAAAGTGGACAGACCTGATTGAAAATAAATTGTTTGTCGGAGTGTACATATTTGTATAGTCAATAAGCAATCTTGAGCTTCAAAATCATATGTATGTGAGCATGCATCTGGATGACTTGGCTACACTGGTCGAGCATCCTAGGATAGGTAGCTACACTAACTATCATCCATTTTTTCTCTACCCCCTCCTCTTGAGCTGGTTGCCACTTGGACTTAGAAGTGAATACCCCACTCCTCAAGGAAAGAGATGTTGGATTGGGAAACCACTAGGTTGTCATACTGGAGAAGTCAACCTTTTTGTCATTTCAGTTGAGGGGAGCCACCATCACATACATTGTACAAGTGAGATTCATAGTCATAAGGGTTTGTGTATGAGTTGAAGTATTCTGACCTGGCTATTGAGGAGACTTAAGCAGAGTTTTTGGACTCTCAAAGGTTCTTTTGTTTCAATCCTGATTCCAAATAGGATTCCACCGCACCTAAAATCCAAAAGTCCAACTTGAGCTCCAAACTTTGAGTTTGTGAAGACAAGTTTGAAAATTAAATTCAATTCACTCTCTTTCTTTTTCTTTTCTTTTTTTTATTTTCTGCACTTATTGCATAAGTGTTTGCTAGGGACTGGAAAAGGCAAGTATAGGGGGTGATGAATCCATTTCATCACATTTATTCTATTATTTTGGCCTTAAAAACCCTATCTAATGCATGCAAATAGCATTTATTTGTACAAATTAGCATTCATTCTTTATTCCATTTATTATGTATAAAATGTTGTTTAAGTGCCAAAATTATAGAATAAAGAAAAGCAAAGAAAAAGAATAAAATGCCAAAGGTATTTTATGAGAATAAAGAAAAGAAAAGGAATAAAATACCAAAGGTATTTTATGACCCTAAACTCTGAGACCTAAGCATCTTGATGGCTAGGTCGACAAGGAATAAAGTAGGGGGAGATAAGGGACAATAATACATCAAAAATCATATTTATTTATTCATCATTAATTCATTTTTACGGACTATTATAGTTTCCACATTTTATACCTCAAATAAAGAAACTTTGTACATGAAAGTTGTAGATAAAAATATAAATAAAAATAGAAAATTGATTTCATACAAAAATAAAATACAATGTTCATTTTATACTCTAAATAGGATTCTAAAATCCCAACTTCCCATACCCATATCTCCTATATAAAAACTCAAAATATATCAAAATCACCTTTAATTGTATAAAAAACTTTTAATAAGCCATTTAATGAAGGTGGGTTCATATTTTTCAAGTTAATATGTGAAAGTTAGGTTTTGGACCCCTATTGTATAATATACCTGAATAAAATATTCATTTTATTTATTCTTTATTATTTTTATAATTTTGTAAATATTATGTATAATATATGTATATTAAAACTAAAATAAAACATAAAAATAAAATAATGCACAAAAATACATAGATGAATATACAATATATATACATATATACTTTATAATCCTATTTATTTAAGTATAAATATTATATCAGAAAAATACAATAAAAATATATTTATGTATATAAAAATAAGTTATACACTTATAAAAAAGAAAACAAATAATAAAAAATGCAAAATAAAAATAAAAGTCTTAAAACATAGATGAATATACCTATAACATAACCCTAAAAATAAACTTATAATTAATAATCACGAAAAAAGAAATAAAAATCGTAATAAAATACTACATAAAATATTAAACTTTTTTATTTTATAATTTAAAATTAATAAAATAATTTATGAATTATTTTCGAATTATATTTGATTTTTTCCTCTGATTTGACTTTTTTTGTGGATGACCTGGCCCAATAAGGTCACGCCATCCGTTGACCTAGGATCAACTCTTTGACCCCAAGTCTAGGACATGTCAGAATAGCTTTTGACCCACTTTCTCGATTTTCCCCTACGATCCTTTCATTATTTGGCATCAATTCCTTTTGTGCTTCTCCTCCTCGATTACTGTACATACGCGTGGAGATTTCTTCATCAATAGGAGATTGAATCATCGCCCTCTCCTCGATCTTGAACCCTGACCACCTCATTGTACATATACTCCAAATCCTCCATTTTCGAAATTTGAATCCCTTTCACCTAGTTTTGCCAACCTCCCATAGAGGCTTCTCCAATAGCTTGTAGTGGGGTCGGGTGTGGCCTTAGGTGCATTCCACCCACCTCCGATGGAGCACCACCGTGAGGAAGCATCTCCTGGCCTTCGGCTAGTTGAGGTTCATTTCTATTGTTTCTTCATATTAGTGTTAATCGTAGGTTTGCTTTCCTGATTCTATTTTGGCCTTTAATCGCTCGTTTTAGCTTAGAACCACCATGTCATAGTTCGCCGGAGCTGAGCTCCGGCGAACCCTTCCACCTGTTTCTGACTAGTAACCAACCCGCCTGACCATCTCCTTATGTTCCCCATCACTTCCTCCACACCCGATGCACCTTCGCTCACCTTGATCCTGCAAGGATCAAGTAGTCACTCCCTCCTTCTCTGTCGTACGCCGGAGGGACGTCATCCACCGCATTTCCACCTCATTCCACCATCTGACCCCCCCCCCGGAGCATTGAATTTTTTGCTAGCTAATATCCTATAGGAAATAGCAAGATATTACCATTTATAAGAGCCCTCAAGAATAGAAAGCAGCCTCCATCTCTGAGGCCTTGTCTGAGCTCTTAGCGAGGTCCCTAGCATTTTTATGGAGGTATACAGTAGCAGGGGAAGAATACGAGGCTTCTGAATCTCTTAGCAGAGCAACAGGAGGTCGGAGGCTCGCTCCATAGCCGATTGAATCTCGGAGGAACGAGTGTTCTTCCATGTTCCTCCAAGCTACTTCCCAGATGTTCGATTGAAGCCATCCTCCAGAATGATCAGTCGTTGTCGGATGAAGTTCACGAGAACCGCCAGATCTGTGACAAGGATCTAAACCTCACCCTTCATCGACGAACCAACATCGTGCTACAAGGAAGCGCTACGTGTTTAAGTGGGCGCATCGTGCCCGTTGGATCGCGCCTTTGACTGGGTATTTTGCATTCAACACCCGGAGACATTTTATATTCACTATTTAAAACATAAACTTCTCACAGCCGTTATTTTAGTTTTGTAACATTTGCGAAACAATCCCCATAGTTTTATATTTGCAATTGGGTCCTTGCTAGCGAGGCTCACGTGTCCATACACATGAGCTTGACATTTTTATAGGCAAGCCCTCATAGGTTTTGAATTTTGTATTAAGTCCATAAACATTCATCGATTGTTGTAATATTTTGGTATATTTGTAGTTTAGCCCTCAAGCTTTATGTTATTTACATTTATGCCCCTGCTTGGCCATTGACTTTTGTTGATTGATTCTATTTATTAAATATATCATTTGTGCTCCAAAAAATCCCAAAAAATGGGTTTAAGCTTTTGTTAGGATATATTTTCATGTTGTATTTTTATGTTTGCATTTTATGTCTTTTACGTATTTTATAAAAATCATAAATAGCACAAATATTCCCTATTTGTAGTATAAAATACCAAAAAAATATGAAATATTTTTGAAAAATTCCTAAAAATATTTATTTTGGTTTGTCTATTTATTTTACAACTCCAGAAACTAAAAACCTAAAAATAGGAAAGAAAATACATAAAAAATTAAAAAGCTCCAAAATCCTTTATAAAAATCTTTAATAATTCTCAAAAATCCCAAAAATAGGTCTTTCTATTTATAATTTTCTTTACAGTATTATTTATCTATTAAATCTGATTTCAAGAATTTGGACATCATTTATTATTGTTAATCTTCATTTCAATTTGGCTTCTTTATTATTTTCCTGATTTGGGATATTTTTTACTATAAAAAACCATAAAATTTAGCAAAATTAACTAAAAAACTACAATAATAGTATAACATTATTTCAAACCCAAAAATAATTATTTTTTTATTTTGTTCATTTTATTAGTTTTATAATTACTTTATCCTATATTATATATATAGCCTTATGATAGTTTATATTATATATCTAAAATAAAAAGAAAGATAAAAAGAAATATATATATATAAAGAAAATAAAATTTAGAAATTAAAAATAATTAAAAAATGTAAAAACAAAAATATAAAAAATTATAAATTATAAACCCACAAAAATACATAGACGACAAGAAGCACACAATTTTGCATCCACTTGCACCATTCTCCCGTTTGCTCCCTTTGTTCAACTTCTACATACTTGCACACTATACACATCTATTGTAGAGTTATAATAAATTTTAACTCCACATATTTTGCTTTTCATTGCTTAATTCTTATTGTAGGTTAATTGTTGATTAATTGGGATTTCATGAGCGGTCAATTAAGCGACAGCGTAGTTCTCGCCCTGTGTAGACTACAATAGACCCTCGCAAAACCCTAGTTATCAGTCATGGATCTCCTATCAGAGCACCTTCTCCGACGTCGACAACGACCCTCCAGCGACTAATCCAGCCAAGGTGGGGATGCTCCAATGAGTTGGGAGGGTGGTGGTGGCTAGGTTTTGGAGAGGAAAACATATTATAGCCTATTTATAGAAGGAGAGGTGAAAACAAATCCAAAATTTTGATCCGGTTCGGATCCATATATGGATCTCGATCATCCAACTTAAAACATTAATAGCTTGGTTTATGAATGTCAGAATTTGATGTTCTTGGGTTCGTTAGAAAGATCTCGACAAGCTCTATGAAATGAAGTTCATTTAAAGTTTTTGGATTCTGAAAATGCTCCAGAATTTAGGACATAAATACGGGGTTTCATAATCAGATTTGATATTTGTTTCTTAAGTCAATTTCAAGTCCCCTTATTTACTATTTTGTTTATTCTTTGTGTTCCCATATTAAAAATCCACAAAAAATACAAAAATTATCCAAAACAATTTACCAAAAATAGAGAAAAAAATATAAAACCTAAGAATATTTTCTTTCTGAATTTTGAGTTATTTTTATATTTAAAAATTTAAAAAATGTTTCTTTTCTCTTTTTCTTTATATACTATATATTTATATATTAAATTTCGATTTATAATTCGCTTTCTAAGTTAAAATTTAAAATTTTGCAAAATTTAAAAAAAGGATTATATAAAAATTAAAAATTGATAAAAACAACTAAAAATCAAAAACATAAAACATTCTAAGTTGTCTTCTCATTTCTGTTCTCTTTCTCGTGTGCTCCTTTGTAGGGTATAATAAATTTTAGATCGCCTATACATATTTACCAAATCATTATTGTGGGTTAATTGTTAATTGATTCGCTTTGGTTGAGATCTGAGAGCCGAGAGGTGTGCATATACAATGTTTGTCATATCTAACTTTTCAGATACCACGGGCCCTCTGATGAATCCACATTTCATCATCTTTATTCTATCATTTTGGCCTCAAAAACACTAGCAAATGCCTGAAAATAGCATTAAATAGAGCAATTTAGCATTCATGCATATGTGTGTAAAACATGTATAAAATACTGTTTTTAATGCCAAAATTATAGAATAAAGAAAAGAAAAGAAAAAGAATAAAATATTGTAAATATTTTATGACCCGAAAGCCCGAGACGTAGGCATCTTGATGAATAGGTCGACAAGGAATAAAGTAGGGGGAGATAAGGGCCAAATACCTATATTTATTAATTCATTCTTTATTCATTTTGGGACCTATTTTTGGTTCCACTTTTTGTGCATCAAATAAAGAAACTTTGTACATGAAAATTGTAGATATTTTTATATAGAAAAATACAAAATTGATTTCACTGAAAAATAATGTACAGATAAAAAGTTATGGTCTGAATAAAAATCCAGAATCCCAACTTCCCAGACCTGTATCTCACAAATGAAAACTCCAAATGCAGTAAACTCACCTTTAATTGTATATAGGATAAAATAATCTATTTAATGGTGGAGGTTTCGCATTTGGCAGAGCTACGGTTTGAAAGTTGAGTTTTGGACCCACATTATATACCTGTACAGCTCAAAATATTCAATTTATTCTTTAATCATTATTTTTGTATTTTTATAATTTTGAGAATATTATTTATAATAATTATGTACATTAAAATAGGAATAAAAACCCAAATAAAACTCAAAATAAAAAAATGTATATAAAATACACAGGTATTATACCTATATACAAACCTATACAATACCTACTTATATTTTATTAAATATACAAAACATATCAATAAAATAAAATAAAAATATATTTGTGTATATAAAAGTATTCTATAATTTTAGAAAATAATAAATAAAAATAATAAAATCAAAATACACAAAATAAAAATAAAGAAATAAAATACATAGGTATATATACCTATATAGGGCTAAAAAGACAACTTGTAAAATATACCTAATAAAAATAAATAAAAATTACCATAAAATAATTTATAAAATTATAAGCATTTTTTATTTTGTAACCATAATTAAATAAAATAATTTACTATTTCATTTTGATTTTAGAAATGTTTTTCTCATGTTTTTTCTTGGTTGGTCCACATGGACAAACCAGGAGGGCTGGAGAGTTGACCTCGGTCAACTCTCTGCCCAACACCTGGACCTTGTCAGAAGTGGTGTTGACCCCAGCTTCATCCATTTTTTGAGGATGCCTTGATCACCCTTTGGTGATAGCATCTTCATGACATCTCTTCCTCGATCAATGGTGAATCACGCCCAAGTGATTCCTTGGGCTGAGGACCACTGATCGAGGCGTTGGACCCTCGTCTTCCATGCTGCCCGTCAACCCTTCAAAAGACACCCCTCGACTTCGATTCGAATTTTGATCCTTCTTCCGCCAAAATCACCCGCAAACCCCTAGCCCTTCGTGTTCCTGGTGACAGCAGGCGTCGAATCGAGCCGGGGTTCACACGATTTGGTGTTGAATCGAAGTAGATCCAGCCCTCGAAGGAGCTCTGCCGCGACCTCCATCCCGACATCTCTGGTGAGCCTCACACCCTTCTCTTTCCATTTTCTTGTAGCCTTAGCTTAGTTTAGATTCGCCTAGTAGCAGTTTTGATTGTCCTCGCGTCAATCGCCGTGAATCATCGATCGAAGCCCACGGCGGAGCTGAGCTCCGCCCACCGTTTCCGATCGTCCCACACCTCATCCCGACCGCCTGTCACCTCCATCCTCTTCCCCTTCGCTCCGTCATCACGTTCCACCCCTCCATTCACCTTGATCTCGCCCAGATCGAGCCCTCAGAGTTCCTCTCTCCGCCGCTCGCCGGAGCTCGTCGCCCGAGCCACTTTCCGCCTCCATCAACCCATCAGAGGACACACGCAACTTCGCCTGGTTTTTGTGCTTCTCCCTTGCAGGTCAGAGCCCAAGAGGAGGCTCCATCGAGCCTCGAAATCCCCAGGAGCAGCCCCCCCAGGTCGCCTCCGCCGTCCGAGCACCCACGCAGTCTCAGCCTCGCCGGAGACCACCTTCAGACGCGGAGAGTCCCCAAGATCGTTTTGCCCTTGATCCTAGGGCCGGAAAGGCTGTGTGTTGGCCGCAATCGCCAGCCAATGCTCGCCGGGGGAGGTGTTCTTCGTGACCCTCTCCCCGCCGTTGGATCAGCAGCCCCCTCCAGGCGCACGTCCGCCGTCCGATCGCCAAGTGTCCCCAGCCGTCCGATCATCCATCCAAGATCTAATCCCAACCGTCCAGGGCAAAGGGGTACGGGTCGTCCGATGCACGCCACGTGTCAAGTGAAGCTTCCCCGGCTGCACGATCAGCACTGTGGGTATTTTGCATCTTAAACCCACGTGTTTTTGTATTTAACTTTTAGTCCTAGAACTTTCATTCCCAGTTTAAAAGTTTTTGTAATAATTGCACTAAGGCCCCCGCACTTATTTTATTTGCACTTTAGTCCTCGCCACGTCACCTCAAGTGACTGGGGCTCGTGCGTTTTGGGTATTTTGCATTTTCAAACCTTAACTTTCATCTGTTTGCAGTTATACCCCTGTACGTAGTTATTTAACTGTGTTTTTTAGGATAATTGCATGTTTGCCCCGCCGGTTTCTTGTATTTGCAAATATGCCCCTGTGAATGACAGATTACGTGTTCTGCGCATGTCTTTTGGTGAAATTTGCACCTAAGCCCCTGGATGTTTCTTTAATTGTATTTATACCCCTGCTAGGCTTAGGATTTTTGTATATTTGAACTATTTATTGCACGCATCTTTTAAGTGCCAAAAATTCTCAAAAATAGACTTAAGCTCATGTTAACTCGCCATTGCACGTCATATTTTTATTGTTCATTTTTGTCGCTTTTTATTATTTTTTAAAAATAAAAAAACATGCTGTTTCAGTACTGTCTATCTTAGAAAATACCAAAAAATATTAAAATACCTCTAAAAAGTCCAAAAAAAATTACCTATTGTGTATTTTGACCTACTTATTTTCAGTCCAAAAACCATTAAAAATTTCAAAAGAAAAACCTTAAAAATTCAAAAATACCTAAAAACTTCAAAAAAATATATTAAATCATAGAAAACTCAGAAAAATAGAAACTCAAGTTCTGTAGGTTCTAGATTTTATTGTCTTTATTTTAAAATTAGTTTGGAAAATTTTGGTGGCTGATTGATATTTTTAATTCCCATTTTACCCCCAGCCAGCAGCTTACTCCATGTTTTCTTTTATTTTGCTATTTAAAAATACCAAAAACATTCTGAAAAATACCCTAAAATCACAAAAATAGTAAAAATTTATAAAATGACCAAAAAGATTTTATTTCTGAATTTTTGACTATTTTTGCATATTTTTATACATCTTTTATCTTGTCTTTTATTATATTGCTTTCTTATTCCAATATTGAAAAAGAACAAAAAAATATAAAATATAAAATTATAAAATTTAGAAAAATTAAAAATCAAAATACAAAATTAAATAAAAAATAAAAATAAAAATAAATTAAAAACCCACAAAAAATTAGATTGGCTAAGTAGTCTATTAGACCTATGTTTTGACTCTTGTCTCTACTTTGTACCTTTGTCTCCTATGTTCGAGCCCTACTTGCTTGCCATTATACATTTTTAGTAGGGTATAATGAATTTTAATCCTTGCTATTGATTGCCTGATTGATTGTGTGGGTTAATTGTTGACGAACGGGAAGGATTGAGTAGTCGCATCAGCGATAGTGAGTCTGATTTGTCAGACCACTATTTAGCGGCTCTCTCAACTTCGTTCTTCAAATGGCGCCGTTGCCGGGGAGCATCGGCTTGTAGAGTACTTTTGCGTCTTTTATCTGCTTAGCCATTTTTTATTACTTGTTTTTCGTGCATAATTTGTTTTGAACTGTCTGACACCTCTCTTGTTTTCTTGTGAGGGACCGCTGACCGAGGAGGATCGCCTAGGGGATCCTATGCATCCTTGGGAGGAGGAGCCGGCTATTCTGCCCTAGCCGGCAGGAGAGAGAAGGAGAGCTTGAGAGAGAGAGAGAGAGTTAGACTTTTTTGTATTTTTGTGAGAGAGAGTCATTTAAATTGTAATAATACAGGACTTGGACACTCAGACACTTCGGGCCTAATTTCCGGGTGTTTGTTCACCTAGAGGCTCATCGCGGTTTTCTTCGCGTTTCTCGATTGTCATTTTCCGGTTTTGATTTCTTTTTCATTTCTTTTGTGGATTGAGCCCATAGATTTTTAGGCATTGCTTGATCAATTAGATTAGGTCCAAACACCTTAATCACCTTTGCATGTTCCTATAGATCGTATTTGGACTTAGTTTAATTAAACAGTTAGTCATTAGCCTTTGATCTGCGCGCCGCGAGCTCATCCCGCCAAGCGCTTCTCCTAAACTCGATGTGTCGAGAGAAGGAGGGGTGAGCCTAGACCGGACATTAGGATTGAAGGATAGTGGTTAGCTTGTGGTTCTTCACGCTAGCAGTTGCCTCTCTTAGGACGATTTCTGCCTTGCATACCGGCATGTAGTTAGGTTTATAAAGTTCTGCTTTGCATTCCGCATGGAGAGAGCTGGGATTCGCTGTAAGTCCTCTTACTTTGCATCCATCATTTAGGCACAAAGGTGAGATTTCCACCTTGGTGTCGACTTGCATTGGCTTTTCCGACTCTATTCTCCCTCTATTTTTGGACAAAGTAGGATCAAGAAAATACAAAATCGTTAGGCGCTTGTTTGAATCCACTCAAAAGAAGCGATAACACCAAAAAAAATAAAAAAGGGACTGCTAAGAAAACCTTGACCTAAATAAAATTGGTAATTGGACTCATTGATTGGGGAGAGCAATACCCTCACTTGTATTTAGGTTGCATGGGAAGGTCTCCTTCCAAGTGAGTAGAGTGCTTCGTAAGGATTAGAGCCCAAAACCCAGCTTGTGGATGCCTTGTGTATCGCCTGGATTTCTGAAGTATTGGCGCTACTATCGTACGTAGGCGAGTAGGGCTTGGTCACCATTGGTGACTCACTATTGTGTGAGCATCGACCTTGTCCGAAGTACCGAGCATAGGCCACGCCTTCACGGGTGTGTCTGTCTCACCGTCTGTGTCCGAGTAGAATCTTGCACGCTCATGGGTGATTCCGTTGCGAGCGAGATCCGAAGTATCGGTTTCGCCTATCGGCTTACTCCCTCTTTTCTTTGGCTGAGTAGGGATCCAAGAAGGGTTACAAGGACCTCAAAAAGCGCAAGCTACAGGTTACACAAGAGGAGGACAAGTACGGGAATACTTTTCCGGCAGTACTCTCGCTCCTATAGGCGTAGTGCTCCAAGGACTTGTTGAAAGATAACTTCATGAATTCAAGATAAAAATTACAAAGATAAAAGCCGAACCTTCACGGCTTCACGTGTTGAGTTGGTGAATCCCCTTGTTTTGTGTTTGATTGCTAGTTATATTTAGGTCAAGATCAAAAATATCGCACCTTTGCGCAAATTTTATCTCCTTCTATTTGACCCTTGCTCATCGTGAGCCTTCTACTATTTTACACTCCATTTGTTTCTTGTTGACCCCCGTATCTTTCATCCACATCGATCTTCCTCTTGATCTACGAGATGGCGACGAATGGGCAGTTTAGTCGAGACTCCGTCGGCTCCCACATCAGGTCCATTCTCTCTCCCTCTCCAATAATTCAGGGCGATTCTCGAGAACCCGCTTCAGATCCCGTGAACCGATCTCTAGACTCCCTGTCTTCTTCAATAAACCGGGATCACTCTCATCCCGAATTCTGTCTGTTTTGGATGGCAATTGATTTCACTCCTTATACATCACCATCCTTAACAAAATTCTGTGTTGACCTTGACACAGACCGTATCTCTCTATCTGGTGTTGCAATTCAGACTGATCGGAGCATTCTACCATGTGCAGACTTAGAGCCCGAGCCAGCAAACCAAGCAGAATCTGAGATGGCAGGAGGAAGAGGAAAAGGACACAGCCCCCACCTGAACCTGAAGTCAATCCGGGGGAAGGGCAGTACACCACGCAGAACGAGGTTAACAATCAACTGCTGGCTTCCATTCAAGCCATCCAGCAGCAGTTGACTAACCAAGCCCTGGCCCAGACCGCCTTCCAAGATATGCTGAACGATCTGAGGAGGAGGGCCGACGCAAGAGACGGCCGACGAGAGGATGATCCGAACTATGATCCTAATTTTCATGAAGTTAGAGATGAGTTCTCAGTGGGAGGACCCGAATTTGAAGCAGCAGAAGAAGATCCACTGCAGCCAAAGCCTACACTCAAGGAAACATACAATCCAGGAGCGGGACGCATCACTGAGTGGATTCAGGTTCCACGTATGCATGCCCACTTCGAGTTGAAGTTGCAATTTCTGTCGCTACTTCCCACATTCCACAGGAACACCATTGAGGAACCATATATCTTTCTCAAGAAGTTCAGTCGCATTTGTGCCACTGCTCACTACCCTGGTATTCCTTTGGGGGTAGTCATGATGACCGCCTTTCCCTTCAGCCTTCAAGATAAGGCCCTATATTGGGTCGACCATCTTGGGAAGGTCGTCACGACCTGGGAGGAGCTGAAGTCTGCCTTTCTCCATAAATGCTATCCTCTCGGGCGATTGAACCAGATACGTGCACGGATCTCCAGTTTCTGCCAGCAGCCCCACGAGACTGTCCATGAAGCCTGGGAGAGATTCAAGGACTTGCAGGAGAAGTGCCCACACCACGAAGATCCAAAGATCAGTCTCGTACAATATTTCTTTGGGGGGCTATCACTTGAGAGCCAAAAGCTCGTAGACGTCGCTTGCGGCGGTTCACATTTCAACAAGGACGAGGATGTGGTATGGAACGTCTTCAAGGAAATGGCTGAAGGAGAAGCCGCGCAGACCTCGTCCAGAGCATACATGAAGCCACCAACCGCCATCAGCAAGCCAATAAACATGGCTTCTCATACCGAGGACAAGGATGAGAGCTCCAACCTGAGCATCATTGGGAGCCACCTGTCCAAGGTGGATATCATTGAGAAGAGGTCGCAGGACCTCAAAAAATTGGAAGTCATTGAGAAGAGGACCCAGGGTTTGGAAAAGCTCGACCAGATTTCCCAACAGCTGGAGCAACTCGTTCGTGCATTGAATGCAAACATGTGCAATGTTGTGTCTACTTCTGCCGAGCCGAATGCTGAGAAGAAGGAGCCCACAATGTAGCAACACCCTCAGCCGACTCCACTGCAACCCCAGCCTGTCCAGCATGTGTACTACGTGCAGGTTCCGGAGCAGCCCCCGCAGCCCCAGACACAAATGGTTGTATATCAACCTGAGCCCCAGCCAGCATACTCCGAGCAGTTCTCTCCACCCCTACCACTGATCCAGAAGATCAATGGCGTATGAAACAACGAAGCGCAGCTGACCCATCCTCAGGGACATTCTCAGGGTCAGAACATGGGCAACAGGCCCTATCAGCAGCAGCAGCAGGGTGGGAGACCTTTCCAGCCCTCCTACCAATACCAGCCTCCTTATCATAGAAATACCTGGAGGCAGAATTCTCAGTACGGTCCGCAGCAGTCCGGATATCGTGGACAGGGATATCACCAGCAACCGGCTGCTCAATACAGTCTGCAGAATGCACAATATTCCTCCAACCCTCCTCCTCACCAATTTTCACAAGGTTATCAGTCGCAATCTCAGCCGCCATATCAGCATTCTAGACCCCAGCAGGGGGACTCCTCTGAGATTGTGCCGGTCAATCCGGCCCTGGCCTGTTTAGAGCAGTTAATGAAGAATATGGCTAAGATGAACCAGAAGATAGACGACCTGACGGCAGCCAAGACCATCATACCAGCCCAGGTCGAAGCCAACCCAAACAACTTCCGACGCAAGGAGCAGGTAGCCGGCAGTGTCCAACCCGAATCAGGTGAAGTAAATTATTTTTTTATCTAATACTGTTACTCTCAGGAGCGGTAGGACACTCCAGCCATCGACGATGGCGAAGGGAAAGCATCTTGCATCTGACGGGGAATCGTCAGTCCAGCCACCAGGGCCAGGAAGCATTTTGGAGCAGCACCAGCATTCAGAAAATCACAAAAAATGAAGAAAATAGCAAAATACAAAAAAATAGCAGTAACCTCGGCGGAGATCAGCCAGTATTGGAGACGCATGCACCTGTCTCACAGCCAGTTCCTGACAGGAGGAGCACTGTACCTGCAGCGAGTCCAACGCTAGCACCAGAAGTCGAGCCTACCATTTTTGGTCCACAAATTGTAGATGAATCCATTCCTTTTTGCCATCTACCTGTACACAACAATATGGACACTATTTTGAATGAAATTGGTGAAGATTTTGTAAATATTCCTTTTCCTGAAGCAATGAAAAAACACAAAAAAGTGAAAATTTTGAAAAATGCTTTGTCTGATCCTGCCATCATAGAAATCATCCAGAATTTGGTGCTGAATATGCACATTGAAGAAGGCTCTTGAGTACATGCCAGCCGTGAAGAAAGGATTAAAAGAGGCATGCACGACCAAGCGCAGGCCGCATCCCATAATTCCAGAAGCAAGGGTGGCAAGTCCGAAAAGCATATCCTCACAATGGCCACCGTTAACGCCATCAGCAACCTCCCGGATAAAAAGCCAGATATGGGAGCACCTCTTGTACGTTGCCAGATGTTCAATCAGGAGTTCAAACGAACACTGCTCGACAGCGGATCATCTGTGAACTTGATGTCAGCTTCGCTACTCACAGAATTCAGGCTAGGACCGCTCAAGCCTACAAAGATGATTCTGCAGTTTGCAGACAAGTCAGTCAAATTGCCCAGGGGACTGTTGGAGGATGTGATCGTTACGGTTCAGGGGAAGTCATTCCCAGCCGATTTTGTGGTCTTAGACATGGACATCCCCTCTCCATTGCTCCTTACCCCGATCATACTTGGAAGACCATTTCTGCAGACATCAAATGCAGTAGTGAATTATGGGATAGGAGAAATCACTTTTGGAGCTGGCAACGAAACAATCAGAGTAGAGACCCTGTCTGAGGGAACACCCGCCGAACAGACATCTACATCATGTGCAAGGGTGATTGAGTACGCTGACGACTGCGACTTTCTAGCAGAAATTCAAGATACCAATTTATTTCTGGATGACAAGGAGATCCATGAACTCCTCTGCCTTGAGGAGGAAGTGGAGACCGCAGTCGAATTTCCCCTTATCGATCAGGATGAGGAACTTGCTGATGTGCTGCAAGAGACGGCCGTGGGGGTGATGAGCCTTCAGAACCAAGAGCAGAAGTTTGAAGAATTTTCTGATGAAAAGGACATCATTGAGGAATTCTGTCAGGATTTGAGAGAAGAACCGATTATGGTGGACACCGAACAGTTGAGAGAATCACCACCTGCACTAATAGCTGAAGTCACCGCTGAAGCAGCTCAGACTCTGCCAGAGCTAAAACCCTTGCCCTCCAACATGAAGTATGCCTTCCTTGCGGGAGAACCTAATATGTACCCGGTCGTCATCAATGCCCATCTGACCGAAGACCAAGAATCTCGTCTGATGGAGGTTCTTGACGCAACCGCAAGGCGATAGGCTGGCGAACTTCTGATCTCCATGGGATTAATCCGTCACTCTGCTCGCACCGCATCTTTCTGGAAGAAGATTGCAGGCCCTCTCGAGAACTGTAGAGAAGATTAAATCCGAACCTGTGGGAGTTCGTTATGAAAGAGATCCAGAAATGATGTGATGCGGGATTTATCTATCCCATCTCCGACAGCAAAAGGGTGAGCCCTCTGCATGTTGTGCCCAAGAAATCAGGGATCACCATTGTGAAGAATGACAAAGGAGAGGAAATCGCAACCAGAGTACCCACTTCTTAGCGAGTATGTGTGGACTACAGAAGACTTAACATCGCTACCAAGAAGGATCATTTTCCTCTACCCTTCATCGACCAGATCTTGGAGAGGTTGGCCGCGAAGGAATATTTCTGCTTTTTGGATGGATACTCAGGGTATAATCAAGTTGCTATAGCTCCTGAAGATCAAGAGAAAACCACGTTCACATGTCCTTTTGGCACATATGCCTTCAGACAGATGTCGTTCGGGCTTTGTAATGCCCCAGCCACATTTCAGAGGTGTATGCTTGCAGTTTTTGCCGATATGGTGGGAAACTTCCTCGAGGTCTTTATGGACGATTTTTCAGTCTACGGAGATTCGTTCGACCAATGCCTGGATTATATAGACCGAGTCCTACGGAGGTGCTGCGAAGTCAATCTTGTGCTCTCGTGGGAGAAGAGCAACTTCATGGTGACCGAAGGAATTATGCTGGGCCACGTTGTTTCTAAGCGTGGAATGGAGGTTGACCCAGCCAAGGTGGATGTGATTTCCAAACTTGAGCCACCCACAAACATCAAGCAAGTCCGGTCATTCTTGGGCCATGTCGGTTTTTACCGACGATTCATCAAAGATTTCAGCAAACTGGCCAGACCGTTGACTGAGTTGCTCGGCAAGGACAATGAATTCATTGTAGATGACCGTATGCTCCTTGCCCTTAATCAGTTGAAAGAACTCATCACGTAGGCCCCTGTCTTACAGCCACCGATTTGGACTCAGCCTTTCGAGATCATGACCGACGCGTCAGATTATGCCATCGGAGCTGTACTGGGACAGAGGAAAGATAATGTACCATTTACGATTCACTACGCCAGCCGAACGCTCGATGAAGCCCAGAGAAACTACACTGTCACTGAAAAGGAGCTGCTAGCGGTAGTCTTTGCCTTGGAAAGGTTCAGACCCTACCTCCTTGGGTCTAAAGTAGTCATCTACACTGATCATTCGGCCATTCGGTACTTACAGCAGAAGAAGGATGCCAAACCATGTCTCATTCGGTGGATCCTTCTCCTCCAGGAATTTGACTTGGAAATCAAAGATAAACCTGGGGTAAAGAATGTAGTGGCTGATCATCTGTCAAGGCTTCCTGAGCCGGAATCTCCTGAGCTGAACCTACAGCCGATCACAGAAACCTTTCTAGACGAGGCAATTCTATCTGTCACCTCGCTTCCTTGGTATGCGGACATCGTGAACTATTTGGTGACCAAGAAAATCCCACAGGACTGGCCTAAATTGAAAATAGACAGATTCTTGTCTAAAATCCATTTCTACCAGTGGGAAGATCCGTATTTGTTTCGTGAAGGAGCAGATTGTATCTGGAGAAGGTGCATTCCTCAGGAGGAAGTTCCAAGTGTCCTCGCTTTATGTCATGACCAAGAGTCTGGAGGACATCATTCAGGCAAACGAACGGCAGCGAAAGTTCTTCAAAGTGGCCTCTGGTGGCCTTCATTATTCAAAGATGCAGATGAGTACGTCAAATGCTGCACTGAGTGTCAGAAGATGGGCGGAACCATAGGAATAAGAGACACGATGCCTCTGAAATACATTCAGATCTCAGACATCTTTGACGCATGGGGCATCGACTTTATGGGCCCATTTCCCAACAGCCAGGATAATGAATACATTCTGCTTGCTGTCGATTATGTAAGTCGATGGGTGGAGGCTATTCCTGCCCGAACCGCCGACAGTAGGACTGTCTGTCGATTCTTGAGAGATCACATCATAGTACGGTTCGGGATTCCCAAGATTCTCATATCTGACAGGGGTAGTCATTTCATAAACAGAGAGGCGAAGAAGCAGACCCAAGAATTTTGCATTGAGCATCGTGTTGCTTCACCCTACCACCCACAGTCAAATGGCTTAGCTGAATGTTCAAACAGGGAGATCAAGACAATCTTACAGAAGCTTGTGCGTCCGGATCGCAAGAACTGGTCTCAGCTTCTTGATTCCATTCTTTGGGCTTATAGAACAGCATACAAGTCACCCTTGGGAATGTCTCCCTACCGCCTTGTATATGGCAAGCCATGCCATTTTCCCGTCGAACTAATTCACAAATCCTTATGGGCCATTAACATCTGTAATTTGGACTCCAAGCAAGCAGGAAAGAACAGAAAACTGGATCTTAACAGATTACTGGAATTCAGAGATTATGCATATGACAACAGCTTGATGTACAAGGAGAAGGTCAAAACATGGCATGACAAGCATATCCGTCGCAAGTCCTTTGATCCAGGTCAGAAGGTGTGGTTGTTCGATGCGAAATTGAAGATCTTTCCAGGCAAATTGAAGAGTAAATGGACTGGGCCGTTCATGGTTAGGCAGGTGCGTGACAACAGGAAGTGTATTGATATCCAATCTGTCAGCTGACGCACAGCCATTTGTAGTCAATGGACAGCTTCTGAAGCCATACCTTGAACATGATACATTCATGGCTGCCATTGACTCGATTCAAGTAATCTATGAGGATGAACTGAATATCTCCAAAGAGGCAGAGGAAGGCCAAGCACAGCAAAACATTTTTGAATAATTTTTCTTTTTCTTCTTTTCTTCTTTTCTTCTTTTTTAATTTCTTTTATCCTCTTCTACCGAATTGACGCCATCCCTTTCATCATTGCTACACTTAGGATGTACTTTATCCTAAGTATAGGGGGGATGCGCATCCCGAGTTGTTCATATCCACTTTCATCTCTTTTCTTCTTTTCTTCTTTTCTTCTTTTTGATCTTCTGTATCTATCCAAAAAGTGTCGCCCCTTGTAGATAGTCTTCTATACTTAGGACGTACTTTGTCCTAAGTATAGGGGGACGTGCACCCTGAGTTTCTTCTATTCTTTTCGATCCTCTCCATTGTCTCCTCTTCTTGTCTATACTTAGGGATATCTTACCCTAAGTATAGGGGGAGACAATCTGAGTACGATCTGTTCATTCCCACCCTTGACCCTCCCTGCGTTGTATACAGTCTGCTATACTTAGGATTATTTGATTCTAAGTATAGGGGGGACAATCGACTTCTAATTCATTGATTCATTCATCAGTTCTTTATTCCTTGGACTTGCCTATACTTAGCACGAGTTATGTCTACTCTTTTCTCTCCGATCTATGAGGACATAGCTCAAGCTAAGTATAGGGGGGTCGTATATACTACGTATATACTTTAGCCATAACTCGTACTTTCGTATTTTCCTAATAATATGGCTAATAATTCTTTAAAATTCATTAAAAATCTTTAATAAAAGGTGTTCTGTTCCTTAAATTCTTGTTGTATCTACTGATTAATAAATCAGGTGAAAATGTTTTTTGCAAAATATTTAAAAAATAGTTTGAAAATCTTTGTGAACATTTATTGAAAACTATTTTGAAAAACATTTTGTTACATGTTTTCAACCTTTGTAAAAATGCGTGGTTTGTAAAATTTCTTTTCTTTGTGTGAAATGAAATGTTTGAAAAATGATTTGCAAATGGTTTGAAAAATGGTTGCAAAAATGTTTTGAAAAACCTATATATACTGTTTTGAAAGCCTTTGCAAAATGATTTTCAAATGTGTGTACATGTTTGTAAAATGTTTGTAAAAACTATTTTGAACTATAGTTTTCAAAAATTGTGTGAAAAAGCTTGTGTCAAATAGGTTCGAGGAACACTTACATCTCACCAAAATCCACTATATATATGTGTATAAAACTGAGCACTTACCCTTGTAAATTCTTAAAATCCACCTCTTGTAAATGTAAGAAGCACTCCCGTGTACATATTTTAACCTAGTTTTCAGCCAAAACTTTTTGTTTTCTAAAATCCCAAAAACATTGGCAAAAGCAAAATCCAAAAACATCTGAAAAATCTTTTGGAAAAAAATACAAAAAAATGCATCTGCATATGCATCATCATCATCTTTTCAAAAACCCATAAAAAGTTCAAAATCTTTGAAAAATTGCATCACAAAAATATTTTCTTCATTCTGCATCGCATTTGCATAGCATCCGCATTTTTCGGATTGAGTCTGATAGTTGAACAAGTCTAAGTAAAATCCAGAGATTGGAGCTTGATTGGACCTTAAAATCTACCTAATAACAGGAACCTTATAGGAACGGGGTTTGAGGTACTTGAGGTCTAGTTGACTTAATTCTTTGAGGATCACGGAACTTGGTTCAATGGATTCTTGACTGCCTAAGTAGAGTATTTTGGAGCATACGCACGACTCTTGTTGATAATGACCTAACTTGGACACCTGCACCTTTCACATGGCTCAACTCACTTGGAGTGGTGAGGGGATTGGATTTGCCGGTATGAGACGCACACAAATGGAAACATTTGTCCTCCTCTAGGGAGGGAAGTGCACCCCAACCCGTCCAGTGATAAGGAAGTCTAAAGACAGGAGGCTGTGGGTTGCGATAAAGCTTCAAAAGAGGGATA
This sequence comes from Ottelia alismoides, assembly GCA_037367405.1. Lineage (NCBI taxonomy): Eukaryota > Viridiplantae > Streptophyta > Magnoliopsida > Alismatales > Hydrocharitaceae > Ottelia > Ottelia alismoides. The sequence goes on from JAZKJV010011002.1 coordinate 695,504, forward strand.
GTCTACTGGCTCAAGAGGAAAAACTCCCTATGTAAATGCTGCTGTGAATAGTATTCAAAAAAAAGTGTATGTTCAGGCATGTACAAAAATAAAAAGCCTACAAGTATGTACAGCGTCAATAAGCAAGCTTGAGTTCCAAAGGCAAATATGTGAGCCTGCAGCAGGATGACTAGACTACACTGGTCTTGCATCCCATGATAGGTAGCTACACTGGCTACAGTCCATTCTTCTCTTCACCCCCTCCTCTTGAGCTGGTTGCCACTTGAACTTAGAAGGGAATACCCCGCTCCTCGAGGATGGAGTTATTGGATTGGGGAATCATTGGGTTGTCGTACTGGAGAAGTCAGTCTCTTTGTCATTCTAGTTGGGGAGAGCCACCATCACTTACATTGTACGAGTCAGATTCATAGTCGTAAGAGTTTGCATATGAGTTGAAGTATTTCTGACCTGGCTATTGAGGAGACTTGGACAGAGTTTCGGGATTCTCAAGGACTGTTGGATTTCAAATTCGGTTCTCATAAAGGTTCCGCCCGCACTAAAATACCAAAGGTCCGACTTAAGCTCCAAACTTTGACTTTGCGAAGACAAGTTTGATGATCAAATAAAATCCAAGTTCTTCTTTTTCTTTTCTTTCTTTTTCTTTTTGCACTTATTGCATAAGTGTTTGCTAGGGACTAGTAAAGGTAAAGTATAGGGGGATGATGAATCCACATTTCATCATCTTTATTCTATCATTTTGGCCTCAAAAACCCTAGAAAATGCCTGAAAATAGCAATAAATAGAGCAATTTAGCATTCATGCATATGTGTGTAAAACATGTATAAAATACTATTTTTAATGCCAAAATTATAGAATAAAGAAAAGAAAAGAAAAAGAATAAAATATTGTAAATATTTTATGACCCGAAACCCCGAGACCTAGGCATCTTTATGAATAGGTCGACAAGGAATAAAGTAGGGGGAGATAAGGGCCAAATACCTATATTTATTAATTCATTCTTTATTCATTTTGGGACCTATTTTTGGTTCCACTTTTTGTGAATCAAATAAAGAAACTTTGTACATGAAAGTTGTAGATATTTTTATATAGAAAAATACAAAATTGATTTCACTGAAAAATAATGTACAGATAAAAAGTTATGGTCTGAATAAAAATCCAGAATCCCAACTTCCCAGACCTGTATCTCACAAATGAAAACTCCAAATGCAGTAAACTTACTTTTAATTGTATATAGGATAAAATAATATATTTAATGGTGGAGGTTTCGCATTTGGCGGAGCTACGGTCTGAAAGTTGAGTTTTGGACCCACATTATATACCTGTACAGCTCAAAATATTCAATTTATTCTTTAATCATTATTTTTGTATTTTTATAATTTTGAGAATATTATTTATAATAATTATGTACATTAAAATAGGAATAAAAACCCAAATAAAACTCAAAATAAAAATAAATGTATATAAAATACGCATGTATTATACCTATATACATACCTATACGATACCTACTTATATTTTATTAAATATATAAAACATATCAATAAAATAAAATAAAAATATATTTGTGTATATAATAGTATTCTATAATTTTAGAAAATAATAATTAAAAATAATAAAATCAAAATAAACAAAATAAAATAAAGAAATAAAATACATAGGTATATGTACCTATATAGGGCTAAAAAGACAACTTGTAAAATATACCTAATAAAAATAAATAAAAATTACCATAAAATAATTTATAAAATTATAAGCATTTTTTATTTTATAACCAAAAATTAAATAAAATAATTTACTATTTCATTTTGATTTTAGAAATGTTTTTCTCAGGTTTTTTCCTGGTTGCTCCACGTGGACCAACCAGGAGGGCTGGAGAGTTGACCTCGGTCAACTCTCTGCCCAACACCTGGACCTTGTCAGAAGTGGTGTTGACCCCAGCTTCATCCATTTTTCGAGGATGCCTCGATCACCCTTTGGTGATAGCATCTTCATGACATCTCTTCCTCGGTCAATGGTGAATCACGCCCAAGTGATTCCTTAGGCTGAGGACCACTAATCGAGGCGTTGGACCCTCGTCTTCCACGCCGCCCGTCAACCCTTCAAAAGACACCCCTCGACTTTGATTCGAATTTTGATCCTTCTTCCGCCAAAATCACCCGCAAACCCCTAGCCCTTCGTGTTCCTGGTGACAGCAGGCATCGAATCAAGCCGGGGTTCACACGATTTGGTGTTGAATCGAAGTAGATCCAGCCCTCGCCGGAGCTCCGCCACGACCTCCATCCCGACGTCTCTGGTGAGCCTCACCCCCTTCTCTTTCCATTTTCTTGTAGCCTTAGCTTAGTTTAGATTCGCCTAGTAGCAATTTTGATTATCCTCGCGTCAATCGCCGTGAATCATCGATCGAAGCCCACGGCGGAGATGTTCTCCGCCCACCGTTTCCGATCGTCCCACGCCTCATCCTGACCGCCTGTCACCTCCATCCTCTTCCCCTTCGCTCTGTCATCACGTTCCACCCCTCCATTCACCTTGATCTCGCCCAGATCGAGCCCTCAAAGTTCCTCTCTCCGCCGCTCGTCGGAGCTCGTCGTCCGAGCCACTTTCCGCCTCCATCAACCCATCAGAGGACACCCGCAGCTTCGCCTGGTTTTTGTGCTTCTCCCTTGCAGGTCAGAGCCCAAGAGGAGGCTCCATCGAGCCTCGAAATCCCCAGGAGCAGCCCCCCCAGGTCGCCTCCGCCGTCCGAGCACCCCACGCCGTCTCAGCCTCGCCGGAGACCACCTTCAGACGCGGAGAGGCCCCAGGATCGTTTTGCCCTTGATCCTAGGGCCAGAGAGGCCGTGTGTCAGCCGCAATCGCCAGCCAAAGCTTGCTGGGGGAGGTGTTCTTCGTGACCCTCTCCCCGCCGTTGGATCAGCAGCCCCCTCCAGGCGCACGTCCGCCATCCGATCGCCAAGTGTCCCCAGCCGTCCGATCATCCATCTAAGATCTAATCCCAGCCGTCCAGAGCGAAGGGGTACGGGCCGTCCGATGCACGCCACGTGTCAAGTGAAGCTTCCTTGGCCGCACGATCAGCACTGTGGGTATTTTGCATCTTAAACCCATGTGTTTTTGTATTTAACTTTTAGTCCTAGAACATTCATTCCCAGTTTAAAAGTTTTTGTAATAATTGCACTTAGGCTCCCGTACTTATTTTATTTGCACTTTAGTCCTCGCCACGTCACCTCACGTGACTGGGGCGCGTGCGTTTTGGGTATTTTGCATTTTCAAACCTTAACTTTCATCTATTTGCAGTTATACCCATGTGTGTAGTTATTTAAATGTGTTTTTTGGGATAATTGCATGTTTGCCCCGCCGGTTTCTTGTATTTGCAAATATGCCCTTGTGAATGACAGATCACATGTTCTGCGCGTGTCTTTTGGTGAAATTTGCACCTAAGCCCCTGGATGTTTCTTTAATTGCATTTATACCCCTGCTAGGCTTAGGATTTTTGTATGTTTGAACTATTTATTGCACGCATCATTTAAGTGCCAAAAATTCTCAAAAAATAGACTTAAGCTCCTGTTAACTCACCATTGCACGCCATATTTTTATTGTTCATTTTTGTCGCATTTTATTATTTTTTAAAAATCAAAAACATGTTGTTTCAATACTGTCTAGCTTAGAAAATACCAAAAAAATACTAAAATACCTCTAAAAAGTCTAAAAAAAATTACCTACTGTGTATTTTGACCTACTTTAGTTTTAATCCAAAACCATTAAAAAATCAAAAGAAAAACCTTAGAAATTCAAAAATACTAAGAACTTCAAAAAAAATATTAAATCATAGAAAACTCAGAAAAATAGAAACTCAAGTTCTGTAGGTTCCAGATTTTATTGTCTTTATTTTAAAATTAGTTTGGAAAATTTTGGTGGTTGATTGATATTTTTAATTCCCATTTTACCCCCACCCAGCAGCTTATTCCCTGTTTTCTTTTATTTTGCTATTTAAAATACCAAAAACATTCTAAAAAATACCTAAAAATCACAAAAACAGTAAAAATTTATAAAAAGACCAAAAAATTTTATTTCTGAATTTTTGACTATTTTTGCATATTTTTATAAATATTTTATCTTGTCTTTTATTATATTGCTTTCTTATTCCGATATTGAAAAAGAACAAAAAAATATAAAATATAAAATTAGAAAAATTAAAAAAATAAAAATCAAAATACAAAATTAAAAATTAAATAAAAAAATAAAAATAAAAATAAATTAAAAACCCACAAAAAAATTAGATTGGCTAAGTAGCCTATTAGACCTATGTTTTGACTCTTGTCTCTACTCTGCACCTTTGTTTCCTGTGTTCGACCCCTACTTGCTTGCCATTATACATTTTTAGTAGGGTATAATAAATTTTAATCCTTGTTAGTGATTGCCTAATTGATTGTGTGGGTTAATTGTTGATGAACGGGAAGGCTTGAGTAGTCGCATCAGCGACAGTGAGTCTGATTTGTCAGACCACTATTTAGCGGCTCTCGCAACTTCGTTCTTCACCCTCCAAGACTAGATGTTAGGGACATCATCGAAATGATTCATCGGTGCCTAGCACTCGAAGTGGTGAATTACGGCTAATGGTGGCGATGGCGGGGTTTTGATGGAACTATTAGGGTTTCGTCGAGAAGAATGGAGATGGTGGGTCACAAGGAGTGAAGGGTTAGAGGATTCGACGATGCCCATGGGTCAAAGGCATGGGTGGATAGATGCCAAATGAGGCAGACGTCATTATCTTGGGGTGGAAGAATCGGAGGTGGAAGACGAAGCATGACTGTTCGATCAAACGATCGCAAATCTGACACATGATGAAGAGATGAAAATGAAAGAAAAAGAAATGAAATGATTGGAGCTATTGGATGTAGGGGTGTTCCTCCAACATCCCACAAAAGGGTGTCTAAGAGGACTTAAGTGTGTGGGGGGCGTGACGGCTCTAGAAGGCTGCCACGTGTCTCTCCCACAAAAATCAGAAAATAAAAAATAAATTTAAGAATAAAATAAAAAATGAACTCATATAAGAATGTGATCTTCATGAAAGTTGTTTATCTCTACGAGATCTACAACTTTTGTGAGTGATAAAAATCAAAAGACTTCATCTATACAAAATGTATTTTTGGTGGTATTCTATGTACATAGAATACCATTTTGTATATTTTGTAATTTTTATGATTTTTAAATAAGGAAATTTCAAAATAAAATCTAATAAAATATAAAATAAATATTTACATATTATTCTAATGTTTAGTAATTTTTAATAATTAAGAAGAAAAAGAAAAAAAGAAAGAGGACTTGTGTACATACCGTATATACAGACTCATGACGATTCATTTTCTTTGTTTGGTTTTAGAATTAGACTTTTATATATTTTATTAAAACACAAATCAAAGAAAATAAATAAAAAAGAAATAAATTAAAAATAGTTAATTATGTACATAAAATAACAAGGCAATGTCAGTCAACTTTTACAATATACAATATAGGCCCAAAACCCAAATTTCGCATATGAACTCTGATACTTTTAAATTTAGTCTTATTTTGTATATAATTGAATGTAAATTAATTCAAAAGTGAGTATGAGTTCATAGGAGACTATTTGTAAGAGATATTTAACTTTGTGGCTTTTTATCTCATAACTAATGCTAAGATTTATTTGATAAATATACAAGATAATATTTTTCTGATATTTTTATATACTAATATTAGTAATATATACACAGGAGTTGATTTTATTTGATCTTGAATTAGTATAACATAATGAAAATTTTGGGAAGTTAGTCAGTATCCAGATGATTATATACATAAAAATATTGGCTTCTTATTAGTGCAAATACGAATGTTAAGTGATGAATCCATGATTCACACCCTTTATTCTTTTATTTTAGCAGAAATCCCTTTGTAAAATACCTGTGAATATATGAAAATGCAATAAATTAGCATTGTGCAAGCTTTTATTAAAATTATATTTTTAACATTCTTTTTAACCAAATAAAAGAATAAAGAATAAAAGAAAAATGAAAGAAATAAATGAAGGTTGTAATTATGCAATAAGTACAGACTGACCCGAATTGTGAGAGAAGGTCAAATATTGGCATGATCGACAAGGAAGAAAGTAGGGAGAGAAAGAGTCTCTATTTATTCATAAATTCCAAAGAAAAACCTTGTTGATATTATTAATTCTTTATTTATACTTAGCATGAGCTATGTATAGATCGAGAAGAGAAAGAGAAGACATAACTCGCACTGAGTATAGAAAAGCCTATACTAAAACGACTAAAGAATAATGAATGAATTAATTAATGAATAAGAAGTTGACCGTCCCCCCATACTTAGGATCAACTAATCCTAAGTATAGCAGATTGTACACAAAGCAATGAGGGTCAAGGGAGGGAATAAATAAACATATCACAGCTCGGGTTGTCTCCCCCTATACTTATGGTGAAATATCCCTAAGTATAGCAGAGCAAATCAACAAGAGAGGAGAGAGTAGAGGGGATCAAAGAATGAATGAATAGGAGTGCACACCCCCAATACTTAGGACAAAGTACGTCCTAAGTACAGAAACCTGACACAAAGGGGTGATACCTTTTCAGTAGAAAAAGAAAAAGGAAAAGGAAAAGAATAAAAGAAGAAAAGATAGAGATATACATATAGAAGAAAAAGATTGTAGAGAATGTACACATCACTCCCCCTATACTTAGGGTGAAAGGTCCCTAAGTATAAGCAATGACAAGAGTGATGAAACAAAACGGAGAAAGAACAACACGGTGTGTACCCCCTATACTTAGGACAAAGTACGTCCTAAGTATAGACATAAAGATATGGCGCATGATCTGGGGCACACAAGACATACGGGAGAAAGAAGGAATAGAATACACAACACGTAAATACAACAAGCAAAGAATATGAAGTACAGGACGGTATCATACAAATGAATAACCTACTTTTGTCATCGTCTCCCTGTGAGAATGAAGTCAACATCAGAAACTAAAAGGATACCCAGGTATGCAATCAAGTGGGTGTCGGCTACCGTGGAAAATAAATCGAAAGGTGGGACCATGGATCGGTAGCATGAAGTAGATCATCGGCTCATAAGGAAGGTATGAGTGAGCAGAGCCGATACTGTAAGACATGGAGGAAGAGGGAACAGTACAGACTCCTCCAAGTCAATCATTGTCTCAAAGATGTATAATCAGTGAAAAATATGAGACTCTCAATGTAGCGGCGAGGTATTCGGTGATCATAGAGTCAGAAAGTCACAAGAATACACTGAACAATACCATATATGGCTCAACCCTGCGAGGGTCCTCAAGGTGCGCAGACTCAAAGATCTCAGAATAATCAGAGGACTCGGCTCCGTACTCCAACAGAGAAAAGAAACAACCAGAGGGGAGACCGAGTATACCAAGCAGAAGACTCAGATTGGTGCTCCACCAGATGGGAGGCACCAGAAATGAAGCCGAGTACCAACGAAATGATGTATCATCCCACTGATAACCCTCGGGGAGTACTACATGCTAGTCAATGAATAATCAGAACAGAAGCTCATCCTAGCGAGTGTCATCAAGGTGAGTGGACTCAAAGGAGTCTGATCCATCAGACGGATCAATAGAAGTGGTCTCGGTAGATGACAGCTCGTCTACCCGTAGAAGAGACTAACAAATCAAGAAAATGCGATAGCGTCCCACAGACAACCCTCGGGAGCATACTGCCAACTAAGCATCGAATAATCAGAGAAAGATGTCCCATCATTACGAGGACCGTCAAGGAGAGCAGACTACAAGGAGACTAGTCAGACAGGTCCCAATATTCAACAGATCGGATACAAGAAGGTAGCGGGGACCAGGAAAAAATCAGACAACTCGGTTCTGTTCTCCAACGGAAAGGAGACACAATCAGTGAGGGGAAATGAGTGTAAAGAAAGTGCTGCATTTTCCCGCAAATAGTCCTCGGGGAACAATGAAAACTAAGAAGTGAATATTCAGAATAGCTCTCATCCTCGCGAGGGTCGTCAAAAAGAGAGACTCAAAGGAGTAAATCAGAATGGTCTCGGTAGACGATAGATCGTCTACCAGCAGAAGAGACTGCAGATCTAGCAAAGTGTCATAGTCTCTTGCAGATAACCCTCGGAGAGCAGCATGAACTAGTCAAGGAATAATCAGAAAAGTGAAACTCATCCTTGCGAGGATCGTCAAGGAGATGAGACTCAAAGGAGTATGTGACATTGACGTCTTGCACTGACAAATTGGGCACTTATTCAGACATGGAGGCCAATCAGTCAAATCAGACGATGCGGTTTCGGGATCCAACAACGTGGAGGCATAATCAGTGAATGAAATCGACCGTATAGAACGTGTTGCATCCTCCCGCAGATAGTCCTCGGGGAGATGATGCAAACTAGGTCAATCAAGGCATGGGATTGCTGGCATCAAATCTCATGCCCTCAATAGCAATCAGTCAATAATCAGGAGGGCATAAGATCATAGAGGGATGAATAATCATATCAATCACAATACATCCCTCAGGTCGATCCAATCTTGCTGAGATGGCATAAAAGATAGGTAGAAATCCTCAAAGTGCCACAGGTGGATAATAGAAGTAGGAGATCAGGGATGGGTCAATCAAGAAGATGACATACATCATGTGGGTTCCGCACACCTTTGCCGAGAAGTCCAAATCAGAATAATCAATCAATCCTCAAAATCAAGATGGGTGGAACCTCGGAATGGATAAATCAATCAAAGCGCATGGAATCTTCATCAAATCATCAGAATTCATCACATCCTCAATACGGTGTGCGAGATCAAAATTATCAAATAATAATCAGACCTAATTATCGTGTTCATCAAAGTCCGCAATAAGCTCATGTACACGTATCGAAAGTCAAATCCACCAAGAGTAAGGTATCAATATCAGTGTCCTCAAAACATGCCCGACTTACTCCAATAATCAATGTAAGTCATAATCCTCGTTGCGGGCAATACCTACCAGCACAGCAATCCTGGGTAATAGAAGAGATGATACGGGGGACACGAGGAGGGTGGGCAAGAAAAGAGACCGAAAGATCTGGCGAAGATGATTGAGCTCAAGAGCCAATATCACGACTCAATGCAAATGAGGAGATATATGTATAAGAGAGAGAGACTCAAATATGAAAATGTATGACTTACACGGACGGGACCACACACTCAAAGAGATGAAAATGCAGAGAGACTCCAAACCACAATCAATACACAAAGCAAACCCCTGATTCACCTACTCAACATAGTGAAGACCGGGATGTGGTCTTTTTATCTTGTCGATTTTAGAGTTAGGTGGTCATCACAAGGTTGCACACACTGAAGATAGGCTTGGGATTTGGGCACTAATCCTTAGCGTGTGCATAGGAATAAAATACACATACAAGGAGGGGCTAGCTCTCCCCAATACAAGTAATCCATTGCATTTTATTTTAAAGATGAAGTAGAGTTAGCAGCCCTGATTTTATTTTGGTTATCACTTTTTTTGGTTATTTTTCAATGCACGTGCCTAACGGGGTTTCCAATTCCATTTATAATCTTAGGTGAGGAAAATCAGTGGGAGAAGATCGGAAAAGCCATGCATGGCGGAAAACGATGGTGCATGCAAAGTCAGAAGACTTCCAGTGCTTCCCAGCTCTCTCCATACGGGATGCAAGACAGAATTGAAACCTATGCTATATGCAAATGCAAGCCGATGAAATCGTCGTAAAATAGTAATTGCTATTATCGTGAAGACCCAAATGTCAATTATTCAGAATCAAACCCTAAAGTCTGATCTTGGATACGTCTTGGTGCCCGCCACAACGGGTCCTGCCATCGTTGTATGACGTCTCTCACAACATGCGGGTTTGAATATAAATAACTAATAATTACTATTTGACTAAGTCCTAAAGCGTATATATAGGTACAGGAAAATATATTAGGGGCTTTGGACCTTAATCTAACGGCAAACAATTCCTAAGCTATGGCTCATTCACACAAAATAAAGAAAATAAAATAAAAAACAAAAAGCGTCAAAGCAGTCAAGGCCCCCGAGGGAATAGTCCATCGGGCACTGGACCTTGGGAAGTCGAAGTGTTTGAGAGTCCTGAAGTATTACAATTATAGAGTCACTCTCTCACATAAATTTACATTATTTTAAGAAAAATGCATAATCTGAACTGGAGACTACCTCAAAAATTCCTCCAAATCTGAATTTGCTGCTCTCTCCTGCCAACCCAGTCAGAATGCCAGCTCCACACTGCTTAGGTGCATAGGTTCTCCTAGGAGATCCTCCGTCGCACCGCGGTCCCTCACAACAAATTCTAAAAAGAAAGAATGTCAGACATTTCACAATAATATCAAATAATAGAGATAAAATAAATAAATAATGCAAGAGATAAATAAAATGAATGAATCAAGAGATAATAGACAAAAATCAAATAATCTCCTATTGCACGACATTGCTCCCTAGCAACGGCGCCATTTGATAAACGCGAAAATAATCGTCGACCGTGCGTTCCACACAAGGCGGGAACGTAGTCGATGCGTTGACCGACGAAAATCTCGGGTTTGATCAACAAGTAACCCACAATATGAATAAAGCAATTAAATCTCAAAATGTGGAGGTTAAATTTATTATAACTCTACATGCAAATGTGTATAACAAGTAAGCATGTGTGGAGGTCGAACACTGGGAGCAAACGGGAGGAGGAGGCATGAAAAACGCATAAAAATTCTGTCTTTTAGTTATTGTCCATTTTATTGTTTCTATGGGTGTTTGATTTTATATTTTTTATTTTATTTTTGGTTTTATAACTTTTTTATTTGATTTTTTATTTTCTGATTTTGTATATTATTTTTATATTTTTATCTTTTTCTTTTTCTTTTATATAAACAATATAGCCTATATAAGGCTTATACATATAATGTATAGTAATATAGCTATAAATACTATTAAATATAGACAAAATTCAGAAAATATATTATTCTTGGATTTTTTATTTTTCTAATGTTTTTGTATTTTTTTCCAGAAATTTTTGCTAATTTTTATGTATTTTTAAAGTCAAAAATACCCAAAATATGGTATTAGTAAATAAACCAAAATTGACTTGGGTTTTAGAGAATAATAAATAAGTTCCAAAATTACCAAATCAATTCTAAAAGATAAATAATAATATATAGATAATTAAAAATAGAAAATAACATGTTTTTTGATATTTTTTGTAGAATTTTTATATTTTTTGTTGGATTTTAGAGCTTTCTGAATTTTCTAATTTTATTTTTCTTTTTTTAACGGTTTTTGTTTTCTGGATTCAATCAATATCAAAATATACCATATATAATTTTTGTAATTTTTATAAAAGTTTTTATATTTTTTTAGAGTTTTATAAATTAGATAGGAATTATTTAGGCTCCTTTTTTATTTTAATAAATAGATTAAATGCAAAAAATACAAAGCGGAAATGTGCCATAAAAGTACAATGCAAGGAGCATCTAATCCTATTTTTTTCGTATTTTTAGGAGCTCAATAGGTATTTTTAATAAATAGATAAAACCTACAAAAATACATGTCTTGGCAGGGGCATAAGTGCAAATAAAATAAAGTCTAGGGGTATGGATGCAATTTGCCCAACCTAATAAAACATTTATTTAATTTTTAAAGACCAATGCATAATATACAAAAATGTTAGGGTTTACTTTGCAAAATTTCCACCGTCACGTGGGGACTGCACATGATGCTAGCAGGGAAAGTGTAAATACAAAAAGATAAGGGGCTAAAATGTAAAATACCCTATTTATTTACAATTTAAACTTTTATTTACAGGACTAATTATTAAATACAAAAAAGGCAGTGGTTGGATATGCAATTTACCCCTAATAAGGCACGATCGAACGGCTGGCTTGATTTACTTGACACGTGGCGACGTCAAGTTGCGCGATGACAGTTCATGTATCGATGGCTAGAATTAGATCGGCTAGGTCGATCTGACGGTCAAGGTGTGGCATGATCCTACGGCTCATGTTGAATCTGGAAGCACCATGATGATAGGATGGTTCTGAAGCCAGGTGGAAGAACGGGGAAGAACCCTCGCCTGGGCGAGATTTTATCTGCAATAGCGGCTGCCTCCAGCCTCCTCCATCGTCGACGAGTGTCTCTAATCATTCATGGGAAGCTTTCACATCTGGGGACGGTCTCAACAAGGCACCTGGATCTCAATTGGAGATGAACCAGCTCGGGGAAGTTCAGAGCTCCAGGTGCCTCGGTTTTTCAGCAAAATCGACCCAACATGGGTCCTTTGGTCCCTCCTGACCTGCAGAAGATACACGTGCAAGCAATGCGAGGCTCCGGGGGGCTTATTGGTCAGAAATGGGTGAAATATGAAGAGGGTGGTGGTCTCCGATGATGGGTGAAGGATGGAGACCAGAAGGTCAGATCCGAGGGGGATCAAGTTGTATGGGGGTGCCTGGGATGTAGGGAAATGGAAGAGGAGGATAGTGAGGTGGTTTGGAGTGTCGGAGAAACAGTCGGAGCACTATGAAATGTTTACCGGAGTGGAACTCCGACGAACTACGAAATCACTGATCACAGCTAAACCATTACCCTAATGATTAATCTAATAACATAATTAAAATGCTTGAATAAAAGTCTATCTAAAATGAATAAAGCGTGCACCTCATAACTGGTTAGAGCCATGGAGCAGAGACGTCATCGAAGCACCACCGTGGGTGCACTCCTTCATCCGCGAGCCGCCTCCAAGCTCCAGGGGACCTCCCCCTATTACAAGGATGCACGCTAGGCCGGAGTAAAGGGGGCTTAGGACTTAAAAAGTAACCAAAAAATCATGAAGGGTGAAGGAGGTTTATTTATAAACATGTATATGCACCCTTATTGACCGACGGTTTGCAAAGAAATCAAATTATGTAGAGGATCTGAAGGCTCGGCGTGGATCCTGGAGGAATGAGGATCAAATCTTGTGAAGAGATCAAAATCATTTGATGGATAGATCGGTCGGGAAAAATGCATGAAATCGTGGGAAAAGACAGTTCTGACAAGAGTCAGAGGCTGGAGGACGAGTTGACCGAAGGACAACTCTTGATGTGCCACCCTTGGGCCACGTTGGCGCACTACAGGACAAAATAGTAGTTTTATTTGAAAATAATTATTTTAAATAATAATGGATGTTATTATTTTTTAATATAAAATAAAAAAAATGTTTATTATTTTATGTAGTATTTTATTATGATTTTTATTTATTTTTTGGCTTTATTTATTATTAGCTAATTTTTATTAGTGTATTTATAGGTAAATTCATCTATGTTTTATACATTTTTATTTTTATTTTGTATATTTTATTTGAGTATTTTATTCCTTTATTTTATATATTTATAGCTTATTTTTGTGATTATAAATATATTTTTATTTTATATTTATGATGTTATTAGCACATTTAAATAAATAGATGTGTATATTATGTAGGTATATTTATAGGTATTTTACCTATGTATTATATACATCTTTTTATTATAATTTATTTTGTTGAGTTTTATTTTAGTTTTGTATTTTTAGTAAAATCCAAATAGTATCTACAATATTATAAAAACATAAAGAATCAAGGAATGAAAGAATATATTTCCCTTTATTTATATGCATATATGACATAGGTATTTTGCCTATATAATTACATAGATATATTTTATTTTTCAATTTCTTTTTGATTTTAATATAATTTTAATATGCACATGTGTTATAAATAATATTTTGAAAATTATAAAAATAAGAATTTGTAAAAATAATAAGGGATAAATAAAATGAATATTTTAATTGGTATAATGTACAATAGGGGTCAAAAACCTAACTTTCACACAATAACTCTAAAAAATATAAAACCACCACCATTAAATAGCTCGTGAAAAGTATATACAATTAGAGTGATTTTGAAATATTTTGAGTTTTTATTTGAAAGATATGGGTCTGTGAAGTTTGGTTTCTGGCTTTTTATTCTGTGTATAAAATGAACATTGTGTATTATTTTTGTACAAACTCAATTTTGTATTTTTATACATTATTATATACAACATTCATGTATAAAGTTTCTTTATTTGATGAATAAATAATAAAGAATAAAATAGGTGTCAAAAATGAATAAATAATGAATAAAAGAATTTGGGTTTTATTGTATTTTTGGCCCTTATCTCCCCCTACTTTATTCCTTGTCGACCAACTCAATTCTTGACTTGGTCTCAGGGTTTAGGATCATAAAATATTTTCAATATTTTATTCCTTTTTCTTTTCTTCTCTTTATTATATAATTTTAGCATTAAGACAGTATTATTTACACAATAAATGTAATAATAATGGATGATATTTTGCACAAGTTGATGCTATTTACATGTATTAGCTAGGGGTTTTAAGGCCAAAATAATAGAATAAAGGTGATGAAATGGAGATTCATCACCCCCTATACTTGCCTTTGCTAGTCCCTAGCAAACACTTATGCAATAAGTATCAAAAAGAATAAAGAAGAAAAGAAAAGGAAAGGATAAAGAATGAATGTAATTGAATTCAGTTATTAAACTTGTCATAACAAAATCAAAGTTTGGAGCTCAGGTTAGACCTTGATGTGAAAATGTGTGTGGAACCTGGTTGGGAACCAAATTTAAACACAACAGTCTTCGAGAGTCACAGAACTCAGTTCAACCCACTTCAATAGCCAAGTCAGAACTCGCCTACATCATACACAAACCCTTATGACTATGAAGTTGACTTGTATAGTGTAAGTGATATTGGCTCTCCCCAACTGAAATGACAAAGGAACAGACTTCTCCAGAATGACAACCCAATGATTCCCCAATCCAGCACTATGTCCTCGAGGAGTGGGGTATTCCCTTCTAAGTTCAAGTGGCATCCACCTCAAGAGGAGGAGGTGAAGAAAAGAATGGATGGTAGCCAGTGTAGCTACCTATCCTGGGATGCATGACCAGTGTAGTCAAGTCATCCTGCTGCAGGCTCTCATGGTATAACTTTGATGCTCAAGCTTGCTTATTTTCTATACAACATATACCATACTCCGGCAGGCATTTTATTTTTATTTTCAAGCATGTACACATTTTTGGAGTTTTTTTAACATACTATTTACATCAGAATTTACATAAGGAGTTTTTCCTCGTAAGCCATAAGACTATCCCTCTTTTGAAGCTTTATTGCAAACCACACTCTCCTATCTTTAGACTTCATTGTAACTAGACTAGATTGGGGTGCACTTCCCGCCCTAGACGAGGACGAATGTTTCTACCCATGTGCATCTCAGACCGGCAAATCCAACCCCCTCACCACTCCAACTGAGTTGAGCCAAGTGAAAGGTGTAATAGTCCAAGTTAGGTCGCAGCCGACAAGAGTCATGTGCATGTCTCGAAAAGTTCTAGTTAGTCAGTTGAGGTGACTTGAACCCAGCCCTAAGTCTCAAAGAATTAAGTCCTGATGGACCTGAAGTACCCTAAACCTTGATCCCGTAAGGTTCCAGTGCAATTAGGTGTAGTAAGCTCCACCTAAGCTCCAATCTTCGACCTTATTGGACTTGTTCAATTATCAAGCTCAATTCGAAAGAATGATATGCAAATGCTATGCATAATGATGCAAAGAATGATGCAAACTTTTTCAAAGAATTGGAAACAAAGAGAATTTTTACACAAATAATTATGCAAATAAAAAGACTTTTTGGCACACAAAGTATAAAATATTTACAACTATTTACACGGGCATGCTTCTTTATTTTACAATAGTTAAAATTTAAAGAATTTATAGGTTTTAACAAAGTTAATATTGTAGGTACATATATACAATTGATAAAGAATTTTATTTTGATTTATATACATATTTTATTCCTATTTTAATTATACGTTCATTCCTCAAATTTATTTGAAAACAATTTTCAAAACTATAGTACAAAATAATTTTTACAAATATTTACAAACATTTGAAAGCCATTTTGCAAAGATTTTTCACACAGTATATATACAATTTTCAACATATTTTTAAACTATTTTCCAAATCATTTGCAAATAGCTTTTCACAGCTTTTATTTCATACAAAGAAAAGAATTTTGCAAATAAAAATACTTTTATAAAGGTTGAAAATGTTTCACAAAAGGTTTTCCAATTGGTTCACACCATTTTTCAAATCATTTTGCAAAAATATTTTTAACCTGATTTATTAATCAATAAATGCAAAAACAATTTGAGGAATGACTGTTGTTAAATTATTTTTAATGAAATATATATGTATATATATAGTATATCTAGCCATACTTATTATTAATTATACGAAAGTACGAGTTATGGCTAAAGTATATACAGAGTATATACGACCCCCCTATAGTTATCATGAGCTATGTCCTCATAGATCGAGAAGAGAAAGAGAAGACATAACTCGCACTGAGTATAGAAAAGCATATACTACAACGACTAAAGAATAAAGACTGAAGAAATGAATGAATAAGAAGTTGATCGTCCCCCTATACTTAGGATCAAGTAATCCCAAGTATAGCAGACTGCACACAAAGCATGGAGGGTCAAGGGAGGGAATAAATAAACGGATCACAGCTCGGGTTGTCTCCCCCTATACTTATGGTGAAATATCCCTAAGTATAGAAGAGCAAATCAACAAGATAGGAGACAATGGAGGGGATCAAAGAATGAATGAATCGGGGTGCACACCCCCTATAATTAGGACAAAGTACGTCCTAAGTACAGAAAACTGACACAAAGGGGCGACACCTTTTCTGTAGATAAAGAAAAATGAAAAGGAAAAGAAGAAAAGTTAGAGATATACATATAGATGAAAAAGATTGTAGAGAATGTACACATCACTCCCCCTATACTTAGGGTGAAAGGTCCTTAAGTATAAGCAACGACAGGAGTGATGAAACAAAACAGAGAAAGAACAACACGGTGTCTACCCACCTATACTTAGGACAAAGTACGTCCTAAGTATAGACATAAAGAAATGGCGCATGATCTGGGGCACACAAGACATACGGGAGAAAGAAGGAATAGAAGACACAACACGTAAATACAGTAAGAAAAGAATGTGAAGTACAGGACGGTATCCTTGATGAATCTCATATTCATCATGCTAAAATTCACTAATTAAACTCCTGGCTTAATTAAACCAATAAAATTCACTAATAATTCATTCATTCTATCTTGTATTATATTGTATATTATTACCTTATAATTAATTGTATTTAATTACTATTATTTATTTTGTAATTATTTTCTCATCAAAAACCCCTAAAAATTAGGTGGATCAGTTGTCCATAAATTCTTAACCCTTAAAAAAGACTAAAAATAAAAAAAAACAACTCAAAACCAAAAAACAAGTGTTTTTAACCCCTTAAAAATGTCCCCAAAACACTTTTTTTTGTATAAATCACCTCTTTTGGCTTTTCATCCAACACAAAACTTGTAGATCTCATCGAGACAAACAACTTTCAAGTTTTGACTTTTACCTAGTTTTGCCTCTAACTATTTTTTTATTTTCTTTGATTTTATATTTTTGAATTTTCTGATGCAGCCACGTGGTGCTCTCTAGAGCCGCCACGCGACCGCTTCCCCCTTCTGCCACCCAGTTTTCTCTTGGCCGTTGGATCAACCCAAATCCACCTCCATCACCATCGTTCATCAGCCACTCGCTCTCAGCCATAGGATCTGATCCCAGATCAGTTTATTATTGCCCGCTGCCGCTCACATCTTAGCTCCCCAATTTCCTGCTCATCCTATGGCTAATCTCATGCCACATCGCCCCTTTCCCACAACCGGTCGATCTCTTCTCATCCTACTTCTCTCATCTCGCCACATCTCCCCTTCTCCCCAGGTCGTTGGATCTCCCCCATCTCTTCGTCATAGTCGCTCGTTAGCGCCTAGCCTTTAGCTGTTCGATCAGATGCTCGGATCTGATCGTAGCCCTCCGGTCGTGCTACCATGATCCAACGGCTCGATCATCGTCTCCAACCTCGCATAACCCATCCTTCCCAGCCGTTTCACCTCGCTTCCGTGCCACCCCCTTCCTATTTTGGAAGGCGTCTCCGGCCACCTCTCTCTCTCATAACGCATCCCTCACGTAGACCTATCCTCCTCCTTCCTCGTGCAACCTCCACGTCCTTCCTCCATTAAGAGCTTAACCATTAAACCTCCATTCAAAAACCCCCTGAAACCGTCGTCAACCTCACCTATAAAACCCTCACCTCCGACCTCCAATAACCCGGTCCACCATTCCAGGCACTAGCCCATCTTAACCCGCCCCTCCAGTGACAATGGAGGGGCGGATCGATGAGGCGACGATGACTTCTTGCCCCGATGTCGACCTGCGGCTTCTCCACCATGTCGCGGCACCTCTAACGTCTGCTGAGCACCGAAGCCCGGTGAAGACCTCGGATTCTACCCTTTTTAATGTTATCGAATTAACGATTTCGTTGCAGTCAGATAAATCCGGATCGATCAAAAATAATCGCACGGATCGATGAATCGTCGATTGAAATTAACGTGCGGTTTTATGTTTGTTTAACCTGGGCAAGCCCCAGGCTCGACTCAAGGAGGCAAAGGAACAACTCAGGATCAAGCAGAGGGATTAGATCGCGGTTTTCCAAGTGGATTTTTTTAATTTTTTTATGCAATATAAACGCAGATGCACAATATGAATGAACTAGGTTATTAAGACGATCAACAACTTAGCCAAATTTAATTTTAACCTGAAAATTTAGTCCAAATTGACCAAATTGTATTTTTCCTGTAAACCTAGTTCAATGATTAATGCAAAATGGATTTTTTTTGTAATTTTTGGAGTAAAAATGCACAAATGAAACGTACAAACTTTTTTAGGGTTTTTATGCAATTTTTCATGCAAATGATATGCAAAAATTATGAAACATTTACTGAAAGAAAAACATGATGAAATTAAGCTAGGCTAATTTTTTTAGAATACTATGATTTTTTTATGATTTTTTTACTGAAAACAGAGTAACTGTGGGTATTTAATTCCTAATAAATCCATGAAATCAAATTATCTAGAGAACTATTTATCTCAAGTAGATATTTTAATAAGGAATCCAAGAGAGTTGAAATTTTTCAAAAATCTTATTTGTGGATTTTACTAAAAATCAATTACATAAATCACCTTAGAAATTTTTAATGCAAACGACAACTCCAATTTCGATGAAACTTGGATAGCAATTTAAGCTCAGAGAGAGGCATCATTTACAATTTTTTCACAGTTTTTAGAGCAATAAATATGGCTATACGAATTTCAGAGCTTAAATGGGTAAAATATCACTGATTTTCAATCTTTGATTTTTAGTATATAATCTAATGCTCACAAAAATGTAAATAAATAGCCAGAAGATAAAGATTTTGTTGCTCTACAACATGCTATTTTGTATTAAAATAAATGATGCTATTTTGAGTCCTAGTGTTCATGCGAAGTCAAGGGTATGAACGCAATACAGAAATTGAAACTATAAAGTCAACTGTATACAGGGGCACTTCTGCAAATATGTAAACATGCAAGGACATGAGTGCAATTTTCACAATAAAAATAAAATAAACCTTTGCTTATTCTTCTCCCGCAAGTAAGGCAGAAGGTCGGTTAGGGCTCGTAAGGGTGGCACGGGGGCGAAGGGCGGCGCACCGCGGCAGGGACGGTGGGGCGGCATCGGGCCGCGAGGAGTGCGGGCGTTGCCAACGGCTGCTCGAACGCTGGCGCGCTTGGCAGCCGCACGGAGGATCGGAGCTGGGTTGCCGAGTTGCTGCGGAGGCGTGCGCAGCTGAGGGGTGGCGCTGGAGTCGGGTTGGGCGACCTGGGCGAAGGGCCGCGAAGCTTGGGGTGGCTTGCAGCCGTAGGTGCACGCTGGCGGGGACGGCAGCCACGCGCGACTCTGGAGTTGTGCACGGCCGGTGGCGGACTGGAGATCGGGCGTCGTTGGGGCTGGAGTGACGTCGAGAGTGGTAGCGGGCGGCAGCGAGGTGGCATGCACGGGCCGCTCGCTGGGCTGGAGCGGTGCTGACGTCGATGGAGGAGGCGGCAGCCGTCGGCGGCCGACGGTGACTGCCGCTGGCGTGGAGGCAGGGGCGGCGGCGGCAGCTGCTTCCTCCCTGTTCTCCTTTTTTTATTTTTTTGTAATGAAGATATGATATTGTGAATGAAAAAATGGTAGTGATGGTGATTGTGGTGATGGTGATGATTGTGAATGTTTGGGTGATGAACAATAGGAAAAAATTGTTAGATAAAAAAGGAAAAGATAAGATAGAAGATACTTACCTGAGATTTTGCCAGGTGGAGTTGTAATGTGCGGCTCTTGTCATCGCTTCAAGGAGTTGCAGCCTCCGAAGCTTGGCAACGTTTGGAAAAGTTGCTGCTACATGGGCGGTGCTCCACGGATCTCACCTAAGCCTTGTCGTCGCTCGACCTATTGTGCTAAAGTTGTCACCAATGTCGCATCAAAGGGGGCTCGGGGCTCTCTTTCTCTCAAAAATGGTGGATGTGCAAAGACTAGGGGACGGAGCTCACATTGTGCATGCGGAGCGGGAAGACGGGAGGCCGGCCGCTCGTTGGACCGGCGACTGCTAGTGTGGAGGGGAGGCGCGTCGAGGCTCGATGTGCGGTTGAGGGGCGTCGCGGGGGCTGGGCGACCTGCTTCATCATGTTCTCCCTTTTTTTATTTTTTGTAATTTTTTAATGTAAACAGTAAATAAAATACAATGAAGGAAAAGTGTATGTGTGTGATTGTGAATGTTTGGGTGAAGAGCAATAGGAAAAAAATTGTTAGATAAAAGAATGAAAAGATAAGATAGAAAATACTTACCTGTGTGGTTCGGTGGATTGTGGAGCCACGGTGTGCGGCTTCCGTCGTCGCCTCGAGGAGATGGCAGGTGCTTCGAAGCTTGAGCAGATTGTGTGGAAGTTGCAACAAGGAGTTGTGAGGCTCCTTAGATCTCACCACGGTCGAAGATTGCTGAGCTCGTCGTCGCTCAGATCGTCTCATCCGTGCTGTCACCAGGAACGATACGAGGGTTGGGGCTCTCTCTCTCTCTCTCTCAAGATCGGTGGATGAGGGAAAATGATGGAGGTGTTGGTGAATAAAAAGAGTAGGAGGAAGTTGGAGAAGAGATGAAGAAAGTGGAGAGAATGGTGGAGGAAGTGGGGGTAAATGTGGCTTGGAGTAGAAGGCAAGTAGGGAAGAAGAAGTAAAAGAGAATAAAATAAATAATTAATATAGTAATATAGTAGGCTACTAAAAATAATTAAAATAGTAATAATAAAATAATAATAATAATAATAAATAAATTCGAAAATAATAAAATAAATCCGAAAATAATAAAATAATGGGGGTGACATGTGCAGCTCCAGGAGCTGCCACATGTCGCTCCTAGAAAATTCAAAAATTAAATGTAAAGAAAAATAAAAAAGAAATAACAAAAGGGATTAAATCAAAAAAATGGTCTACACAAAAGTTGTTCATCTCGACGAGATCTACAACTTTCGTGAAGGGCTGAAAATCAAATGAAATCATATGTACAAAATGTATTTTTGGGTGGTATCTTATAGATATAAAATACCGCATTTTATCTTTTGTAATTTTTTTGTCAATTTTAACTAAGAGAAAAATCAAAATAAAGTTAGGAAAAATATGAAAGGAATATTTTCAACTTAATATATTTTTTTTGAATTTTTAATAATTAAGAAAATGAAAGGATACCTAAGTTTTGCATACGAGCTCCGATTTTAATGAAGTTAGTCTTGTTTTGAAGGTCTTTGAATGTATATTACTTTAAAAGTGAGTAGACCTAAATCGGACACTGTATGAGAGAGATATGTGCGTTTTAAGGTTCATGGCCTCAAACTTGGATTCGGGTTTTATTGGTCAATTTTACAAGTTAGTATTTTTTTATATTTTTCTTTTATTAGTGTTAATAATATATACACTATAGAGTTGGTTTTATTGGGTTTGGAGTTAGTATAAAATATATACAAGTAGGTGAAATGTGATGAATATACAAGTGATTTTTACAAGTGAATTGGGCTTCTTATTTAATGCAAACATGAATGCTAAAATGCAGATATTATTAATGCGTACATGAATGCTAATTATGCAATATAAGTGGAAATATGCATCTAATTACTCGGGAACAAAGTTCTATTTTCAACTTTTAGAGTGATGAATCACAGATTCATCAACCCCCTATACTTAAACCTTGCTCGTCCCCGAGCAACTAAGATGAAATGCAAAGGTGAAATGATTTTGGGTTCCATACCAATGTCATGAACAAAAGTTGAAAATGGAGCTTGACTCGACATTTGGATTAATTGTGTGGCGGAACCTTATTGGGATCTAAACTTAAGACCTAACAGACTTCAAGTTCCACAAGTCTTCTATTCAAGACTCCTCAATAGTCAGGTCAGAACAAATCCTCATACGCAAATTTTTGATGACTATGATTCTCACTTGTACTGTGTAAGTGTAAAATAGCTCTCCACATCAGAAATGGCTCAGAACCAGCCTCCTCTAACAAGGTAACTCTAATTACCCGGTCTAGTAACTCTTTCCTCGAGGAGCGGGGTATTCCCTTCTAAGTTCAAGTGCGACCATATCAAGAGGAGGGGTGGAAAAAGAATGGATGGTAGTCAGTGTAGCTACCTATCCTGGGATGCATGACCAGTGTAGTCAAGGCATCCAGCTGCAGACTTCTTTCTAATATACATACTCCGATAGGTATTTTATTTTCCATCTGGCCTGTCTACTTTTTTTGGAGTTCTTGCATTTTTTCTTTTTTTTCTTTTTTTTTGAACTATATACAAGGTGCAGCATGTACATCAGGAGTTTTTCCTCTTGAGCCAGTAGATTATCCCTCTTTTGAAGCATTATTTCAACCCATAGCATCCCGTCCTTAGATGTCAACACCACCAGACTAGGTTGAGATGCACTACCCTCACTAGAAGAGGACGGATGTTTCCACCCGTGTGCTACTCCAAGCTAAAGGATTCTACCTCCTCACCACCTCATCAATGAAGAGCTGCGTGCATTGTGCTTGTCCAAGTTAGGTCATTATCTAAAAGAATCATACGTGTGCACGAGATATTCTACTTAGATTGATTAAGATGACATGTGAACATAGACTTGCGGAAAGAATTAAGTCACTTGACCTGAGAAATCTTAACTCCAGATCATATAAGGTTCCTCTGAAATTAGGTGGATTAAGGTCAAATCAAGTCCTTCCTCAACATCTACTCATAACTTGGTTCAGAACCCACTAGTTTTTCACCTTGCACATGCAAGATATGCAGATGAGATGCAGATGACATGTTATGTAGATGAATGAAATGCAAGACTTTTTTTTTTGAATGCGAGGATGATATGCAAGAGTAAATAAGAAGCCTATTTTTTTGTTTTTTTTTCAAAACTTTGGTATACCTCCTATGTTACAACAATTTACAAAAGTTTTATAAGTATTACAAATTATACAAGTGTTATACAATATACAAGTATACATGTATTTTACAAAAAAATTAACAAAGTTTTAAAATTATTATACAATATACTATACAAGTATACAAAAATTCAATTTTTACCCACCCATAATTATTGCGTGATATATACAAAAATATGTGAAAGTACGAGCTATGGGTAAAGTATATATGTAATATATACACGCTCCCCTATACTTAGCGTGTAATATGTCCTCAGAGTACAAAAAGTGAGGAAAAAGACATAGCTCGTGCTAAGAGTAGGAAAGCTAAAATACAAAAAGAGTATAGAAGTCGCTCCGCCCCCCTATACTTAGGCTCTGGCAGCCTAAGTGAAGAAGAAGATCAAAAATAGGGCGGACGAAGTTAAGAGGGGAAATGGAGGAGTATATACACGGCAGGCATCGGTCCCCCCTATACTTAGGCTATGGTCAGCCTAAGTATAGGACATGAGTGAGTATGAGAACCGATGAGATCTAGATAATATACAGCGAATGGTGAAGAGACTCGGGTCACTCTCCCCCCTATACTTAGGATCTGATCATCCTAAGAATAGCCATAAAATGAAATGATATGGAGCCGGGGTGAGTGATTCGAGTCACTGGGAATGGAGGGAAAACATATACAAGAAGAGTGAGAATATACAAGGATCAAGAAGGTTTGTGATGAACCTTCTTGGGGGAGAGAGGAGGTAAGGAATACACAAGTGTGTCGCTGTCAGAATCGTCCTCGGATGAATAGTAGTGTGGTGAAGGGATCGTCCAACGCAGGTCGACACACGGCTGCTTGCTTAGATAAGGCTTGAGAACAGCCGAACTGAGTTCACTCATATAAATCACCTTATCCGGACCAGATGAGGACTCCTCAGAAATTTCCTTCTTCAGAATGTTGAAGGAAATTTTCTTAGTCGATTTTCTAGAACCCGAATCATTGAGAGGGAGACGAGAGCGACGCGCCTTGAGAGGTTCGGGGGAACACCTCGAGGAATCATTCTTGACTTCCTCTCACTAGATAGCTGACTAGAAGAGGGAGCAACCATGTTTTTGTGTGGAGTAAATTTAGTCTTGGTTGTTTCCTTTGAAGGTCCGAGATGTGGTGCGGTACTGACCATGGGTTCCTCATCAGACGAGTCACCATATAGATTAGATAATCCTGAAGGGTCAGCACACATCTCGAGAAGGTGCTAGTGATCTCAGTTAGCTTGACATTATTGGGCTCTTGTGTCAGATCATCAAAATGGTCAAGACAATCAGCAAAAATCGTGTCCGACTCAATGGCAGCGTCTGGTCGTGAGACCTCCTTAGAAGTTGTCACGGTGGTGGTGCAAGCAGTTGATGAAGTGGAGGTGTGGGGAGTCTCTGAACAAACGTTCATCCAGACAGTCGGTCTCTTAGGTGTAACAAAGACGTGGGACTCATCTACCTCTCGATGGTAACGACTGTCGGCGGATGTGCGGGTCACCTTGGAGTAAAGTGTATCAAAGATTGGGTGAGGTCGAAGAGCTCCCATTGCTAAAAAATTGATCTCCCGAGTCTCGCAATCTATAGTCGCCTTAGCCAAGGCTAAAAATGGCTTCCCGAGAATAATCGGAGACTGGGAGAACTCTCCTTGGTGCTCAATGTTAATGATTGTGAAGTCCACCTGGAGTAGAGCACCTTGGAAAGTAACGATGACTGAAATGTTTCCTCTCGACCGTTTGATGGATCGATCAGCCAGCTGAACGATCTCTCTTGACTTTCTAATTGGCCTGATTTTGAGCTAGTCAAACACAGAGGTCGGGAGGATATTTATCGGGGAGTCATCATCGATTCTTGCATGGGTAAAGATAGTGTCTTTGATTTCACATTCAACTTGGGTAAACCGCTTCACTCTACGGCTTTTGGTCTTTCTCCCCATCACCAAGGAGGTGGCCATAGACACTATGTGTCTTTCAGTCCTTGTCCTCTTATTGCCCGACCTCTTGGGCATCATTTTACTCTCTACAAAACTCTTGAGGCAGGGGAAGTGATCTATGGCCATAATTAAGGGAAGTTTGAAAATCAATTCTTCATCGAGTGCTTCCCTTAGGGCAGAATCCAATTTTTTTAGGTCTTTTCATTTTCAATTTTATGTGATTTTTTGGTTTTTCAATTTTTTTGGTGTTTTGAGTGGCTGAATGACCAGACGCTAGATTGGAGGGAAAGGGGTTAGTAGAAGAGGGAGATAGAATGGACTCCAATTGTACATGATGTGTGGGATCCCTAATGTTCGCTCTGTTTTCAACCTCAAAACTACTCATGTCCTTTTCCACTTTCATTCCCAAGCTGGCAGAAATTGAGTGCAATATTTCCATGACATCTCTCAACTTGTTACCTAATGTTTCATTTCTCGTGATAAGTCGAGAAATGTCATCCTCCAAAAAATTGTCATGACAAATCATGGGAGAGTTCTGCTCAATTGGAGGATATTGATGAGATATTGGGGTCTCATACTCAACAGAATTAGACTCTGGCATGTAATGCTAGGTCGAGTATGGACCATCCAAATGGCAAATATTGGTCGGAGCCTCATGTGATGGAGTCAATGAATGAGGGCTGGTGAGTCTAGCTCATGAGTCCACTCCTGTGAATGTATAGGCTCTCCGAATGAAGGTTGGTTAATGGAAGCTTGATCACTAAAGTCAATCAAGTCTGGGAAATCATGATGTGCAGGCCTCTCCATTCGGGTTGTTCGATGGACCATGTTATGCCTTAAGGTCAAGTCGGGATGTGTATATGTAAATTGTTGTCTGGTACCTACTTGAGGTGAGAATGTAGTATGTGGAGGCATATAATTTTGCCAATCATCTGTCTCAGAAGTGGCTTGTTCTTCATTCGATTCTTTAATTCATGCAAGCTCTCGAGAATATGGACAGTCATCCCAAGATGGAAGTGGATTCAGAGTGTTGGAATATGGAGTAGGTGAGAAATGCGAAGAAGTGGAGAAGTCGGTCGAAGTTCTGACTTCATAATCGGGTTGACGTGGAGTCGACCACGGGTAAGGGTCAACCATGGGTGGCGGAGGATACATGGAAGAATGAGAAGGCGAAGATGAACGGTATATGGTCGAGGAGGATTGACCAGGGTCACAGGGTATGGGGACCAATATCCTGAATCTTTGAAAAGGAAAGGATGAATGTAAGCAGATTGAGGTAGAATATGTGCAATTACACAAGATAACACACACAGACAGATTCAAAGACAAATGCAAGAGCAAACCTCGAGTTCACACTCAACACGATGAAGGACCCGAAATCGAGTCTGATTAGTCTGGTTGATTTTAAGTGTGAATTTTCAAACAAGTAGCAAAGGTTACGCCGTCTATAAGGGAGTCGGCTAAAAGCTGAATGCGTCTCCCCTATTTAACCAATCGCCTAAGATACCAACGCCCTTCCTTTCTCCGCTCCTATCACAAGTCGAAAGTTCAAGGACCTGCCCCTATCAACCTATAGAATAGGCGAAGGCTGACAAGGCTCTAACTTCGCCCCTATCTACCTGCAAGCGTAGGCGGAGGCTACTAGCAACTTGTCGCGGTGCACCGCAATTTCGCCCCTATCTACCTACCAGAGTAGGCGGAAGCTACTTGGCAGTGGTCAGTTGAACCCAAGGCTCAGCCGGTGATATTAGCTCGGATCGGGGTACGCGATATGGAAGGCGGGGACTTTTGGCTCTGCCCTAGGGTGCTCACACACTCTAGTACCCTCACTCAGCCTGAAAAAAAGGTCGGGGTTAATTTCACGCAAACAAGGGTCAATTTCAGTCAATTTTTTTGGTCCAATTCAATTAGCAGTCCCGGTTTTAAGAGATTAGTTGTCACTGATATTAATCCACACAAGCAATCACATCTACCATCCAGTCCTGATTCCTTCATCCTAGGTTAGAAAAACCAAGAGAGAGAATCGGAAAAAGCCGATGCAATCGAGAAAACGATGATGAATGCTTGAGTAAGAATACTTACAGTGCCTCCAGCTCTCTATAATGCGGGATGCAATACTGAATTGAAATTTTACACTAAATGAAATGCAAACGATGAAAGCCGCTCCTAGACAAGCAGTTCTGTTAGCGAGTGAAGAACATATTGATTTTGTCTAAGTCCTGCGGTCTAAGTGCGTCTTTTAAGTGCGAAGTGTGGTCCTAGAATTTTATGAGCACAAACAGTTCCTAAAAAAGCTCTAAGAGCCGCAAGTACAGGTCCTATTCTACGTAAAGCAACCACACAACACACTGGGACATGTTTTATTATAACTTACACGTGCGAGAACCCAAACGGGAACCGCTGTAAATACAGGCACTTTTTTTACAAAAAAACGAAAATCTTTCTGACGTCTCAACAGCCGACTTTATCCACGAATCGTCGGCCTCCGATGCACTTCGAGATGCATTGACTTCAAGAAAGCCGCTCCAAGTCCACCGGGCCCTCGCACAAAAAGATAAAATGTCAGAGAGAAAAAATAATAAAAAAATAATTGATAAAAATGGAATAATTACAAGGTGATTCAGGGATCAGACTACCCGAGAGAGTGGAAAACGTAAATCTAATTTTCTAAAGTGATCCTAAGCCGTTTGCCTCCCTGGCAATGGTGCCATTTGAAGGACCTCGGATCTACCCTTCTATGGTATCTAATTGACGATTTCGTTGCAGTCAGATAAATCTGGATCGATCAAAAATGACTGCACAAATCGATGAATAGTCGAATGAATTAACGCGCTGTTTTATGTTTGTTTAACCTGGGCAATCCCCAGGGTCGACTCAAGGAGGCAAAGGAACAACTCCGGATCAAGTTAGAGGGATTAGATCGTTGTTTTCCAAGTAGATTTTTTTTTAATTTTTTTATGCAATATAAATGCATATGCACAATACGAATGAACTAGGTTATTAAGAAAATCAACAACTTAGACAAATTTAAATTTAATCTGAAATTAGTCCAAATTGATCAAATTGTATTTTTCCTGTAAACCTAGTTCAATGATTAATGCAAAATGGATTTTTTTTGTAATTTTTGGAGTTAAAATGCACAAATGAAAAATACAAACTTTTTGGGGTTTTTAATGCAATTTTTCGTGCAAATGATATGCAAATATTATGAAAAATTTACTGAAAGATAAATATGATGAAATTAAGCTAGGCTACTTTTTTAGAATTTTCTGACACTTTGTGATTTTTATGAATTTTTTACTGCAAACAGAGTGACAGTGGGTATTTAATTCCTAATAAATCAATGAAATCAAATTATTCAAAGAGATATTTATCTCAAGTAGATATTTTAATAAGGAATCCAGGAGAGTTGAAATTTTTCAAAAATCTTATTCGTGGATTTAACTAAATCAAATACAGAAATCACCCTAGAATTTATTTTATGCTAACGATAACTCCAATTACGATGAAACTTGGGTAGTAGTTAAAGCACAGAGAGAGGCATCATTTATAATTTTTTCACAATTTTTAGAGCAATAAATATGGCTATGCAAATTTCAGAGCTTAAATGGGTAAAATATCATTGATTTTCAATCTCTTATTTTTTATAAATAATCTAATGCTCACAAAAATGTAAATAAATAGCCATAAGATAAACATTTTGTTGCTCTACAACATACTATTTTGCATTAAAATAAATGATGTTGTTTTGAGTCCAAAGTTCATGCGAAGTCAGGGGTATCAATGTAAAATAGAAATTGAAACAATAAAGTCAAACTGTGCACAGGGGCACTTCTGAAATATGTAAACATGCTGGGATGTGAGCGCAATTTTCACAATAAAAATAAAATAAACCTTTGCATATTCTTCTCCCGCAAGTAAGGCGGAAGGTCGGCTCGGGCTCGCGAGGGCAGCACGAAGGCGAAGGGCGGCGCACCACGGCAGGGACGGTGGGGCGACACCGGGCAGCGAGGAGCGCGGGCACTACCAGCGGCTGCTCGAACGGCGACGTACCTAGCAGCCGCACGGAGGATCGGAGCTGGGCTGCTGGGTTGCTGTGGAGGCGTGCGCAGCCGAGGGGCAGCGTTGGAGTTGGGTTGAGGGACCTGGGCGAAGGGCCGTGAAGCTTCGGGCGGCTCGCAGCCACAGGCACATGCTGGCGGGGGCGGCAGCCATGCGCGACTCTGGAGCTGTGCACGGTTGGTAGTGGAGTAGAGATCGGGCGTCGTTGGGGCTGGAGCGGCACCGCGATTGGTAGAGAGCAGCGGCGAGGCGACGTGCACGGTTCGCTCGCTGGGCTGGAGCGGTGCTGACGTCGATGGAGGAGGCGGCAGCCATCGGCAGCCGGCGGTGACTGTCGCTAGCGTGGAGGCAGGGGGCGGCAGCGGCAGCTGCTTCCTCCCTATTCTCCTTTTTTATTTTTATTTTTTGATTTTTTTGTAATGAAGATATGATATTGTGAATGAAAAAAATGGTAGTGATGGTGATTGTGGTGGTGATGATTGTGAATGTTTGGGTGATGAACAATAGGAAAAAATTGTTAGATAAAAAAATGAAAAGATAAGATAAAAGATACTTACCTGAGATTTTGCCAGGTGGAGCTGCGATGTGCGGCTCTCGTCATCGCTTCAAGGAGTTGGCAGCCTCCGAAGCTTGGCAGCGAGTTTGGAAAAGTTGCTGCTATGTGGGCGGTGCTCCACGGATCTCACCTAAGCCTTGTCGTCGCTCGACCTATTGTGCCAAAGTTGTCACCAATGTCGCATCAAAGGGGGCTTGGGGCTCTCTTTCTCTCAAGAACGGTCGATGTGCAGTGGCCAGGGGACGGAGGTCGCGCTGTGCACGCAGAGCGGGAAGATGGGAGGCCGGCCGTACATTGGACCGGCGACTGATGGCATGGAGGGGAGGCGCGTCGAGGCTCCACGCGCGGCTGAGGGGCATCGCGGGGGTTGGGCGACCTGCTTCCTCTTGTTCTCCCTTTTTTGATTTTTTGTAATTTTTTTAATGTAATTAGTAAATAAAATACAATGAAGGAAAAGTGTGTGTGTGGTGATAATTGTGAATGTTTGGGTGATGAACAATAGGAAAAAATTGTTAGATAAAAAATGAAAAGATAAGATAGAAAATACTTACATGTGTGGTTCGTCGGATTGTGGAGCCACGGTGTGCGTCTTCCGTCATCACCTCGAGGAGATGGCGGGTGCTCCGAAGCTTGAGCAGCTTGTGTGGAAGCTGCAACAAGGAGTTGTGAGGCTCCTTGGATCTCATCACGACCAAAGATGGACGAGCTCGTCGTCGCTCAGATCGTCTCGTCCGTGCTGTCACCAGGAACGATACGAGGGCTAGGGCTCTCTCTCTCTCAAGATCGGTGGATGAGGGAAAATGATGGAGGTGGTGGTGAATAAATAGAGGAGGAGGAAGTTGGAGAAGAGATGGAGAAAGTGGAGGGAATGGTGGAGGAAGTGGGGTAAATGTGGCTTGGAGAAGAAGGCAAGTAGGGAAGAAGAAGTAAAAGAGAATAAAATAAATAATTAATATAGTAATATAGTAGGCTACTAAAAATAATTAAAACAGTAATAATAAAATAATAATAATAATAATAAATCTGAAAATAATAAAATAAATCCAAAAATAATAAAAATGGGGTAACCTGTGGCGGCATCAGGAGCTGCCAATGTCGCTCCTAGAAAATTCAAAAATTAAATGTTAAGAAAAATCAAAAGAAATAACAAAAGGGATTAAATCAAAAAGTGGTCAACACGAAAGTTGCTCGTCTCCACGAGATCTACAACTTTTGTGAAGGGCAAAAAATCAAATGAAATCATCTGTACAAAATATATTTTTGGGTGGTATCTTATAGATATAAAATACCGCATTTTATCTTTTGTAATTTTTTGTCATTTTTAAATAAGAGAAAAATCAAAATAAAGTTAGGAAAAATATGAAAAGAATATTTACAACTTAATATATTTTTTTGGATTTTAAATAATTAAGAAAATTAAAGGATAAAATAAATGCCATAAATGTCAATATGTACAATATCTAATAGGGTCCCAAAACCTAAGTTATGCATACGAGCTCCGATTTTAATGAAATTAGTCTTGTTTTGAAGGTCATTGAATGTATATTACTTTAAAAGTGAGTAGACCTAAATTGAACACTGTATGAGAGAGATATGTATGTTTTAAGGTTCATGGCCTCAAACTTGGATTCGGGTTTTATTGGTCAATTTTACAAGTTAGTATTTTTTTGATATTTTTCTTTTATTAGTGTTAGTAATATATACACTATAGAGTTAGTTTTATTGGGTATGGAGTTAGTATAAAATATATACAAATAGGTGAAATATGATGAATATACAGGTGATTTTTACAAGTGAATTGGGCTTCTTATTTAATGCAAATATGAATGCTAAAATGCAGATATTATTAATGCGTGCATGAATGCTAATTATGCAATATAAGTGGAAATATGCATCTAATTACTCGGGAACAATGCTCTATTTTCAACTTTTAGAGTGATGAATCACATATTCATCACCCGGCTGCCTTCGTTGAGCGATGATCGGAGCAGCGATTGTTACTCAGCCCAAGTCGCCAGCTTTGTCGGGTTCCCCTCACCATTGAGGTCCCCTTCCCCTTTCTTTTTCCTTTATTTCTCTTAATTTTCCCATCATCTCCTATCAACCTCACCTTCGCCTGACCACATCCTACGCTCCGCCACCCATCATACATCTACGCCGACAACCCTTCCCTTCTCCAGAATCACGCCACTCCGACCCCACCTTCTTCTTCGTCTCGCCGGAGAAGAGGCTACCGACCATCACTCCCGTCGCCTCCACAGCCTCCATTCCCTCACAAACCACTCACTCACTCCACGCACTCGCTTCGACTATGCCTAACTCCTGCAGGAACATCAATGGCCGGATTTTGCAACACCTCGCCAGTCTCGAGCATCCACTCCGACCACCTGCCTCCGCCTCACCCTTCTAGACGTTGATGGACCTCCGCCAGCCACCGAGCATCTTCGTCGGATTACCAGATAGCTTCCCTGACCTCTAGTGGGCCTCGCGGAGCTCGGTAGAGCTTTACATGGCTCATCGGAGTCCCGCCTTCTTCGGTGGCCCGCGGTAGAGAACGAAGAGCAGATGCCATCCGATCATCTGGATCGGACAACTATGATGATGACACGTGGCATTCCAAGCCTCGCAATGAACCAAGAGGCTTGGATCTTCCAAACCTCACCCTAAACCTCCACCTGACACCATGTGGCCGAACCTATAGGCTCGGGTCCACTAAACCTCACGCCGAGCCTCCATGTGCTGCCACGTAGCTCGAACCAACGACACCTCCCGAGCCTAGCCCCTCACGTGCCCAGCATGTGAGGGACTGGGTAATTTACACGAAGGACCCTGGATACTTTTGATATTTGCACTTTGGTCCCCAGACGCAAGCCTTACGTGTGCGCTTGGGTATATTACAGGGATGCCTCAACACTTTTGAAAATTACAAATAGGTCCCTCTAAGGACCTATTTGTAAAATTTTATCCTTTTATTCCTGCATTTTTATTACATTTATGTCCCTACATTGTTTTAGCATAACTTGAGCATCGTAGATCCAAATTGCATGATTTTAGTGTCATTTTGATACTTGTTTTTTCATATATCTTATGGCATATTTAATTTTCTCATCTGACACCATTTTAAATGAAGTGAATTTTTAATGTTAGATGAGTACTTTGTTCTACATGTCTTTGCGCTGAGTAGTTGACTGCTCGTAATGATATGCTCAATTCGACTCTAATTTTAAACCATATTCTGTTGCTCAATATAAGTGATCTTTTTAGGGTATATTTGTAATAATCATCTGCATATGTAACCCTTGTAATTCATCTTTGCATTTTCCTCATACAACATCTTATAAATTGCATCAGAAAAACAACTAAAAATACATGCATCACTCAGCTTGCCTTGTATTGTGAATCCTTCATGGAGACCTGTAAATGAGAATTTATTCACACTTGCTCTTAACTGATCTAAATTCAATAAATAGATAGAGTAGCTCGTGTCCCTGTGTTCGATCTTGGTAGACTTGCCAAGTAAAAAATACTCCACAACATTCAAAGATTGTGGTTTTTGATTGATCGGTTTTCACCTCCTATACTACAATTATCGATTATTAAAGAGGTGGATTTGACTTTCATCAATCCTTCAAATGAATATCGTACTTTTGTCATCGTCTCCCTATGAGAACGAAGTCAACGTTAGAAACTTAAAGGACACCCGGGTATGCAATCAAGTGGGTGTCGGCTACCGTGGAAAATAAATCGAAGTTGAGACCATGGACTGGTAGCATGAAGTAGATCATCGGCTCATAAGGAAGGTATGAGTGAGCGGAGCCAATACTGTAAGACATGGAGGAAGAGGGAATAATACAGACTCTTCCAAGTTAATCATTATCTTAAAGATGTATAATCAGTGAAAAATATGAGACTTTCAAGGTAGGGGCATGGTATCCGGTGATCATAGAGTCAGAAAATCACAGGAATGCACCGAACAACACCATACATGGCTCAACCCTGTGAGGGTCCTCAAGGTGAGCAGACTCAAAGATCTCAGAATTATCAGAGGACTTGGCTCCATACTCTAACAGAGAGGAGACACAACCAGAGGGGAGACTGAGTATACTAAGCAGAAGACTCTGCTTTGTGCTCCACCAGATGGGAGGCACCAGAAATGAAGCCGAGTACCAACGAAATGATCTATCCTCCCGCAGATAACCCTCGGGGAGTACTACATGCTAGTCAATGAATAATCAGAACAGAAGTTCATCCTTGCGAGTGTCGTCAAGGTGAGAGGACTCAAAGGAGTTAGATCCATCAGACAGATCAACAGAAGTAGTCTCGGTAGATGACAGATCGTCTAACCGCAGAAGAGACCTACAAATCAAGAAAATGCGGCAACGTCCAGCAGACAACCCTCGGGGAGCATACTGCCAACTAAGCATCAAATAATCAGAGAAAGATGGCTCGTCCTTATGAGGACCGTCAAGGAGAGAACACTACAAGGAGTCTAGTCAGATGGGTCCCAAGATTCAACAGATCGGATACAAGAAGATAGCGGGGACTAGGAAAGAAAATCAGACAACTCGGTTCTGTGCTCCGACAGAAAGGAGACACAATCAGTGAGGGGAATCGAGCGTAAAGAAAATGTTGCATTTTCCCGAAGATAGTCCTCGGGGAACAATGCAAACTAAGAAGTGAATATTCAGAACATCTCTCATCCTCGCTAGGGTTGTCAAGGAGAGAGGACTCAAAGGAGTCAATCAGAATGGTCTAAGTAGATGATAGATCGTCTACCAGCAGAAGAGACAGCAGATCTAACATGGTGTCATAGTCTCTCGCAGATAACCCTCAGAGAGCACCATGAACTAGGCAAGAATAATCAGAAAAGGGAAGCTCATCCTTGCGAGGACTGTCAATGAGGAGATTCAAAGCAGTATGTGACATTGACCTCCTACATCGACAAATCGGGCACCTATTCAGACATGGAGGCCAATCAGTCAAATTATATGATGTGGTTTCGAGCTCCAACAACATAGAGGCATAGTCAGTGAAGACCGTATAGAACGTGTTGCATCCTCCTGCAGATAGTCCTCAGGGAGATGATGCAAACTAGGTCAATCAAGGCATGGGATTGCTGGCATCAAATCTCAGGCCCTCAATAGCAATCAGCCAATAATCAGGAGGGCATAAGATCAAAGATAGATTAATAATCATATCAATCACAATACGTCCCTCAGGTCGATCCAATCTAGCTGAGATGGTATAAAAGATAGGCAAAAATCCTCAAAGTGCCACAGGTGGATAATAGAAGCAGGAGATCGGGGATGGGTCAATCAAGAAGATGAGAGACATTATGTGGGTTCAGCACACCTTTGCCGGGAAGTCCAAATCAGAATAATCAATCAATCCTCAAAATCAAGATGGGTGGAACCTTAGAATGGATGGATCAATCAAAGCGCATGGAATCTTCATCAAATCATTAGAATTCATCACATCCTCAATCCGGTATGCGAGATCAAAATCATCAAATAATAATCATACCTGATAATCGTGCTCATCAAAGTCCTCAATAAGCTCCTATGCTCGTATCGAAAGCCAAATCCACCAAGAGTAAGGTATCAATCTCAGCGTCCTCAAAACATGCCCGATCTACTCCAATAATCAATGTAAGTCAAAATCCTCGTTGCGGACGATACCTACTAGCACAACAATCCCGGGTAATAGAAGAGATGATACGAGGGATACGAGGAGGGTTGCCAAGAAGAGAGACCGAAAGATCTGGTGAAGATGATTGACCTGACCTCAAGAGCTAATATCATGACTCAATGCAAATGAGGAGATATATGTATAAGAGAGATAGAGAGACTCAAAGATGAAAAAGGATGACTCACACGGACGGGACCTCACACACAAAGAGATGAAAATGCAAAGCGACTCAAAGTCACAATCAATACACAAAGAAACCCCCCCGATTCACCTACTCAACACAGTGAAGACCGGGATGTGGTCTTTTTATCTTGTCGATTTTAGAGTTAGGTGGTCATCACAAGGTTGCACACACCGAAGATAAGCTTGGGATTTGTGCACTAATCCTTAGCGTGCGCGTAGGAATAAAATACGCATACAAGGAGTGGGTAGCTCTCCCCAATACAAGGAATCCATTACATTTTATTTTAGAGATCAAGTAGAGTTAGCAGTCCCGATTTTATTTTGATTATCACTTTTTTTGTTATTTTTCGATGCACGTGCCTAACGGGGTTTCCAATTCCATTTTGCATCCTAGGTGAGCAAAAACAGAGGGAGAAATTGGACCTCGGAAAAGGAAAGGATAAAGAATGAATGGAATTAAATTCAATTATTAAACTTGTCATGACAAAATCAAAGTTTGGAGCTCAGGTTAGACCTTGATGTGAAAATGTGTGTGGAACCTGGTTGGGAACCAAATTTAAAACACAACAGTCTTCGAGAGTCACAGAACTCAGTTCAACCCACGTCAATATCCAAGTCAGAACTCGCCTACATCATACGCAAACCCTTATGACTATGAAGTTGACTTGTATAGTGTAAGTGATATTGGCTCTCCCCAATTGAAATGACAATGGACCAGACTTCTCCAGAATGACAACCCAATGATTCCCCAATCCAGCACTATGTCCTCAAGGAGCGGGGTATTCCCTTCTAAGTTCAAGTGGCATCCAGCTCAAGAGGAGGAGGTGAAGAAAAGAATGGATGATAGCCAGTGTAGCTACCTATCTTGGGATGCATGACCAGTGTAGTCAAGTCATCCTGCTGCAGGCTCTCATGGAATAACTTTGATGCTCAAGCTTGCTTATTTTCTATACAACATATACCATACTCCGGCAGGCATTTTATTTTTATTTTCAGGCATGTCCACTTTTTTGGAGTTTTTTTAACATACTATTTACAACAGAATTTACATAAGGCGTTTTTCCTCTTGAGCCAGAAGACTATCCCTCTTTTGAAGCTTTATTGCAAACCACACTCTCCTGTCTTTAGACTCCATTGTAACTGGACTAGATTGGGGTGCACTTCCCGCCCTATACGAGGACGAATGTTTCTACCCGTGTGCATCTCAGACCTGCAAATCCAATCCCCTCACCACTCCAACTGAGTTGAGCCAAGTGAAAGGTGTAATTGTCCAAGTTAGGTCGTGGCCGACAAGAGTCATGCGTATGTCTCGAAAAGTTCTAGTTAGTCAGTTGAGGTGACTTGAACCCAGCCCTAAGTCTCAAAGAATTAAGTCCTAATCGACCTGAAGTACCCTAAACCTCGATCCCG
Organism: Ottelia alismoides; assembly: GCA_037367405.1. Classification (NCBI taxonomy): domain Eukaryota; kingdom Viridiplantae; phylum Streptophyta; class Magnoliopsida; order Alismatales; family Hydrocharitaceae; genus Ottelia; species Ottelia alismoides. The sequence continues at coordinate 732,840 of JAZKJV010011002.1, forward strand.
TAAGGTTCTAGTGCAATTAGGTACAGTAAGGTCCATCTAAGCTCCAATCTTCGACCTTATTGGACTTATTCAATTATCAAGCTCAATTCGAAAGAATGATATGCAAATGCTATGCATAATGATGCAAAGAATGATGCAAACTTTTTCAAAGAATTTGAAAACAAAGAGAATTTTTACACAAATAATTATGCAAATAAAAAGACTTTTTGGCACATAAAGTATAAAATATTTACAACTATTTATACGAGCGTGCTGCTTTATTTTACAATAGTTAAAAATACACATTTTATTCCTATTTTAATAATACATTCATTCCTCAAATCTATTTGAAAACAATTTTCAAAACTATAGTACAAAATAATTTTTACAAATATTTACAAACATTTGAAAGCCATTTTGCAAAGATTTTTCACACAGTATATATACAATTTTCAACATATTTGTAAAACTATTTTCCAAATCATTTGCAAATAGCTTTTCACAGCTTTTATTTCATACAAAGAAAAGAATTTTGCAAATAAAAATACTTTTATAAAGGTTGAAAACATTTCACAAAAGGTTTTCCAATTGGTTCACACCATTTTTCAAATCATTTTGCAAAAATAATTCTAACCTGATTTATTAATCAGTAAATGCAAAAACAATTTGAGGAATGACTCTTGTTATTAAATTATTTTTAATGAAATATATATGTATATATAGTATATCTAGCCATACTTATTATTAATTATACGAGAGTACGAGTTATGGTTAAAGTATATACTTTGTATATACGACCCCACTATAGTTAGCATGAGCTATGTCCTCATAGATCGAGAAGGGAAAGAGATGACATAACTCGCAATGAGTATAGAAAAGCATATACTACAACGACTAAAGAATAAATACTGAAGAAATGAATGGATAAGAAGTTGACCGTCCCACTATACTTAGGATCAAGTAATCCCAAGTATAGCAGACTGCACACAAAGCATGGAGGGTCAAGGGAGGGAATAAATAAACAGATCACAGCTCGGGTTGTCTCCCCCTATACTTATGGTGAAATATCCCTAAGTATAGAAGAGCAAATCAACAAGATAGGAGACAGTGGAGGGGATCAAAGAATGAATGAATCGGGGTGCACACCCCCTATACTTAGGACAAAGTACGTCCTAAGTACAGAAAACTGACACAAAGGGGTGACACCTTTTCTGTAGATAAATAAAAATGAAAAGGAAAAGAAGAAAAGAAGAAAAGTTAGAGATATACATATAGATGAAAAAGATTGTAGATAATGTACACATCACTCCCCCTATACTTAGGGTGAAAGGTCCCTAAGTATAAGCAACGGCAGGAGTGATGAAACAAAATGGAGAAAGAACAACACGGTGTCTACCCCCCTATACTTAGGACAAAGTGCGTCCTAAGTATAGACAAAAAGAAATGGCGCATGATCTGGGGCACACAAGACATACAGGAGAAAGAAGGAATAGAATACACAACACGTAAATACAGTAAGCAAAGAATGTGAAGTACAGGATGGTATCCTTGATGAATCTCGTATTCATCATGCTAAAATTCACTAATTAAACTCCTGGCTTAATTAAACCAATAAAATTCACTAATAATTCATTCATTCTATCTTTTATTATATTGTATATTATTACCTTATAATTAATTGTATTTAATTACTATTATTTATTTTGTAATTATTTTCTCATCAAAAACCCCTAAAAATTAGGTGGATCAGTTGTCCATAAATTCCTAACCCTTAAAAAAGACTAAAAATAAAAAAACAACTCAAAACCAAAAAACAAGTGTTTTTAACCCCTTAAAAATGTCCCCAAAACACTTTTTTTGTATAAATCACCTCTTTTGGCTTTTCATCCAACACAAAACTTGTAGATCTCATCGAGACAAACAACTTTCAAGTTTTGACTTTTACCTAGTTTTGCCTCTAACTATTTTTTATTTTCTTTGATTTTATATTTTTGAATTTTCTGATGCAGCCACGTGGTGCTCTCTAGAGCCGCCACGCGACCGCTCCCCCCTTCTGCCACCCGGTTTTCTCTTGGTCGCTAGATCAACCCAAATCCACCTCCATCACCATCGTTCATCAGCCACTCGCTCTCAGCCATAGGATCTGATCCCAGATCAGTTCATTACTGCCCGCTGCCACTCACATCTTAGCTGCCCAATTCCCTGATCATCCTATGGCTAATGTCATGCCACATCGCCCCTTTCCCACAACCGCTCGATCTCTTCTCATCCTACGTTTCTCATCTCACCACATCACCCCGTCTCCCCAGGTCGTTGGATCTCCCCCATCTCTTCATCATAGCCGCTCGTTAGCGCCTAGCCTTCAGCCGTTCGATCAGATGCTCGGATCTGATCGTAGCCCTCCGCCCGCGCTAACATCCCAGTCGTTGGATCATGAGATCCAGCGGCTCGATCATCGTCTCCAACCTCCCATAACCCATCCTTCCCATTCGTTTCACCTCGCTTCCGCGCCACCCCCTTCCTATTTTGGAAGGCATCTCCGGCCACCTCTCCCTCTCATAACGCATCCCCCACGTAGACCTATCCTCCTCCTTCCTCGTGCAACCTCCACGTCCTTCCTCCATTAAGAGCTCCACCATTAAACCTCCATTCAAAAACCCCCTGAAACCATCGTCAACCTCACCGATAAAACCCTCGCCTCCGACCTTCGATAACCCGGTCCACCATTCCAGGCACTAGTCCATCTTCACCCGCCCCTCCGGTGACAACAGAGGGGCGGATCGACGAGGCGACGATGACTTCTTGCCCCGATGTCGACCCGCGGCTTCTCCGCCATGTCGCGGCACCTCTGGCATCTGCTGAGCACCGAAGCCCGGTGAAGACCTCGGATTCTACCCTTTTTAATGTTATCTAATTAACGATTTCATTGCAGTTAGATAAATCTGGATCGATCAAAAATAACCGCACGGATCGATGAATCGTCGATTGAAATTAACGTGTGGTTTTATCTTTGTTTAACCTGGGCAAGCCCCAAGGTCGACTCAAGGAGGCAAAGGAACAACTCGGGATCATGTTAGAGGGATTAGATCGCGGTTTTCCAAGTGGATTTTTTTATTTTTGTTATGCAATATAAATACAGATGCACAATACGAATGAACTAGGTTATTAAGAAGATCAACAACTTAGTCAAATTTAATTTTAATCTGAAATTAGTCCAAATTGACCAAATTGCATTTTTTCGGTAAACCTAGTTCAATGATTAATGCAAAATGGATTTTTTGTAATTTTTGGAGTTAAAATGCACAAATGAAATATACAAACATTTTTGGGGTTTTTATGCAATTTTTTGTGCAAATGATATGCAAAAATTATGAAACATTTACTGAAAGATAAATATGATGAAATTAAGCTGGGCTAATTTTTTTAGAATTTTCTGACACTTTGTAATTTTTTATGATTTTTTACTGAAAACAGAGTAACTGTGGGTATTTAATTCCTAATAAATCCATGAAATCAAGATATCTAGAGAACTATTTATCTCAAGTAGATTTTTTAATAAGGAATCCAAGAGAGTTGAAATTTTTCAAAAATCTTATTTGTGGATTTAACTAGAAATCAATTACAGAAATTACCCTAGAATTTTTTTTATGCAATCGACAACTCCAATTTCGATGAAACTTGGATAGTAGTTAAAGCACAAAGAGAGGCATCATTTACAATTTTTTCACAGTTTTTAAAGCAATAAATATGGCTACACAAATTTCAGAGCTTAAATAGGTAAAATATCACTGATTTTCAATCTCTGATTTTTAGTAAATAATCTAATGCTCACCAAAATGTAAATAAATAGACAGAAGAAAAAGATTTTGTTGCTCTACAACATGCTATTTTGCATTAAAATAAATGATGCTATTTTGAGTCCTAGTGTTCATGCGAAGTCAGGGGTATGAATGCAATACAGAAATTGAAACTATAAAGTCAAATTGTGCACAGGGGCACTTCTGCAAATATGCAAACATGCAGAACATGAGTGCAATTTTCACAATAAAAATAAATAAACCTTTGCTTATTCTTCTCCCACAAGTAAGGCGGAAGGTCGGTTAGGGCTCGTAAGGGCGGCGCGGGGGTGAAGGGCGGCGCACCACGACAGGGACGGCGGGGCGGCCCCGGGCCACGAGGAGCGCGGGCGTTGCCAGTGGTTGCTCGAACGGCGGCGCACCTGGAAGCCACACGGAGGATCGGAGCTGGGCTGCCGGGTTGCTGCGGAGGCGTGCGCAGTCGAGGGGCAGCGCTGGAGTCGGGTTGGGCGACCTGGGCGAAGGGTCGCGAAGCTTGGGGTGGCTCGCAGCCACAAGTGCACGCTGGCGAGGACGGCAGCCACGCGCGACTCTGGAGTTGTGCACGGCCGGTGGCGGACTAGAGATCGGGCGTCGTTGGGGATGGAGTGACGTCAGGAGTGGTAGCGGGCGGCAGCAAGGTGGCGCGCACGGGCCGCTCGCTGGGCTGGAGCGATGATGACATCGATGGAGGAGGCGGCAGCTGTCGGCGGCCGGCGGTGACTGCCGCTGGCGTGGAGGCAGGGGGCGGCGGCGGCAACTGCTTCCTCCCTATTCTCTTTTTTATTTTTATTTTTTATTTTTTTGATTTTTTTAATGAAGATATGATATTGTGAATTAAAAAAATTTAGTGATGGTGATTGTGGTGGTGGTGATGATTGTGAATGTTTAGGTGATGAACAATAGGAAAAAATTGTTAGATAAAAAATGAAGATAAGATAGAAGATACTTACCTGTGATTTGACCAGGTGGAGCTGCAATGTGTGGCTCTTGTCATCGCTTCAAGGAGTTGGCAGCCTCCGAAGCTTGGCAGTATTTGGAAAAGTTGCTGCTACATGGGCGGTGCTCCACGGATCTCACCTAAGCCTTGTCATCGCTCGACCTATTGTGCCAAAGTTGTCACCAATGTCGCATCAAAGGGGGCTCGAGGCTCTCTTTCTCTCAAAAACGGTGGATGTGCAATGACCAGGGGACGGAGGTCGCGCTGTGCATGCGGAGCGGGAAGACGGGAGGCCTGCCGCACGTTGGACCGGCGACTGATGGTGTGGAGGGGAGGTGCGTCGAGGCTCGACGCACGGCTGAGGGGTGTCACGGGGGATGGGAGACCTGCTTCCTCCTGTTCTCCCTTTTTTATTTTTTGTATTTTTTTACTGTAAACAGTAAATAAAATACAATGAAGGAAAAGTGTGTGTGTGTGTGTGTGTGATTGTGAATGTTTGGGTGATGAACAATAGGAAAAAAATTGTTAGATAAAAAAATGAAAAGATAAGATAGAAAATACTTACCTGTGTGGTTTGTCGGGATGTGGAGCCACGGTGTGCGGCTTCCATCGTCACCTCGAGGAGATGGAAGATGCTCCGAAGCTTGAGCAGCTTGTGTGGAAGCTGCAACAAGGAGTTGTGAGGCTCCTTGGATCTCACCACGGCCGAAGATTGCCAAGCTCATCGTCGCTCAGATCGTCTCATCTATGCTGTCACCAGGAACGATACGAGGGCTGGGGCTCTCTCTCTCTCAAGATCGGTGGATGAGGGAAAATGATAGAGGTGGTGGTGAATAAAAAGAGGAGGAGGAAGTTGGAGAAGAGATGAAGAAAGTGGAGAGAATGGTGGAGGAAGTGGGGGTAAATGTGGCTTGGAGTAGAAGGCAAGTAGGGAAGAAGAAGTAAAAGAGAATAAAATAAATAATTAATATAGTAATATAGTAGGCTACTAAAAATAATTAAAATAGTAATAAAATAATAATAATAATAATAAATTCGAAAAAAATAAAATAAATCCGAAAATAATAAAAAATTGGGGTGACATATGCGGCTCCAGGAGCTGTCACAAGTCGCTCCTAGAAAATTCAAAAATTAAATGTAAAGAAAAATCAAAAAGAAATAACAAAAGGGATTAAATAAAAAAAAGGTGGTCTACAAAAAAGTTGCTCGTCTCGATGAGATCTACAACTTTCGTGAGGGGCCGAAAATCAAATGAAATCATCTGTACAAAATGTATTTTTGGGTGGTATCTTATAGATATAAAATACTGCATTTTATCTTTTGTAATTTTTTTGTCATTTTTAAATAAGAGAAAAGTCAAATTAAAGTTAGAAAAAATATGAAAGGAATATTTTCAACTTAATATATTTTTTTTTGAATTTTTAATAATTAGAAAAATAAAAGGATAAAATAAAGGCCAAAAATGTCAATATGTACGATATACAATAGGGTCCCAAAACCTAAGTTTTGCATACGAGCTCTGATTTTAATGAAATTAGTCTTGTTTTGAAGGTCTTTGAATGTATATTACTTTAAAAGTGAGTAGACCTAAATCAGACACTGTATGAGAGAGATATGTGCCTTTTAAGGTTCATGGTTTCAAACTTGGATTCGGTTTTATTGGTCAATTTTACAAGTTAGTATTTTTTTGATATTTTTCTTTTATTAATATTAGTAATATATACACTATAGAGTTGGTTTTATTGGGTTTGGAGTTAATATAAAATATATACAAATAGGTGAAATATAATGAATATACAGGTGATTTTTACAAGTGAATTGGGCTTCTTATTTAATGCAAATATGAATGCTAAAATGCAGATATTATTAATGCGTACATGAATGCTAATTATGTAATATAAGTGGAAATATGCATCTAATTACTCGGGAACAAAGTTCTGTTTTCAACTTTTAGAGTGATGAATCACATATTCATCAACCCCCTATACTTAAACCTTGCTCGTCCCCGAGCAACTAAAATGAAATGCAAAGGTGAAATGATTTTGGGTTCCATACCAATATCATGAACAAAAGTTGAAAATGGAGCTTGGCTCGACCTTTGGATTAATTGTGTGGCGGAACCTTATTGGGATCTGAACTTAAGACCTAACAGACTTCAAGTTCCACAAGTCTTCTATTCAAGACTCCTCAATAGTCAGGTTAGAACAAATCCTCATACACAAATTTCTGATGACTATGATTCTCACTTGTACTGTGTAAGTGTAAAATAGCTCTCCACATTAAAAATGGCTCAGAACCAGCCTCCTCTAACAAGGTAACTCTAATTACCCGGTCCAGTAACTCTTTCCTCGAGGAGTGGGGTATTCCCTTCTAAGTTCAAGTGCGACCATCTCAAGAGGAGGGGTGGAAAAAAAATGGATGGTAGCCAGTGTAGCTACATATCCCGGGATGCCTGACCAGTGTAGCCAAGGCATCCAGTTGTAGACTTCATGCTAATATACATACACAGACAGGTATTTTATTTTCCATCTGGCCAGTCTACTTTTTTTGGAGTTCTTGCATTTTTTTCTTCTTTTTCTTTTTTTGAACTATATACAAGGTGCAGCATGTACATCAGGAGTTTTTCCTCTTGAAAGGGTAGACTATCCCTCTTTTGAAGCATTATTTCAACCCATAGCATCCCGTCCTTAGATGTCAACACCACCAGACTAGGTTGAGATGCACTACCCTCCCTAGAAGAGGACGGATGTTTCCACCCGTGTGCTACTCCAAGCTAAAGGATTCTACCTCCTCACCACCTCATCAATGAAGAGCTACGTGCATTGTGCTTGTCCAAGTTTGGTCATTATCTAAAAGAATCATACATGTGCACGAGATATTCTACTTAGACTGATTAAGATGACATGTGAACATAGACTTGCGGAAAGAATTAAGTCACTTGACCTGAGAAATCTTAACTCCAGCTCCTATAAGGTTCATCTGAAATTAGGGGGATTAATGTCAAATCAAGTCCTTCCTCAACATCTACTCATAACTTGGTTCAGAACCCACTAGTTTTTCACTTTGCATATGCAAGATATGCAGATGAGATGCAAATGACATGCTATGTAGATGAATGAAATGCAAGACTTCTTTTTGAATGCAAGGATGATATGCAAGAGTAAATAAGAAGCCTATTTTTTTTTCAAAACTTTGGTATACCTCCTATGTTACAACAATTTACAAAAGTTTTATAAGTATTACAAATTATACAAGTGTTATACAATATACAAGTATACATGTATTTTACAAAAAAAATCAAAAAAAATTTACAAAAGTGTTAAAAGTATTATACAATATACTATACAAGTATACAAAAAATTCAATTTTTACCCACCCGTAATTATTGCGTGGTATATACAAAAATATGTGAAAGTACGAGCTATGTGTAAAGTATATATGTAATATATACACGCTCCCCTATACTTAGCGTGTGATATGTCCTCAGAGTACGAAAAGCGAGGAAAAAGACATAGCTCGTGCTAAGCGTAGGAAAGCTAAAATAACAAAAAGAGTATAGAAGTCGCTCCGCCCCCCTATACTTAGGCTCTGGCAGCCTAAGTGTAGAAGAAGATCAAAAATAGGGCGGACGAGGTTAAGAGGGGAAATGGAGGAGTATATACACGATGGGCATCGGTCCCCCCTAAACTTAGGCTATGGTCAGCCTAAGTATAGGACATGAGTGAGTCTGAGAACCGATGAGATCTAGAGAATATACAGTGAATGGTGAAAAGACTCGGGTCACTCTCCCCCTTATACTTAGGATCTGATCATCCTAAGTATAGCCATAAAATGAAATGATATGGAGCCGGGGTGAGTGATTCGAATCACTGGGAAGGGAGGGAAAATATATACAAGAAGGAGTGAGAATATACAAGGATCGAAAAGGTTTGTGACGAACCTTCTTGCGGGAGAGAGGAGGTAAGGAATATACAAGTGTGTCGCTGTCAGAATCGTCCTTGGATGAATAGTAGTGCGGTGAAGGGATCGTCCAACGCGGGTCGACACACGGATTCTTGCTTAGATAAGTCTTGAGAACTGCCGAACTGAGTTCACTCATATAAATCACCTTATCCGGACCAGATGAGGACTCCTTAGAAAATTCATTCTTCGGAATGTTGAAGGAAATTTTCTTAGTTGGTTTTCTAGAACCCGAATCATTGAGAGGGAGATGAGAGCGACGCGCCTTGAGAGGTTTGGGGGAACACCTCGAGGAATCATTCTTGACTTCCTCTCACTAGATAGCCGACTAGAAGAGGGAGCAACCATGTTTTTGTGTGGAGTAAATTTAGTCTTGGTTGTTTCCTTTGAAGGTCCGAGATGTGGTGCGGTACTGACCATGGGTTCCTCATCAGACGAGTCACCATATAGATTAGAATATTCCTGAAGGGTCAGCACACATCTCGAGAAGGTGTTAGTGATCTCAGTTAGCTTGACATTATTGGGCTCTTGTGTCGGATCATCAAAATGGTCAAGGCAATCAGCAAAAATCATGTCCGACTCAATGGCAGCTTCTGGTCGTGAGACCTCCTTAGAAGCTGTCACGGTGGTGGTGCAAGCAGTTGATGAAGTGGAGGTGTGGGGAGTCTCTGAACAAACGTTCGTCTGGACAGTCGGTCTCTCAGGAGTAACAAAGAGGTGGGACTCATCTACCTCTCGATGGTAACGAAAATCGGCGGATGTGCAGGTCACCTTGGAGTAAAGTGTATCAAAGATTGGGTGAGGTCGAAGAGCTCCCATTGCTGAAAAATCAATCTCCCGAGTCTTGCAATCTATAGACGCCTTAGCCAAGGCTAAAAACAGCTTCGCGAGGATAATCGGAGACTGGGAGAACTCTCCTTGGTGCTCAATGTTAATGATTGTGATGTCCACCTAGAGTAGAGCACCTTGGAAAGTAATGATGACTGAAATGTTTCCTCTCGACCGTTTGATGGATCGATCAGCCAGCTGAACGATCTCTCTTAACTTTCTGATTGGCCTGAGTTTGAGCTAGTCAAACACAGAGGTCGGGAGGATATTTATCAGGGAGTCATCATTGATTCTTGCATGGGTAAAGATATGTCTTTGATTTCACATTCAACTCGGGGCAACCACTTCACTCTACGGCTTTTGGTCTTTCTCCCCATCACCAAGGAGGTAGCCATAGACACTATGTGTCTTTCAGTCCTTGTCCTCTTATTGCCCGACCTCTTGGGCATCATTTTACTCTTTACAAATCTCTTGAGGTCGAGTAAGTGATCTATGGCCATAATTAAGGGAAGTTTGAAAATCAATTCTTCATCGAGTGCTTCCCTTAGGGCAGAATCCGATTTTTTTAGGTCTTTTTCATTTTCAATTTTTATGTAATTTTTTGGTTTTTCAATTTTTTTGGTGTTTTAAGTGGCTGAATGACCAGACTCTAGATTGGAGGGAAAGGGGTTAGTAGAAGAGGGAGATAGAATGGACTCCAATTGTATACGATGTGTGGGTTCCCTAACGTTCGCTCTGTTTTCAACCTCAAAACTACTCATGTCCTTTTCAACTTTCATTCCCAAGCTGGCAGAAATTGAGTGCAATATTTCCATGACATCTCTCAACTTGTTACCTAATGTTTCATTTTTCGTGATAAGTCGAGAAATGTCATCCGCCAAAAAATTGTCATGACAAATCATGGGAGAGTTCTGCTCAATTGGAGGATATTGCTGAGATATTGGGGTCTCATACTCAACATACCTAGACTCTGGCATGTAATGCTAGGTCGAGTATGGACCATCCAAATGGCAAATATTGGTCGGAGCCTCATATGATGGAGTCAATGAACGGGGGCTGGTGAGTCTAGCTCATGAGTCCCCTCCTGTGAATGTATAGGCTCTCTGAATGAAGGCTGGTTAATGGAAGCTTGATCACTAAAGTCAATCAAGTCTGGGAAATCATGATGTGCAGGCCTCTCCATTCGGGTTGTTCGATGGACCATGTTATGCCTTAAGGTCAAGTCGGGATGTGTATATGTAAATTGTTGTCTGGTCCCTACTTGAGGTGAGAATGAAGTATGTGGAGGCATATAATTTTGCCAATCATCTATCTCAGCAGTGGCTTGCTCTTCATTCGATTCTTTAATTCATGCAAGCTCTCGAGAATAAGGACAATCATCCCAAGATGGAAGTGGATTCGGAGTGTTGGAATATGGAGTAGGTGAGAAATACGAAGAAGTGGAGAAGTCAGTCGAAGTTCTGACTTCATAATCGGGTTGAGGTGGAGTCGACCACCAGTAAGGGTCTCCCGTGGGTGGTGGAGGAAACATGGAAGAATGAGAAGGCAAAGATGAACGGTATATGGTCGAGGAGGATTGACCATAAGTCACAGGGTATGGGGGACCAATATCCTGACATCTTTGAAGAGGAAAGGATGAATGCAAGCAGAATGAGGTAGAAAATGTGTAATTACACAGGATAACACACACAGACAGATTCAAAGACAAATGCCAGAGCAAATCCCGAGTTCACACTCAACACGATGAAGGACCCGAAATCGAGTCTGATTAGTCTGGTTGATTTTAAGTATGAATTTTTAAACAAGTAGCAAAGGTTACGCGGACTATAGGGGAGTCGGCTAAAAGCCGAATGCGTCTCCCCTATTTAACCCGTCGCCTAAGATACCAACGCCCTTCCTTTCTTCGCTCCTATCACCAACCGAAAGTTCAAGGACTTGCCCCTATCTACCTATAGAATAGGCAGAGGCTGACAAGGCTCTAACTTCGCCCCTATCTACCTGCAAGCGCAGGCGGAGGCTACTAGCAACTTCTTGCGGTGCACCGCAATTTTGCCCCTATCTACCTACTAGAGTAGGCGGAGGCTACTTGGCGGTGGTCAATTAAACCCAAGGCTCAGCCAGTGATATTTGCTCGGAACGGGGTACGCGATATGGAAGGTGGGGACTTTTGGCTCTGCCCTAGGGTGCTCACACACTCTAGTACCCTCACTCAGCCTGAAAACAAGGTCGGGGTTAATTTCACGCAAACAAGGGTCAATTTCAGTCAATTTTTTTGGTCCAATTCAATTAGCAGTCTCGGTTTTAGAGATTAGTTGTCACTGATATTAATCCACACAAGCAATCACGTCTACCGTCCAGTCCCAATTCCTTTATCCTAGCTTAGAAAAACCAAGAGAGAGAATCGGAAAATGCCGATGCAATCTAGAAAACGATGATGAATGCTTGAGTAAGAATACTTACAGTGCCTCCAGCTCTCTACAATGCGGGATACAATACTGAATTGAAATTTTACACTAAATGAAATGCAAACGATGAAAGCTGCTTCTAGAAAGGCAATTCTATTAGCGAGTGAAGAACATATTGATTTTGGCTAAGTCCTGCGGTCTAAGTACGTCTTTTAAGTACGAAGTGTGGTCCTAGAATTTTAAGAGCACAAACAGTTCCTAAAATAGCTCTAAGAGTCGCAAGTGCGGGTCCTATTCTACGTAAAGCAACCACACAGCACACTAGGATACGTTTTATTATAACTTACACGCGCAAGAACCCAAACGGGAACCGCCGTAAATGCAGACACTTTTTTTACAAAAATAAACAAAAATATTTCTGGTGTCTCAACAGTCGACTTGATCCACGAATCGTCAGCCTCCGATGCACTTCGAGATGCGTCGACTTCAAGAAAGCCGCTCCAAGTCCACCGGGCCCTCGCACAAAAAGATAAAATGTCAGAGAGAAAAAATAATAAAATAATAATTGATAAAAATGGAATAATTACAAGGTGATTCGGGGATCAGACTTCCCGAGAGAGTGGAAATGTAAATCTAATTTTCTGAAGTGATCCTAAGTCGTTTGCCTCCCCGGCAATGGCGCCATATGAAGGACCTCAGATCTACCCTTCTATGGTATCTAATTGACGATTTCGTTATAGTCAGATAAATCTGGATCGATAAAAAGTAACAGCACAAATTGATGAATCGTCGAATGAATTAACGCGTAATTTTATGTTTGTTTAACCTGGGCAAGCCCCAGGGTCGACTCAAGGAGGCAAAGGAACAACTCCAGATCAAGTTAGAGGGATTAGATCGCGGTTTTCCAAGTGAATTTTTTTTATTTTTTATGCAATATAAATGCATATGCACAATACGAATGAACTAGGTTATTAAGAAAATCAACAACTTACCCAAATTTAACTTTAATCTGAAATTAGTCCAAATTGACCAAATTGTATTTTTCCTGTAAACCTAGTTCAATGATTAATGTAAAATGGATTTCTTTTGTAATTTTTGGAGTTAAAATGCACACATGAAAAATACAAACTTTTTGAGGTTTTTATGCAATTTTTCGTGCAAATGATATGCAAAAATTAGGAAAAAATTTACTGAAAGATAAATACGATGAAATTAAGCAAGGTTAATTTTTTAGAATTTTCTGATACTGTGATTTTTATGAATTTTTTTACTGAAAACGGAGTGACTGTGGGTATTTAATTCCTAATAAATCCATGAAATCAAATTATTCAGAGAGCTATTTATCTCAAGTAGATATTTTAATAAGGAATCCAGGAGAGTTGAAATTTTTCAAAAATCTTATTTGTGGATTTAACTAAATCAAATACAGAAATCACCCTTGAATTTATTTATGCAAATGACAACTCCAATTACGATGAAACTTGGATAGTTGTTAAAGCACGGAGAGAGGCATCATCTACAATTTTTTTCACAATTTTTAGAGCAATAAATATGGCTATGCGAATTTCAGAGCTTAAATGGGTAAAATATCATTGATTTTCAATCTCTAATTTTTTTGCAAATAATCTAATGCTCACAAAAATGTAAATATATAGCCAGAAGATAAACATTTTGTTGATCTACAACATGATATTTTGCACTAAAATAAATGATGCTATTTTGAGTCCAAATGTTCATGCGAAGTCTGGGGTATCAATGCAATACAGAAATTGAAACAATAAAGTCAAACTGTGCACAGGGGCACTTCTGAAATATGTAAACATGCAGGGACATGAGTGCAATTTTCACAATAAAAATAAAATAAACCTTTGCTTATTCTTCTCCTGCAAGTAAGGCGGAAGGTCGGCTAGGGCTCATGAGGGCGGCGCGGAGGTGAAGGGCTGCGCGCCGCGGTAGGGACGGTGGGGCGGCACCGGGCCGCGAGGAGCGCGGGCACTAACTGCGGCTGCTCGAACGGCGACGTACCTAGCAGCCGCACGGAGGATCGGAGCTGGGCTGCCGGTTTGCTGCGGAGGCGTGCGCAGCCGAGGGGCGGTGCTGGAGTCAGGTTGGGCGACTTGGGCGAAGGGCCGCGAAGCTTGGGGCGGCTCGCGGCCGCAGGCACACGCTGGCGGGGGCGGCAGCCACGCGTGACTCTGGAGCTGTGTACGGCCGGTGGTGGACTGGAGATCGGGCATTGTTGGGGCTGGAGCGGCACCGGGAGTGGTAGCGAGCTGCAGCGAGACGACGTGCACGGGTTGCTAGCTGGGCTGGAGCGGTGCTGACGTCGATGGAGGAGGCGGCAGCCGTCGGCAGCCGGTGGTGACTGCCGCTGGCGTGGAGGTAGGGGGCGGCGACGGCAGCTGCTTCCTCCCTGTTCTCCTTTTTTTATTTTTATTTTTTGATTTTTTTGTAATGAAGATATGATATTGTGAATGAAAAAAATGGTAGTGATGGTGATTATGGTGGTGATGATTGTGAATGTTTGGGTGATGAACAATAGGAAAAAAATGTTAGATAAAAAAATGAAAAGATAAGATAGAAGATACTTACTTGAGATTTTGCCAGGTGGAGCTGCGATGTGCGGCTCTCGTCATCGCTTCAAGGAGTTGGCAGCCTCCGAAGCTTGGCAGCAAGTTTGGAAAAGTTGCTGCTACGTGGGCGGTGCTCCACGGATCTCACCTAAGCTTTGTCGTTGCTCGACCTATTGTGCAAAAGCTGTCACCAATGTCGCATCAAAGGGGGCTTGGGGCTCTCTTTCTCTCAAGAACGGTGGATGTGAAGCAGCCAGGGGACAAAGGTCGTACTGTGCACGCGGAGCAGGAAGACGGGAGTCCGGCCGCACGTTGGATCGGCGACTGATGGCATGGAGGGGAGGCGTGTCGAGGCTCGACGCGCGACTGAGGGGCGTCGTGGGGGCTGGGCAACCTGCTTCCTCCTGTTCTCCCTTTTTTTGATTTTTTGTAATTTTTTTAATGTAAACAGTAAATAAAATACAATGAAGGAAAAGTGTGTGTGTGGTGATGATTGTGAATGTTTGGGTGATGAACAATAGGAAAAAAATGTTAGATAAAAAATGAAAAGATAAGATAGAAAATACTTACCTGTGTGGTTCGCCGGATTGTGGAGCCATGGTGTGCGTCTTCCGTCATTGCCTCGAGGAGATGGCGGGTGCTCTGAAGCTTGAGCAGCTTGTGTGGAAGCTGCAACAAGGAGTTGTGAGGCTCCTTCGATCTCACCACAGCCGAAGATGGCCGAGCTCGTCGACACTCATATCGTCTCGTCCGTGCTGTCACCAGGAACGATACGAGGGCTGGGGCTCTCTCTCTCTCTCAAGATCGGTGGATGAGGGAAAATGATGGAGGTGGTGGTGAATAAAAAGAGGAGGAGGAAGTTGGAGAAGAGACGGAGAAAGTGGAGAGAATGGTGGAGGAAGTGGGGTAAATGTGGCTTGGAGTAGAAGGCAAGTAGGGAAGAAGAAGTAAAAGAGAATAAAATAAATAATTAATATAGTAATATAGTAGGCTACTAAAAATTATTAAAACAGTAATTATAAAATAATAATAATAAATAAATAAATCTGAAAATAATAATATAAATCTGAAAATAAAAAAAATGGGGTGACATGTGGCGGCTCCAGGAGCTGCCAAATGTCGCTCCTAGAAAATTCAAAAATTAAATGTAAAGAAAAATCAAAATAAATAATAAAAGAGATTAAATCAAAAAGTGGTCAACACGAAAGTTGCTCGTCTCAATGAGATCTACAACTTTTGTGAAGGGTCAAAAATCAAATGAAATCATATGTACAAAATGTATTTTTGGGTGGTATCTTATAGATATAAAATACCGCATTTTATCTTTTGTAATTTTTGTCATTTTTAAATAAGAGAAAAATCAAAATAAAGTTAGGAAAAATATGAAAAGAATATTTACAACTTAATATATTTTTTTGGATTTTAAATAATTAAGAAAATTAAAGGATAAAATAAAGGCCAAAAAAGTCAATATGTACAATATCAAATAGGGTCCCAAAACCTAAGTTTTGCATATGAGCTCCGATTTTAATGAAATTAGTTTGTTTTAAAGGTCATTGAATGTATATTACTTTAAAAGTGAGTAGACCTAAATCAAACACTGTATGAGAGAGATACGTGCATTTTAAGGTTCATGGCCTCAAACTTGGATTCGGGTTTTATTGGTCAATTTTACAAGTTGGTATTTTTTTGATATTTTTCATTTATTAGTGTTAGTAATATATACACTATAGAGTTGGTTTATTTGGTATGGAGTTAATATAAAATATATACAAATAGGTGAAATATGATGAATATACATGTGATTTTTACAAGTGAATTGGGCTTCTTATTTAATGCAAATATGAATGCTAAAATGCAGATATTATTAATGTGTGCATGAATGCTAATTATGCAATATAAGTGGAAATATGCATCTAATTACTCGTGAATAATGCTCTATTTTCAACTTTTAGAGTGATGAATCACAGATTCATCACCCGACTGCCTTCGTCGAGCGATGATCGGAGCAACGATTGTTGCTCAGCCCAAGCCGCCAGCTTTGTCGGGTTCCCCTCTCCGTTGAGGTCCCCTTCCCTTTCTTTTTCCTTTATTTATCTTAATTTTCCCATCATCTCCTATCAACCTCACCTTCGCCTGACCACGTCCTATGCTCCGCCACCCATCATACATCTACGCCGACAACCCTTCCCTTCTCCAGAATCACGCCGCTCCGACCCCACCTTCTTCTTCGTCTCACCGGAGAAGAGGCTACCGGCCATCATCCCGTCGCCTCCACAGCCTCCATTCCCTGACAAACCACTCACTCACTCCACGCACTCGCTTCGACTATGCCTAACTTATACAGGAACATAAATGGTCGGATTCTGCAACACCTCGCCAGTCTCGAGCATCCACTCCGACCACCTGCCTCTGCCTAACCCTTCCAGACGTTGATGGACCTCCGCCAGCCACTGAGCATCTTCGTCGGATTACCAGATAGCTTCCCTGACCTCTAGTGGGCCTTGCGGAGCTCGGTGGAGCTTTACATGGCTCACCGGAGTCCCGCCTTCTCCGGTGGCCCGCGGTAGATAACGAAGAGCAGATGCCATCCGATCATCTGGATCGAACAGCTATGATGACGACACGTGGCATTCCGAGCCTCGCAATGAACCAAAAGGCTCGGATCTTCCAAACCTCGCCCCAAACCTCCACCTGACGCCATGTGGCCGAACCTATAGGCTTGGGTCCACTGAAACTCGCGCCGAGCCTCCATGTGCTGCCACGTAGCCCGAACCAATGACGCCTCCCAAGCCTAGCCCCTCACGTGCCCAGCATGTGAGGGACTGGGTAATTTACACGAAGGACCCTAGATACTTTTGGTATTTGCACTTTGGTCCCTAGGCGCGAGCCTTATGTGCGCGCTTGGGTATTTTACAGGGATGCCTCATCGCTTTTGAAAATTACAAATAGGTCCCTCCAAGGACCTATTTGTAAAATTTTATCCTTTTATTCCTACATTTTTATTACATTTATGTCCCTACATTGTTTTAGCATAACTTGAGCATTGTAGATCCAAATTGCATGATTTTAGTGTCGTTTTGATACTTATTTTTTCATCTATCTTATGGCATATTTATTTTTCTCATCTAACACCATTTTAAATGAAGTGAATTTTTAATGTTAGATGAGTACTTTGTTCTACATGTCTTTGCCCTGAGTAGTTGACTGCTCGTAATGATATGCTCAATTCGACTCTAATTTTAAACCATATTCTGTTGCTCAATTTAAGTGATCTTTTTAGGGTATATTTGTAATAATCATCTGCATATGTAACCCTTGTAATTCTCTTTGCATTTTCCTCATACAACATCTTATAAATTGCATCAGTAAAACAACTAAAAATACATGCATCACTCAGCTTGCCTTGTATTGCGAATCCTTCATGGAGACCTGTAAATGAGAATTTATTCACACTTGCTCTTAATTGATCTAAATTCGATAAATAGATAGAGTAGCTCGTGTCCCTTTGTTCGACCTTGGTAGACTTGCCAAGTAAAAAATACTCCACAACATTCAAAGATTGTGGTTTTTGATTGATCGATTTTCACCTCCTATACTACAATTATCGATTATTAAAGAGGTGGATTTGACTTTCATCAATCCTTCAAATGAATATCGTACTTTTGTCATCGTCTCCCTGTGAGAACGAAGTCAACGTCAGAAACTTAAAGGACACCCGGGTATGCAATCAAGTGGGTGTCGGCTACCGTGGAAAATAAATCGAAGTTGAGACCATGGACCGATAGCATATAGTAGATCATCGGCTCATAAGGAAGGTATGAGTGAGCGGAGCCGATACTGTAAGACATGGAGGAAGAGGGAATAATACAGACTCCTCCAAGTCAATCATTGTCTCAAAGATGTATAATCAGTGAAAAATATGAGACTTTCAATGTAGGGGCATGGTATCCGGTGATCATAGAGTCAGAAAGTCACAGGAATACACCGAACAACACCATACATGGCTCAACCCTGTGAGGATCCTCAAGGTGAGCAGACTCAAAGATCTCAGAATAATCAGAGACTCGGCTCCGTACTCCAACAGAGAGGAGACACAACCAGAGGGGAGACCGAGTATACTAAGAAGAAGACTCGGCTTTGTGCTCCACCAGATGGGAGGCACCAGAAATGAAGCCGAGTACCAACGAAATGATCTATCCTCCCGCAGATAACCCTCAGGGAGTACTACATGCTAGTCAGTGAATAATCAGAACAGAAGTTCATCCTTGTGAGTGTCGTCAAAGTGAGAGGACTCAAAGGAGTCAGATCCATCAGACAGATCAATAGAAGCGGCCGCAGAAGAGACCGACAAATCAAGAAAATGCGGCAACGTCCTGCAAACAACCCTCGGGGAGCATACTGCCAACTAAGCATCAAATGATCAGAGAAAGACGGCTCGTCCTTATGAAGACCGTCAAGGAGAGCATACTACAAGGAGTCTAGTCAGATGGGTCCCAAGATTCAACAGATCAGATACAAGAAGATAGCGAGGACCGGGAAAAAAATCAGACAACTCGATTCTGCGCTCCGACAAAAAGGAGACACAATCAGTGAGGGGAACCGAGTGTAAAGAAAGTGTTGCATTTTCCCGCAGATAGTCCTCGGGGAACAATGCAAACTAAGAAGTGAATATTCAGAACATCTCTCATCCTCGCTAGGGTCGTCAAGGAGAGAGGACTCAAAGGAGTCAATCAGAATGGTCTCAGTAGACGATAGATCGTCTACCAGCAGAAGAGACCGTAGATCTAACATGGTGTCATAGTCTCTCGCAGATAACCCTCGAAGAGCACCATGAACTAGGCAAGGAATAATCAGAAAAGTGAAGCTCATCCTTGCGAGGACTGTCAATGAGAGGAGATTCAAAGCAGTATGTGACATTGACCTCCTGCACTGACAAATCAGGCACCTATTCAGACATGGAGGCCAATCAATCAAATTAGATGATGTGGTTTCGAGCTCCAACAACATGGAGGCATAGTCAGTGAAGACCGTATAGAACGTGTTGCATCCTCCTGCAGATAGTCCTCAGGGAGATAATGCAAACTAGGTCAATCAAGGCATGGGATTGCTGGCATCAAATCTCAGGTCCTCAATAGCAATCAGCCAATAATCAGGAGGGCATAAGATCAAGGATAGATTAATAATCATATCGATCACAATACGTCCCTCAGGTCGATCCAATCTAGCTGAGATGGCATAAAAGATAGGCAGAAATCCTCAAAGTGCCACATGTGGATAATAGAAGCAGGAGATCGGGGATGGGTCAATCAAGAAGATGAAAGACATTATGTGGGTTCAGTACACCTTTGCCGGGAAGTCCAAATCAGAATAATCAATCAATCCACAAAATCAAGATGGGTGGAACCTTAGAATGGATAGATCAATCAAAGCGCATGGAATCTTTATCAAATCATTAGAATTCATCACATCCTCAATCTGGTATGCGAGATCAAAATCATCAAATAATAATCACACCTAATAATCGTGCTCATCATAGTCCTCAATAAGCTCCTATGCACGTATCGAAAGTCAAATCCACCAAGAGTAAGGTATCAATCTCAGCGTCCTCAAAACATGCCCGACTTACTCCAATAATCAATGTAAGTCAAAATCCTTGTTGTGGACGATACCTACTATCACAGCAATCCCGGGTAATAGAAGAGAAGATACGAGGGACACGAGGAGGGTGGCCAAGAAGAGAGACCGAAAGATCTGGCGAAGATGCTTGACCTAACCTCAAGAGCCAATATCACGACTCAATGCAAATGAGGAGATATATGTATAAGAGAGATAGAGAGACTCAAAGATGGAAAAGGATGACTCACACGGACGGGACCTCACACTCAAAGAGATGAAAATGCAAAGCGACTCAAAGTCACAATCAATACACAAAGCAAACCCCCGATTCACCTACTCAACATAGTGAAGACCGGGATGTGGTCTTTCTATCTTGTTGATTTTAGAGTTAGGTGGTCATCACAAGGTTGCACACATCGAAGATAAGCTTGGGATTTGGGCACTAATCCTTAGCGTGCGTGTAGGAATAAAATACGCATACAAGGAGGGGGTAGCTCTCCCCAATACAAGGAATCCATTACATTTTATTTTAGAGATCAAGTAGAGTTAGCAGTCCCAATTTTATTTTGGTTATCACTTTTTTTGTTATTTTTCAATGCACGTGCCTAACGGGGTTTCCAATTCCATTTTGCATCCTAGGTGAGCAAAATCAGAGGGAGAATATTGGAAAAGCTATGCAAGTCGGAAAACGATGGTGCATGCAAAGTCAGAAGACTTACAGTGCTTCCCAGCTCTCTCCATGCGGGATGCAAGACAGAATTGAAACCTATGCTATATGCAAATGCAAGCCGATGAAATTGTCCTAAGATAGTAACTGTTATTATCGTGAAGACTCAAATGTCAATTATTCAAAATCAAACCCTAAGGTCCGATCTTGGAGATGTCTTGGTGCCCGCCACAACGGGTCCTACCAGCGTTGTATGACGTCTCTCACGGTGCACGGGTTCGAATCTAAATAACTAACAATTATTATTTGACTAAGTCCAGAAGCGCATCTATAGGTACAAGCAAATATATTAGGGGATTTGGACCTTAATCTAACGGCAAACAATTCCTATGCTAGGGCTCATTCGCACAAAATAAAGAAAATAAAATAAAAAAAGCGTCAAAATCGTCGAGGCCCCAGAGGGAACAATCCCTTGGGCACTGGATCTCGAGAAGTCGAAGTATCTAAGAGTCCTGAAGTATTACAATTATAGAGTCACTCTCTCACATAAATTTACATTTTTTAAAGAAAAATGCATAATCTGAAACCGGAGACTACCTCAAAAATTCCTTCAAGTCTGAATTTGCTGCTCTCTCCTGCCAGCCCAATCAGAATGCTGGCTTCGCATTGCTTGGGTTCATAGGTTCTCCTAGGAGATCCTTCGTCACGCTGCGGTCTCTCGCAACAAATTCAAACAAGAAAGTATGTCAGACAGTTCACAATAATATCAAATAATAGAGATAAAATAAATAAATTATGCAAGATAAAAATAAATGAATGAATCAAGAGATAATAGACAGAAATCAAATAATCTCCTACTACGTGACGTTTCTCCCCGACAATGGCGCCATTTGATAACGCAAAAATAGTCATCGGCCATGCGTTCCACATAAGGTGGGAACGTAGTCGATGAGTTGACCGACGAAAACCTTGGGTTTGATCAACAATATACACACACTATGAATAAAGTAATTAAATCTAAAAAATGTGGAGATACAATTTATTATAACTCTACATGCAAATGTGTATAGCATGTAAGCATGTGTAGAGGTCGAACACTGGGAGCAAAAGGGAAGAGGAGGCATGAAAAATGCACAATAATTCTGTCTTTTAGCTCTTTTCCATTTTATTATATTTGTGGGTTTTTGATTTTATATTTTTTATCTAGTTTTTGGTTTTATAACTTTTTATTATATTTTAAATATCTGATTTTTTATTTTCTTTTTATGTTTTTATCTTTTTTTCTTTTTCTTTAATATAAACAATATAGCTTATATAAGGCTTATACATATAGTAATATAGTTATAAATATCATTAAATCGACAAAATTCAGAAAATATATTGTTTTTGGATTTTTATAATTTTTTAATTTTTCCCTATTTTTCCAGAAATTTTTGCTGATTTTTATGTATTTTTAAAGTTAAAAAAACCCCAAAGTTGGGATTAGTATTAAACCAAAATTGATTTGGGTTTTAAAAAATAATAAATAAGTCCTAAAATTACCCAAATTATTATAATAGATAAATAATAATATATAAATAATTAAAAATAGAAAAACATATTTTTGGTATTTTTATATTTTTTATATTTTTTGTTGGATTTTAGAGCTTTTTGATTTTTTAAATTTTCTTTTTAGGGGTTTTTTTCTGGACTCAATAAATATCAAAATAACCGTATATAATTTTTTGTAATTTTTCTAAAAGTTTTTATATTTTTTGGAATTTATAAATTAGACAAGGATTATTTAGGCTCCTTTTTAATTTTAATAAATAGATTAAATGCAAAAAATGCAAAACGGACATGTGGCGTGAAAGTACAATGCATGGAGCATCTAATCCTATTTTTTTCTTATTTTTAGAAGCTCAATAGTTATTTTTAATAAATAGATAAAACCTACAGAATTACATGTCCTAGCAGGGGCATAAGTGCAAATAAAATAAAGTGTGGGGGTGCGGATGCAATTTGCCCAACACAATAAAACATTTATTTAATTTTTAAAGACCAATGCACAATATACAAAAGTATCAGGGTTTACTTTACAAAATTTCCACCGTCACGTGGGGACTGGACGTGATACTGGTAGGGACCAAAGTGTAAATACAAAAAGATAAAAGGCTAAAATGTAAAATGCCCTATTTATTTACAAAGACTGACGAATCCGGAAATGCGGCTTTTAAGAAGTAGTTTTTATCGTGTTGTGCGTTGTAGGCGGCAATCGGAAACGATCAAGAAAATATCACAAATGATTTATTCAATTTTTATTATCGTGGTTTTATGTTTATTTTACTTGGGCAAGTCCCAAGGTCGATCACAAGGAGGCAAAGGAACAACCTAGAATTAAGTCTATCAAAGTTTGAGTTCAGTTTTCGAGGCGGTCTTTTTTTAGAATTTTCAATGCAATAAAGTATGCAAAATGCAAATTTGTCCTTATTTTAGGGACTAAAATGTAAATTACGTTCAAATGATGTCCGAAAAATACGAAACTTGGCCACAATGTAAACTATAATGAAATGGATATACTGTAATTTTTTTGGAATTTTTGGATGCAATATGAATTTTTTATGGATTTTTAAATGCAAACAAAATGATTTTTAATATTTAATTTTAATAAATATCAAACCTACTTATTTTCGAGAATCAAAATTATCTAAGATCTATCACTAGGTGACGGATCTCAGAAAAATCCTAAACCTCGAAAATGTGGGGTTTAATACCTATTAAAAATTAAATACTAAAAGATGCAAAATGATTTTTACAGGACAAAATATGCATGCAAATACAAATCTTTTTGGGCACAACATTAAGAATAATTAACTCTACAATGTGTGATTTTTCGGGGATTTTTAGAACAACGGTTAATCAACTATGAATTTAAGAGCAAGAAATGGGTAAAATACGCAAATTTTCACAAAACAATTAATTATTAATTAACCGTCTGTCACAAAAATACCCACAACTTGTCAAATAAAGTGTTCAAAACAGAGGGGGAACACAGGGGTCCAGATGCAAATATAATAAATAAAAGAAATAAAGTAAACTGCAGTGGGGGACTTGTTTGCAATTACCAATGATCAGAGGGCTGATGATGCAAAATTGCCAAGGAGGCACGAGCCACGCACGTGCCCCTTGGAAGGTTGGACACGCGCGCAATAGAGGAATCTCCGAGGGGCTGTGTGCAAATGGCCCCGCGGTCACGTGCTAGGCACGTGACCCGGGGGCTGGGTGCTGACGTCCCCTCACTCACGTGCGACGCACGTGAGGAGGGTCTCGGGCTTCGAGCCCAGCCGGTGAAGGGGCGAAGCCGGAGGTGGTTGCTAAAGGCGGTGGTGCTGTGGCCGACAAACGGCCTCCGGCGAGAGAGAGCTTCTGGTCGTTGATGACGTTGGAGGTTGTCGGCGACGTCAATGACTGGTATCCGGCCAAGACGGAGGGTGGCAGTGGCGCTGAAGCCGATGGGGTGCGTGTCAAAGACGAAGGGGCGAAGCCGGAGGTGGTGGCCGACACACGGCCGTGGGTCGTCGAGGGCGTAGCAGCGACGGCGAGCGGAGTCGGAGGCGGTGATGGCGACGTGGCTTGATGCGGATGAGGAGGAGCTTCAGGTGGTTGCTGGTGATCGGCGAGGTGGAGACGGTGGTCTCGGATGTGGAGCAGGCGAGATGGGGAGATAGAGAGAGGGAGAGGAAGAGAGAGAGAAAGAGAGAGAGAGAGAGAGAGAGAGGTTATACCTGAAGGAAGCTCGACGGCGTTGGGAATGACCGGAGCTGCAGCAGATGCGGCGGGGCGGAGCTGCGGCGAGGAGATGGACTCCTCGGATCACGCCGGCGAAGAGGGGGCCTCGCGGTTGTCAGGACCGGAGGTGGAGCTCTGGATGAAGATCGGCGGATGGCTGCTCTGCTATGCGGCGAAGGAGGCGGAGGAGCTCCAGGCGGTAGGCGGCGAAGCTCGAAGGTTGATGGCGGTGGTCGTCGTGGCGTAGGCGATGTTGGTTGTCGGAGAAGAAGAGCGTTGGCTCGACGCCAAGGCGGAGCTGCAGCAGCAAGGCCCGCTGGGGCGCTGCGACGGCGACTCGAAGGTGGCCGGACCTCGTCGAGGAAGAGGTCACCGGGCTGTCACCCCGGTGTTCCTTAAGCACAACTTGGCGGATCCTTGCGACGAGGGGTGGCGCGGTTCTTAAATAGGAGAAGGGGGCGTTTGCCGGAGATTGAAGGCGAATCGGGAACGAGATCGGATGGGGCGGAGAAATCGGAGCGGGATGGCGGCGAGATCTGGAGGAGATCGGGCGGCGCGTGATTCCCGGAGATGGCGGACATATCGGGGGACGGCGGAGGCTGATTGGGAAAGGGGGCTGATTGGGGACGATGAACAGGCACCGTCCGATCGGCCGAGATCGGGCGGTCCTGCTCATGCCACGTGGCGGCATAAGGCGAGAGGAGGAGCCTGTGGAGGCACGTGCGACGCACGTGCGTCCTTTTTATTATTATATTTTTTTATAAAACGAAGATATAATAATACCAAAAATAGCTGACACGTGGCGGCACCAGGTGCTGCCACGTGTCAGCACCAGAAAATTCGAGACTAAAAGATTCTGTAAATTCGATAAAAAATAGTAAACGACCTCGGATCAAAAAAGTTTCTTCACGAAAGTTGCTCGTCTCGATGAGATCTACAACTTTTATGAAGACATCAAAACCAAAATCGATCATTTGCACAAAGTGAATTTTTGGGGTATCCTATGTACATAGAATACCTTGATTTTTGGGTTTTATAATTTTTTTGTCATTTTTTTAAACAAGATAAAAATCCGGAAAAGTATGGAAAAATCAAAGATAAATAAAAGATACTTAATTCTAATTTTTTTGGATTTTTATTGGTTAAGAAAATATATACATAAAATACAAGGTCAAAAACCGCGAAAATATACAATGTACAAAAGAGGCCCAAAACCCAACTTTCACATATGAGCTCCGATTCACTTGAACTTGGTCTTGTTTTGAAGGTAATTGAATGCACATTAGTTCAAAAGTGAGTAGGATTAAATCGGACACTGGATGGGGGAGATATATGGCTTTTAGTCCGAAAATCCTGAAATTAGGGTTTGGGTTTTTCGTCCACTTATTTGGGTTAGTTATTTTTTTGTATTTTTCCTTTATTCTTGTTAGTGATATGTACATAGTGGAAGTGGTTTTGAGTTATTCGGAGTTAGCATGAATGTGTTAAAAATCTGGGAAGTTAGGCTTATTTACAGGTCATTTTGGCTTGGATTTTTCGCTTCTTATTTTGTGCAGATTTTTGTGCTAAAATGTAATTCTTATGGAAACATGCATGAATGCTAATTATGCAGAATAGATGCAAGAATGCTGTTGATTTTTAGGGATTTGAGCTTAATAAATGAGATTTAGAGTGATGAATACGAGATTCATCATCCCCCTATACTTAAACCATGCTCGTCCCTGAGCATAAAAAGAAATGCCATGAGGTGAAATGAGATTGGGTTCCATACCAAGACCATGAGCTGAAGGTGAAAGTAAGCCTAAACTCAACCTTTGGATTATTTGTGTGTCGGAACTTCTGTGAGACTTAGAATTTTAAAATCAACAACCCTCAAGTTCTACACATCATTGCTACAGTTTCGGCTCAGAAGTCATCTTAGATCAATCATCTTCCCAAAGTATACCCTATGAACATTGAATAACCGACTCTTGTGTGTGAAATATTTTAGCTCTTCCCACCCAGAATGCCGGACTACTGCACAAGCCTCCTCTCCAATAACTCGTCCTCGGGGAGTCAGGTATTTCCTTCTAAGGTCTGTCGCGCTGTGTTCACAATCGAATTGGGGGAGAAGATAGAAGAATGAGAAAAGAACTGGAGGGTGGCCAGTGTAGTCACCTCTCCTTGTGAAGATGGCCAGTGTAGCCGAGTCTCCACCAAGATCTGCAGGTTTCTAGAAGCTTGGACCTTTTTGGTCAGATTTTATTTGGTAGTTGCTTCTTTGTATTTGGAATTTTTGGTGGTTCTGCTTGGATCTTGTTGTGCCCCTACGGATATAGAATCTTTTGTTTCCGTACATTTTTTGGGGTCTTAGAAAAAAATTGTGCCCAACCGTCCATCCCTTTTCCGAAGCTTTATTTCAACCCGTACTCCGGTCTTTAGATTTCCACGCTACCAGAAAAGAAACTCACACAGTCTTCCAACATCCCGTCTGAGTTGAGCTAAGTGCATAGTGCGAGAGTACAAATTAATTCCCTATTCCAGAGTTGTACCCAGAATGAAGAGACCAGGTTAGACACTAAGAGTCAAACGTTGTACATTGTCATGTGGAACTCAAAGAATTAAGTCAAAGACCTGAGGACTCTAAAATCCTATTTCTCGGTGAAGTTCCTCTGAAAATTAGGTGGATTAAGGTCAAGTCCAGACCACTCTCGGTTTCGGCTCATAACTCGGTTCAGAACCCAAAGACTTTTCACATATGCAAATGCGATGCTTGATGAGATGCGAGTGTGTGAAATGCAGACCCATTTTTTTATTTGTGATTTTTTTTCTTTTTTCTCTTCTTTTTTTTATGCAAAAAGAAATGAATAAGAAGCCATTTTTTTCAAAACATTTTTGGGCAAGGTTAGTGTTAGTGGAAAGAACTTTTTTTTTAGGAAAAACCCACCCCGTAAATACATATAGACTTACGCGAAAGTACGAGGTATGGCTAAAATATATACACAGTATATATACAGACCCCCCTATACTTAGCGAGTGCTGTGTCCTCAGAGCACAAGAAGCGTAAAGAAGACATAGCTCGGGCTAAGCGTAAGAGAGTGAAAAAGAAAAGGATTTACAAAATCGCCCCCCTATACTTAGACTGTGAATAGTTTAAGTATAGAAGAAGGGCGGAAAAGAAAAGAGAAAGAAAATGAAGCGGTCGGGTTATGTGAATGAGGAGAGTATATACAGGTGGGTGTCGGTTCCCCCTATACTTAGGCTTTGGTCCGCCTAAGTATAGAGAAAGATGGATATGGAGTGAGCTAGAGATCGGATTGATATGAGGGAACTGGTATATACAGATGGCATCGGTCCCCCCCTATACTTAGGTCTTGACCTAAGTAGAGGAAGAAGTTGTACAAGGGGATCGATGTGTTGGGGAGGGAGGGTGGGTAGCCGATGATTAAGGCGGTTTACGGCTGATCTTCTTGTGAACCTGCGGTGGGAGATCGTAATGATGAGTCGGAGATGAGGCATATGATTCCCAACTATTATCAGTGTCATCCTCAGAAATATCATGATGGATAGTAGATGAAATATTTGAGTCAGATGAAAAGTAACCATCATCAGAGTTATCCTCAGAGGAATAGTATTTGAAAGTCGACACACTCCAGATGTTCATGTCTTTTTGTTTCTTCAATTGTTTCCTCAAAATTCGTTCCTTTTTAAGATCAATCAGTTTGTCCTCCGATGAATATTCAGATGCTCCAGTCTCAGTCAGCTCATAAGAAATAATTCCAGTGTACTTGTGAAAGGTAGGAGCATCAGCTTTGGATGAGTAATAATTAGGAACGGGAGTTGTCCAACGAGAATCAAATTTTAGATCCTTGCGAAGATATGGCTTTAGAGATGCCGAACAGACTTCACTCATGTAGACTACCTTTTCCGGACCTGATGAGGGATCATCAACTGATTCCTCTTCCGAAAGATCAAAGGTGACTTTCTTTTTCTTGTTTCGTGAAGATGTCGGTTCACTTGAGTACCCAGATGAATAGCCATTAAAATTCTTCTCCTTGGTCGGTGTTCGGGCTACGTGTTCGTTCTTTGTTTCCTGAATGTTGGTGCACTCTTGATTTGGGAGGATTTGGTCAAGATAATCAGAGTATGTTGCTCCAGGGTGTGACCATGCAAATGTCTCAGGATCGTAGTAGAAGGATTTGTCTATTTTGAAATCTGCGGGAATTGAGATATCGGGGAGAGTCTCTAAACCAATAGTCTCATTAACAAATGCAATCTCAGGTGTAGCAGCGGGGTAGGGCTCTTCTACCGTTTCATGGTTGCGGTTGTTGGGGACTTCGTGGGTTACCTCAGAAAATCGTGGTTCCTCAAAGACTGTATCAGATCGTAGTGATTCCAATGCCGTAAAATTTATTTCCCGAGTCTTACAATCGATACTCGCCTTGGCCAATGCCAAGAATGGTTTTCCGAGAATGATTGGAGACTGGGTGAATTCTCCTTGATGCTCAATATCAATGATCGTGAATTCTACCTTGAGCGGAGCACCTTGGAATTTCATGATGACAGAAATGGTTCCTCTCGGCCTTTTTATCGATCGGTCTGCCAATTGAACAATCTCTCGTATCTTCCGAATTGGCCCGAGTTTGAGTTCGTGGAATACAGAGGTCGGGAGGATATTGATCGGTGAATCGTCGTCAATACGAGCATGCGTGAAAATTGTCTTTGATTTCGCAGTCAAATCTGGGCAACCGCTTCACTATGCGGCTCTTGGTTTTTCTCCTCAACACCAAGGAGGAGGCCATTGACAAGATATGTCTTTCAGTTTTTGTTCTAATCCTTCCTGACTTTTTGATTATTAATCTGTCCATTAGAAATTTCTTAAGGTCAGGGAAGTGTTCAATGGCCTTTATAATGGGAAGTTCAAAAATCAAGTATTTTTCCAGTGCTTCCCGTAAAGCAGGATCCAAATTCCTCAGATCTTCTTCAGATTCAATTTTTATGAGATTTTCTGGAGTTTCAAATTTTTTGTATTTTCTGTGTGGTGTGGCGATGTGGTGTCTTCCTTAGATGAGAAGGGGCCTTGATATTTAGAGTTTGGGTCAGAGGCATAGTCGTTCCTAGGGGAATAATGAGCAGAAGTTTTGATATTAGAGTCATCCCTAGGTCTTTGAATATCCTCAAAATTTTCATCATGGAATCCAATCATTTCCTCATTTAGTTTTACACCCGATCCACCATAGAATGAGATTACTCGGTCGGCAAATTTTTTAAATTTGTCCTCCATCAATTCGAATCTTGTTTTTATCCTCGAAACATTATCCTCACAATTTTGTTCATGATCAATCATGGGAGCACTCGGATTTTGTTCAATAATTCCGTCTTCCATTTTTCTGTACGTGCGGAGAGGAGAATTTCTTGGAATATCCATTACACGATCTTTTCTTGAAAAATTCTCCTCCAAAATTATGGAAGGAGGTTGCTCATATGATCCAGGAATGTGTATTTGATCTGAGTAGAGTTCAATCCTTTGATCATTATTATTCAGATCTTGATATTGTGGAGTCAGCATACAAGGTTTATATGTGTCTAGGAGTTCAGTCCAGTCCTCTGTATGAGTATCATGTCTGACAAGGGGTCTGTCATGGTCAATCCAACGATGATGATCATTAAGCGCATGTCTTTCCATCTGGGTTTGGGTTCCCTGCCAGTCATGGGATTTAAAGAGATTTTGATCTTGAAATGTTTCATTGGCGAGAGAGTGAGAATAAGACGGTTCAGTCCAAGATGGTGTGGTTGGATGATTTGAGAAAGGATTTAATGAGGTGGCCGAATTCATTTGCGGTTGAAAGTTTCCCACAAATGTTGGGGGATTATTGAAAGAAGAGGATGCAATTGATTTGGGCCAAGCCGAGACAGATTTGTTTTGATGTTCGATCATTTTTGAAGGAGTTGAGAGAAATGATGAGTTGGATCTGAAATTTGGAAAAATTTCCATGATGAGATTAAAATCAAGAGATGAGAGAGATGATTGTATGGGACAGAAAATTTATCAAATGTGCGGCTATTGATCTTCGATATCGGTTCACGCACACCAATACAAACACAAATCAAACCTGGGGTCACCAACTCACACAATGAAGCCATAAGAGTTCGGCTATTATCTTTTCAATTTTAGTTGGTGATAAATCAATCTTGGCAGAAAATTAGCGAGCTGAAATTTCGGATTTGGGCTCTAGCCTTAAGTGTCGTCTCTCGCTCACTCAAAAAAAAATAAAATCATCCAAGGTCGGGGTTGCTCTCCCGCAAAAATTCTTGATTTTATGGGTTATTTGAGATCAGATATATTTAGCAGTCCTGATTTTAATGAGGTGATCACTGAAAAATTAGATGAGCACAAATACACGTCTACCGTCCAGTCCCAATTTCCTTTAAAGTTATGCTATAAAACAAGAGAGAGGAATTCAGGAAAAGCCGATGCACGCGGAAAACTATGATGAATGCTCAGTTAGAAGACTTACAGTGAATCCTCGCAATCTCCATGTGGGATGCTAGACAGAATTTAAAAATTATTCTATATGATGTGCAAACCGATGGAAAAACCGCACCTAAGCAGAAGAATTGATTTAAATTTGGCTAAGTTGAACGATCTATGTGCGTCTCAATTAAAAGTGCAGTGTGGCTTAATCCTACGAGCACAATCAAAAATTAAATTGCTCTGAGAGCCGTATGTGCAGGTCTATCCTATTCGCCACTCAAGTCGGGCCCCACCCTCGTCGGAGAGTGAAACAGGCCACGACACACCACAAATAAAGTCAAGGTCTTTTACACACGCGAGAGTCCAAACGGACACCGCTATAAAATTGCAGAAATTAAAAGTGCAGAAATTAAAAACCTAGACTCTACTCTCTCTCACGACTCGACTCGATCTTAAATTATTTGCGGTTTTTTGTGAAGTTGCGTCGGTTATTGAAAACCGCTCCACGTACAAGGTACCTCGCAAAAAAATAAGAGAGAATATGTAAGAGAGTGACTCAAGAATATATAAAAAAATAAAGGCTGAAAAATAAATTGCAGGAAAATGAAAATGAAATTTACAATGAAAAATTCGGGGGTCAGACTACCCGAATGCGGAAAACCGAATAAAAAAATTTTTAGACAAAAATCCAAGCTGTTTGCCTCCCCGGCAACGGCACCATCTGACGGATCCGGAAATGCAGCTTTTAAGAAGTAGTTTTTATCGTGTTGTGCGTTGTAGGCGGCAATCGGAAACGATCAAGAAAATACCACAAATGATTTATTCAATTTTTATTATCGTGGTTTTATGTTTATTTTACTTGGGCAAGTCCCAAGGTCGATCACAAGGAGGCAAAGGAACAACCTAGAATTAAGTCTATCAAAGTTTGAGTTCGGTTTTCGAGGCGGTCTTTTTTTGGAATTTTCAATGCAATAAAGTATGCAAAATGCAAATTTGTCCTTATTTTAGGGACTAAAATGTAAATTACGTTCAAATGATGTCCGAAAAATACGAAACTTGGCCACAATGTAAACTATAATGAAATGGATGTACTGTAATTTTTTTGGAATTTTTGCATGCAATATGAATTTTTTATGGATTTTTAAATGCAAACAAAATGATTTTTAATATTTAATTTTAATAAATATCAAACCTACTTATTTTTTAGAATCAAAATTATCTAAGATCTATCACTAGGTGACGGATCTCAGAAAAATCCTAAACCTCGAAAGTGTGGGGTTTAATACCTACTAAAAATTAAATACTAAAAGATGCAAAATGATTTTTACAGGACAAAATATGCATGCAAATACAAATATTTTTGGGCACAACATTAAGAATAATTAACTCTAAAATGTGTGATTTTTCGGGGATTTTTAGAGCAACGGTTAATCAACTATGAATTTAAGAGCAAGAAATGGGTAAAATACGCAAATTTTCACAAAACAATTAATTATTAATTAACCATCCGTCACAAAAATACCCACAACTTGTCAAAGTGTAGAGAATTAATTAACCAACATCATGCTATTTTTTTGATAATAAAATAATGTAGATAAAGTGTTCAAAACTGAGGGGGAACACAGGGGTCCAGATGCAAATATAATAAATAAAAGAAATAAAGTAAACTGCAGTGGGGGACTTGTTTGCAATTACCAATGATCAGAGGGCTGATGTTGCAAAATTGCCAAGGAGGCACGAGCCACGCACGTGCCCCTTGGAAGGTTGGACACGCGCGCGATAGAGGAATCTCCGAGGGGCTGTGTGCAAATGGCCCCGCGGTCACGTGCTAGGCACGTGACCCCGGGGCTGGGTGCTGACGTCCCCTCACTCACGTGCGACGCACGTGAGGAGGGTCTCGGGCTTCGAGCCCGGCCGGCGAAGGGGCGAAGCCGGAGGTGGTTGCTAAAGGCGGTGGTGCTGTGGCCGACAAACGGCCTCCGGCGAGAGAGAGTTGCTGGTCGTTGATGACGTTGGAGGTTGTCGGCGACGTCAATGACTGGTATACGGCCAAGACGGAGGGTGGCGGTGGCGCTGAAGCCGATGGGGTGCGTGTCGAAGACGAAGGGGCGAAGCCGGAGGTGGTGGCCGACACACGGCCGTGGGTCGTCGAGGGCGTAGCGGCGACGGCGAGCGGAGTCGGAGGCGGTGATGGCGACGTGGCTTGATGCGGATGAGGAGGAGCTTCAGGTTGTTGCTGGTGATCGGCGAGGTGGAGACGGTGGTCTCGGATGTGGAGCAGGCGAGATGGGGAGATAGAGAGAGGGAGAGGAAGAGAGAGAGAAAGAGAGAGAGAGAGGGTATACCTGAAGGAAGCTCGACGGCATTGGAAATGGCCGGAGCTGCAGCAGACGCGGCGGGGCGGAGCTGCGGCGAGGAGATGGACTCCTCGGATCACGCCGGCGAAGAGGGGGCCTCACGGTTGTCACGACCGGAGGTGGAGCTCTGGATGAAGATCGGCGGATGGCTGCTCTGCTATGCGGCGAAGGAGGCGGAGGAGCTCCAGGCGGTAGGCGACGAAGCTCGAAGGTTGACGGCGGTGGTCGTCGTGGCGTAGGCGATGTTGGTTGTCGGAGAAGAAGAGCGTTGGCTCGACGCCAAGGTGGAGCTGCAGCAGCAAGGCCCGCTGGGGCGCTGCGAAGGCGACTCGAAGGTGGCTGGACCTCGTCAAGGAAGAGGTCACCGGCTGTCATCCCGGTGTTCCTTAAGCACAACTCGGCGGATCCTTGCGACGAGGGGTGGCGCGGTTCTTAAATAGGAGAAGGGGGCGTTTGCCGGAGATTGAAGGCGAATCGGGAACGAGATCGGATGGGGCGGAGAAATCGGAGCGGGATGGCGGCGAGATCTGGAGGAGATCGGGCGGCGCGTGATTCCCGGAGATGGCGGAGATATCGGGGGACGGCGGAGGCTGATTGGGAAAGGGGGCTGATTGGGGATGATGAACAGGCACCGTCCGATCGGCCGAGATCGGGCGATCCTGCTCATGCCACGTTGCGGCATAAGGCGAGAGGAGGAGCCTGTGGAGGCACGTGCGACGCACGTGCGTCCTTTTTATTATTATATTTTTTTATAAAACGAAGATATAATAATACCAAAAATAGCTGACACGTGGCGGCACCAGGTGCTGCCACGTGTCAGCACCAGAAAATTCGAGACTAAAAGATTCTGTAAATTCGATAAAAAATAGTAAACGACCTTGGATCAAAAAAGTTTCTTCACAAAAGTTGCTCGTCTCGATGAGATCTACAACTTTCATGAAGACATCAAAACCAAAATCGATAATTTGCACAAAGTGAATTTTTGGGGTATCATATGTACATAGAATACCTTGATATTTGGGTTTTATAATTTTTTTGTCATTTTTTTAAACAAGATAAAAATCCGGAAAAGTATGGAAAAATCAAAGATAAATAAAAGATACTTAATTCTAATTTTTTTGGATTTTTATTGGTTAAGAAAATATATACATAAAATACAAGGTCAAAAACCGCGAAAATATACAATGTACAAAAGAGGCCCAAAACCCAACTTTCACATATGAGCTCCGATTCACTTGAACTTGGTCTTGTTTTGAAGGTAATTGAATGCACATTAGTTCAAAAGTGAGTAGGATTAAATCGGACACTAGATGGGGGAGATATGTGGCTTTTAGTCCGAAAATCCTGAAATTAGGGTTTGGGTTTTTCGTCCACTTATTTGGGTTAGTTATTTTTTTGTATTTTTCCTTTATTCTTGTTAGTGATATGTACATAGTGGAAGTGGTTTTGAGTTATTCGGAGTTAGTATGAATGTGTTAAAAATCTGGGAAGTTAGGCTTATTTACAGGTCATTTTGGCTTGGATTTTTGGCTTCTTATTTTGTGCAGATTTTTGTGCTAAAATGCAATTCTTATGGAAACATGCATGAATGCTAATTATGCAGAATAGATGCAAGAATGTTGTTGATTTTTAGGGATTTGAGCTTAATAAATGAGATTTAGAGTGATGAATACGAGATTCATCAAAGACAACTTTTATTTACATGACTAATTATTAAATACAAAAAGGAAGGGGCTGGATATGCAATTTACCCCAAATAAGGCATGATCGGATGGCTGAGCTTGATTCACTTGACACGTAGCGATGTCCGGTTGCACGATGACGGTTCGCGGATCGATGGCTAGGATTAGATTGGCTTACCGATCTAACGGTCAAGGCGTGGCATGATCCTACGGCTCGTGCTGCATCGGGAAGCACCATGATGATCGGATGGTTCTAAAGCCAGGTGGAAGAACGCGGAAGAACCCTCGCCTGGGCGAGGTTTGATCTGGAATAGAGATCGCCTCCGGCCTCCTCCATCGTTGACGAGTGTCTCTGATCGTTCCTAGGATGCTTCCGCATCTGGGGACGGTCTCAACAAGGCACCTGGATCTCAGTTGGCGATGAACCAGCTTGGGGAAGTTCTGAGCTCCAGGTGCCTCGGTTCTTCGGCAAAATCGACCCAACATGGGTCCTTTGGCCCCTCCTGAGCTACAGAAGATACATGTGCAAGCAAGGCGAGGCTCTGAGGGGCCTTATTGGTCGAAAACGAGTGAAAGATGAAGGGGCAGTGGTCTCTAACAATGGAGATCTGAAGTCCAGATCCGAGGGGGATTAGGTTGTATGGGGGTGCCTGGGATGTAGGGAAATGGAAGAGGAGGATAGTGAGGTGGTTTGGGGTGTCAGAGAACAGTCGGAGCACTCCGCTCTGGCAAACTACAAAATCACTGATTACGGCTAAACCATTACCCTAATGATTAATCTAATAGCATAATTAAAATGCTGGAATAAAAGGATATCTAAAATGAATAAAGTGCGCAGCTCATACCTGGCCGGAGCCAAGGAGCAGAGACGTCGTCGGAGCGCCGTCGTGGGTGCACTCCTTCATCCACGAGCCGCCTCCAAGCTCCAGGGGACCTCCCCTTGTCACGAGGATGCACGCTAGGCCAGAGTAGAGGGGAAAAGTGACTAAAAAATCATGAAGGACGAAGGAGGTTTATTTATAAACATGTATATGCACCCTTATTGACCGGTGGTTTGCAAAGAAATCAAATTATGTACAGAGGATCTGAAGGCTCGCCGTGGATCCTGGAGGAATGAGGATCAAATCTCGTGAAGAGATCGAAATCATTTGATGGATAGGTCAGGTGGGAAAATGCATGAAATCGTGGGAAAAGACAGTCCTAACAAGAGTCAGA
The DNA here is from genome assembly GCA_037367405.1 of Ottelia alismoides. Classification (NCBI taxonomy): domain Eukaryota; kingdom Viridiplantae; phylum Streptophyta; class Magnoliopsida; order Alismatales; family Hydrocharitaceae; genus Ottelia; species Ottelia alismoides. The sequence goes on from JAZKJV010011002.1 coordinate 769,123, forward strand.
GGCTAGAGGGCGAGTTGACCAAAGGTTAACTCTTGACGCGCCACCAATGGACCACGTCGGCGCACTACAGGACAAAATAACATTTTTATTCAAAAATAATTATTTAAAATAATAAATGATTTTATTATTGTTTGAATATGAAATAAGAAAATGTTTATTATTTTATGTAGTATTTTATTACGATTTTTTTATTTTTTGGCTTTATTACTATTAGTTAATTTTTAGAGGAAAGGGAAGCTACATCATGATGTAGCTAACCTTAGCTACATCAGGGGCAATTCCGTCCTCTTTTTTTATTTTTTTTCGAAATTTCCATGATGGATTTTCATAATTATATCCCTCTAATATGCCATTCAAATTTCGTCAGAAACAGAGACTCCTACGGCCTCCATCCAAAACAAGTAAAATACAGCAAATCTGTGACCGTTAAAAAATGATTGTCTGGATGGAGGTCGTAGGAGTCTCTGTTTCCGACGAAATTTGAATGACATATTAGAGGGATATAGTTATGAAAATCCATCGTGGAAATTTTGAAAAAAAAATAAAAAAGATGACGAAATTGCCCTTGATGTAGCTAAGGTTAGCTACATCATGTTGTAGCTTCCCTTTCCTCTAATTTTTATTAGTGTATTTATAGGTATATTCATCTATGTTTTATACATTTTTATTTTTATTTTGTATATTTTATTTGGCCATTTTATTCCTTTATTTTATATATTTATAGCTTATTTTTGTGAGTATAAATATATTTTTATTTTATTTTTATGATGTTATTTGTACATTTAAATAAATAGATATGTATATTATGTAGGTATATTTATAGGTATTTTACCTATGTATTATATACATCTTTTGATTTTAATGTATTTTGTTGAGTTTTATTTTAGTTTTGTATTTTTAAGAAAATCTAATCAGTATTTACAATATTATAAAAATATAAAGAATAAAGGAATGAAAGAATGTATTTCCCTTTATTTATATACATATATGACATAGGTATTTTTCCTATATAATTACATAGAATTATTTTATTTTTCATGTTCTTTTTTATTTTATTCTAATTTTAATATGCACATATGTTATAAATAATATTTGCAAAATTATAAAAATAAGAATTTGTAAAAATAATAAGGGATAAATAAAATGAATATTTTAATCGATAGAATGTACAATAAGGGTCAAAAATCTAACTTTCACACAGTAACTTTAAAAAATATAAAACCATCGCCATTAAATAGCTCGTGAAAAGTTATATACAATTAGAGGTGATTTTGATATATTTTGAGTTTTTATTTGAAAGATATGGGTCTGTGAAGTTTGGTATCTGGCTTTTTATTATGTGTATAAAATGAACAGTGTGTATTATTTTTGTACAAACTCAATTTTGTATTTTTATTTACATTATTATCTACAATTTCATGTACAATGTTTCTTTATTTGATGAATAAAAAATGAATAATAAAATAGGTGTCAAAATAAATAAATAAATAAATAATAAAAGAATTTGGGTTTTATTGTATTTTTGGCCCTTATCTCCCCCTACTTTATTCCTTGTCGACCAACTCAATTCTTGACTTGGTCTTGGGGTTTAGGGTCATTAAATATTTTCAATATTTTATTCCTTTTTCTTTTCTTCTCTGTATTCTATAATTTTGGCATTAAAAACAATATTATTTACACAATAAATGTAATAAATAATGGATGTTATTTTTGCATAAATTGATGCTATTTACATGCATTAGCTAGGGTTTTAAGGCCAAAATGATAGAATAAAGGTGATAAAATGGAGATTCATCATCGATGGATGCGAAGCTCAATCGTGGCCGAAGTTCTCCGCCACGAGTAGTCTCCTTGGTTTTTTGCGTCCCAGTTGAGGAAACAACCCCGCCATTCCCTCTGTCATTCTTCGCATTTCACTCCAGTAGCTTCAGGTAGCACCCCTCGTTTCCATTTCAATGTCCATTTTCGATTCTCCAATTTACGTAGCCGTTCATCGCCACTACTCTGACCCTCGGGTCTGGAGCCACATCTCAACCATCTACCCACATCGATATCTTCACCACTTCACCGTCCATCTTCTTCGCAACCTGAACCCCTTAGACTTGCTCATCGGAGCTAGATTAAGGTTAGACCTCCTTCCTCCATGATCATCGAAGGTCGAACACCATCCACCCCTGCTTCTCTTTGTTTCATCTGATGAATAACCCTCATCGAAGCTTTAACTTCAAGCATAGCGTCTCCTTGCAAGTGCAGATGGACGTGTGGAGTTGGATTTGAGTCCCAATTGCAGCAACAGAGCACCTCTAGATGCAGTACCTCCGAACCTATCATCCAGCCACTTGACGAGACATCTGAGGCTACCATTCGACGCGGAGCACTTCTAGTGATGTGTTGGACCTTGTAGCCAGCTGATCCGAGCACCCCGGCGCCAAATAACCCGATTAAAGCTCATCCGACCATGTCTTCTTCATGTTCTTCGAGATGCCTTCTCTGTCGTCGGATGAAGAGACCACTTCCCATATTTGATCGGGACCGCCCATTCACGCCCTACTTTTGGCAGTCCCATCAAATCTTCGTCAGATCTGATGTGTACATTCCTGCCCTTTTTAGACCGTTAGATCCTTTTCAGGCGCCCATAAGGAGCGCACATCACGCCTTTTCGTCAAAGCCATCAGATCCTCAGATCATCAGAGCCATACGTCAGAGCACACGCATTGCACATGCATGATGGTATATTGCACTTGAGCCCTTTGCCTTCTTTATTTCGTTTTAGTCTAATAATTGTAAAAGTAGTTTTGAACAATTAGAGTAAGGACCTCATAGTTTCTTTATTTGCAATTTAGTCTAGATGAGTTGAAGTCATGTTTGTCTTCGCGCGCATTTGTGGGTTATTTGCATATTCAGACATGTGTGTTTTCATTTGTTATTTGAAATTACAATTATACCCCTGTGAATCTGAAGCACGTGTAGCATACATTTTTACTGGATTAATTACACTGAGGCCCCTAGAATTTTATTGCTTGTTAACATTTGGCCCTAGAACTTGAAATATTTGCATTCAGGTCCTCTGTTCACTGTTTAATTTTTTTCTCTTTTATTAATTGCAATAAATGCGAGATTAAATCCAAAAATTCCATAAAAATTGGGCTCCTACTAGTGTGTATTTCGAGTGGTAATTTTCATGTGTCAATTTTCTTCTATTTTCTATTTTTAAAAATTCAAAAATAACCTAAAAAGTCCCTATTTACCTCATAAAATTCATAAAAAAATCGAAAATTGCTTTAAAAATTCCAAAAAAAAAAAGAGTAGCCTTATTTCCACTTATTTGATTTTCTGTTCAATTTTCATTTCATTTGCTTTTATAAAACTCTAAACATTTACAAAACCCTAAAAATACCATAAAATTATATAAAATCTTTGAAAAATACAAAAAATGTGATTTTAGTTTCTACTTGTAGATATTTTTTTGAGTTTTTGATAAAATTGGTTTCTAGGAGTTTTGAATTTATTTGATATTTTTAATTTGAAAAATTCTCCTAGTTGTGCAATATTTGTGATTTACTTAGCTTTTGATTTTTATAAAATCCATAAAAATCCCAAAATTCACAAAAAAATAATAAAAATAGTATAAAATTCATAAAACACAAATATGTTTTAATTGATTTTTCTGAGTATTTTTATCCTATTTGAAAAATAGAAAGAGAGAGAGAGAGAGAGAGAAAGTGCGTGTGTGTCTTTTATTCATGGTCTTTATTTGCCTTATTTTTTTGGAAAATTTAAGATTTGCAAAAATAAAAACCACTAAAAAATCATAAAAGAAAAAGAAAAATCCTTTGAATCTCTTGATTTGACTACCTAGTTTTAATTGTGCTCCTTGTGTTCAACCATGGTCACTATACCGGGTTAATAAAAGTAGCTTAGACCACTCGCTTGATTTGTTTGATTTACTTTGTGGTTGAATAATTTTCTCTATTTCGGATGGGTTGATTTGGTTTAAAACAACACTTGCTTTATTTAATTAATTCCTTAGCCCGAGTCTGCCAACCCCATTCATCAATAAAATATGCATCTTATCTACATATGCATGGATTATAATAATGCAATTTAAATTATTAAGTGCAATTCATTACTTGGGAACAATGCTCTATTTCAGTTTTTAAAGTGATGAATCATATATTCATCTGTAACCAAGTATAGAATAGAGCTAAATGATTCGATAAGATAAATAATGATCTTTTATTGATAAAACTTCTTCACTAAAAAATTAAATGAGGTGAAAATGAGAATGAACTACTTAAAACTGATTTACTCACACCCAAAAATAGTATCTCTAGTTTAAAAAGAAATTATTTAAACTAAAATTAATATTTTTATTTATAAAATTAAAAACGAAAGAGAATATAAACAACTTTTCTTCTAGTTCTACAATTCTACTACGAAGAAAATTAAATGGATTTGGATACCAAAAGCTAAACCTAAACCTAGCACTCAAGGATTTTAAACACTAAGGCCTAAGGATAAGTTTGTTGCACTAATGTCCAAAGGAGATGGAGGAAACCACAGAGAAGAGGTTATCCACATTTAAGATGGATTCTAACAAGTCCACGGGCACATCCAATCAAGGATGGACATCGTCGTCTAAGTAACTTTCACAAATGGAGAAGTCCGATAATCATGCATTAGCTAACCCATCCACTTTATTCTTCAAAGAAGAGTTTTAAGTAGAAAAAACTCAAGGGGGGGCTTTAAGATAAAATGACATTTATAAAATATAATTTTCTTGGATAATAAACATTATTACATGTAGTATTTTATTATTTTGTTTTTGTTGTTACCAAATCTATTTTATTTTGTCAAAAGGGGGATTTGAGATATTGTAAGGTTTTTTCAAAAAAAATAAAATTCTTTATGCAATATGCACCACTTACTATCTTTTAGAAACCCAAATGAAAATAATTTTTATCATCATAAAAAAAGATTATCAGTTCATCCATGACATATATTTTAATGATGTTAAAAACCCATTTTTTGTAAGCATGTACTTAAAATTTAACATTAGATAAGAAGAAAAGGGTAAAGAGCGAATAAGAACAAGATCAAAGCTTAGATCTAAGAAGAAGAAGCATTCAACACAAGAGAAATATGTATAAATAAAATTGAAGATTTTATGTTTAGTTCTTGTATTTATACTTTATTTAAGAATGATGTAAAACCTTGATGCACTTCATCCCATGCATCACATGTGTACAATTTTGGTTTTAAAACAATTTAGTCGACTAATTTTCTTTTCAGCCAACAAACCCAATTCTAGTCAACTAACTTAATTCAATCAACTAAGTCATATTTTCATTCTTCTACTTTTTATGCAATAATATATGCAACCTATAATGGGCATATGCTTACTCAATAGCTGACTAAGTTGCATCTTAGTCAACTAAGGCTATTGATCGATTGACTAACTTTGATCCTAGCTAGTCAATAAAATTAATGATATGCATGTATGCTTATTGGAATAATAATATTAATCATGATTAGCTCCTTAATTAATCAACTAAATAAATATTTGAGTTCGAATAACTTTCCACCATTTGACTAATCTGGCCAATGTTAACTTTTTAATCAACTAATGTCCAATTAGATCAACTAATTACCAATTCATTTACTAATTTAAATTTCATCAACTACTTCTATTCTAGTAAATTTATCATTGTTCTTAATATTTCTAGATTTTTCTTCGCTCTTTCTAAATTACTACTTAGCCTCAAGAACAAGACATTATAATCATTGAGAAATAGGTCAAGAGCTACAATTTTTTTTAAGTGCATTCAACTTCAAAGACCATGGTGATCAAGCTTCGTTCTTACAAGCTTGCTCATAGCACTATAAGATCTTTTTATTTAGCCGTGTAGTCACTTTCATATTGAATTGAGGTTATTAGGGTAGTTATTTTGTTGCTTTGTAGGGGGCATCCGAGTTGTAAAAGTTCTTCCTCTAGATGGAAGGTAAAGTCTTTCACTCTAATGGTTTCTAGAAAGGAGTTGTTTGTATTGAGGCAACTTGTTAGTTCGAGAGATCCAGTTGGGAAATCTTGAACCATGATGATAGTGGTCGAGATATTTAATGGATTGGATTTAATACTTAAATTGTTTATTTCATTTTTGTAATTGTTTTTATTTCAATTTATTTTGTGATTGGCCGATATTGTATTTAACTTCTTTTTTGAGATATCGTATGGTCGTAGATCCTTTAATTGCCAATAATTGATATCGTGCCGTGTAATTAGTCAACTCACTCGAAGGCGTTGGTTCTTATAGCTTCGAAGAAGCACTAAACATGTGTGCAAGAGAGAAGAGTGTTTATAACCTTTAAAAGCTAAACCTCTCTACCATCTCGGGAGTGCGCATGTCTAATGGCTACCATCCACCATTTTTTTTTTGGTAAGTAAACTTTCATTAACTAAAACTGCAGAAAGCAGTATAACCATTACAGGAGAGCACCATAAAATGTGCTTTACATAGAATGCCCTCAAAAAAGATAAAAAATTTGAAGAGGTTAGAGGCGGCTGAGAGAACAAAAATCAGCACCAAAAATTAGGACAGTATGTGTCTAGCTTTAGTAACTATGCAGGAGGCGATTTTGTCTGAAGTTGCGGAGCAAGCAGTGGTCCAACGGCTGTTGCGTTCCGCCCATAATTCCCAAGTCGTAGCAGCAAGAATGACGCTCCATTTTTCACGGGTTTTGTGTTCAGGAATGACCGAGATCCATTCAGCAATCCCAAAGATGGATAGGGTGGGCGGACTTGAAAGTCCCAAAGTTTCAAGAGCAAGTGACCAGCAAGTAGCAGAGAAGTTACACATGAAGAACAGATGGTCACGAGTTTCATCCTCACATCCGCAGAGGTAGCATTTGCCTGGGTTAGGAAGCCCATGCCGAGCAAGTCTTTCAAGAGTGGGAAGACGGTTGATCATTGCGCGGTAAAGTGTGCAAGAATGCCTAGGCGCAGAACGCCTAGCCCAAACCACATGCGCCCAGGTAACAGCTGGGGCCCGAAGCCTGATCAGCTCAAATGCGTCCGAAAAGGAAAATCCCTTTGGGGAACGGGTCCAGACATGCTGGCCGTTCGAGCAGGAGATAGCGTTACTGAATTTATCACGCATACGGAGAATGGTTTTCCATAGCAAGGAGTCACTGGAGGCTGGTGTAACCTCCCAGATGGAAAGGGAGTTTAGGTACTTGGATCTCATGAAAATGGCCCATAGGGAGTTGTCCGCGGTAAGAATTCTCCACGCCCATGACACGATCATGGCGTCCCGGAGAGAGGTGCAGCTACGCATGCCCAAACCTCCCTCAAGCTTCGGCAGACACACAGTTTTCCAAGCGATTTGGTGATGGCCAAAACCCCAAAGGAAGTCGGCACAAAGTTTGTCAATCCTGCGTGCGGTGCTACAAGAGATGAGCGTTCCAGCAACCCAAAAGAGTGAGATCCCAACGACGACAGATTGTAGTAGTTGACAGCGCCCAGGTAGGGAAAGAGCGGCTGCTTTCCAACCGCCGATGGAGGCCCTAACCCGATCTTCAAGATTCTTCATGGCCGCGACGCGCCCGCATTTTGAAACCAACGGTATGCCCAGATAAGTTGTTGGTAGCGAGTCCCTGAGCACCCCAAGTTGGAGGGTCGTCCCGAAGTCATTAGGAGCAAGTTTGTGTCTGAAAAGTTTGCTTTTCTTAGCGTTCATTTTCAGCCCGGAGACTTTAGCGAAGTCCTCCAAGATCTCCCTAACAGCAAGGAGAGAGGAGGGCGAGCCACGGCACAAGAAAAGAAGGTCATCGGCGTAGATAAGGTGAGAAGGCGCCCTTCGGCTGCCACGGCCCAGCGGCATGAGGCGGCCTCTAGCAACCGAATTGTCCACTAGATTGGTAAGAGTTTCCATGCCGACCACAAAGAGAAGCGGACTGAGAGGGTCACCTTGCCGGAGACCCCTCGTGCCCTTAAAGAAGCCCTCAGATGAGCCATTAATCAAGATGGAGAAGGATGAGGTGGAGATGCAGTTAGTGATCCATCCAACCCAAGTTGAGCAGAACCCCATAAGTTCCAGACTCTTTAGGATGAAAGCATGCTCGATTGTATCAAAAGCTTTTGTTAAATCAATCTTAAGGCAAGCCCTAGCCAGATTTGCTTTCCTTTCAAATCCTCCAAGCACCTCCTGGGCCAATCGGGTGCTGTCTCCAATAGATCTGCCTTTAACAAAGGCGGTTTGGTTCAGTGATATAAGTTTGGGGAGCACTGCTGCCATGCGAGTGGCAAGGAGTTTGGCAAAGACCTTGTAAATGACGTTACAACAAGAGATAGGCCTGTAGTCACCCAAACTAGCTGGCGAGTTTTTCTTGGGTACCAGAGTGAGGAATGTGTGGTTAGCTTCCCTCACCATGTGCCCACCTTTGTGGAGGAACGCCATCGCATCGCAAACATCCTCCTTGACGAGGTTCCAATGTAACTTGTAGAATTTGGAGTTAAATCCATCTGGGGCAGGGGCTTTGGATGATGGGATATCGCGAAGGGCAGCCCATATTTCATCCACATCGAATGGCCTGACCAACCAACGACTCTCCTCAGGCGCAAGGCGGTGCTTAGGGGGTGGGGGATCCGGCGCTATGGGCCTGGGGGCCTTCGGTCCAAGGAGGTCACCAAAGAAGGCCACAGCGTTAGAAGCCACAACCAGATCGTTATCCACAAGGCGACCATCACTGTCCAGGAGAGGGGGAAGAGAATTTCTTGCGGTACGACCCTTCGCCGACAGGTGAAAGAATTTCGTATTTCTGTCCTCGAGCTTGAGCCAGTCAATCCGGCTCTTTTGACGCCAAGCGGATTCAAGGTCATCCTCTAACTTTTGCAAGGACTCCTTTGCATCAGCCTCCAGCTGGGCCATAATTGGGTCAAGAGGGTCAATACTTAAAGCGTTATTGATCATGCCCAGAGTTGAGTGCATAGCCTTAATGTCACTGAACACATTCGCCTCTTTCGAGGCCCACGCACGGAGCGCCTTCTTGACATTCTTCACTTTTTTGAGCAGGCGGTAGAGCGGGTTACCCCCGGGTCGCAGGTTCCAGGCCGAGGAGATGACCTCCGAGTAGCCCGGTCTAGATGCCCAATAATTGAAATAGCGGAAAGGCTTGCCTTTGGGGGCCAGCTCCCCCAGCTTTACCGATAACAGGAGGTGATCCCAAAACTGAAGCGGGATGTAGGACAGAGGGCGATTAGGGAAGAGGGCAAGCCAGGAGTCATTAACCAGCGCACGATCAAGGCGGGCAGCAATTCTTGTTGGTCCAATGGAGGAGTTAGACCAAGACCATGGGTTTCCCGTGGTGGGAAGTTCCAATAGTTTGCATCCCTCAACACAATAATTAAAATCAGACATGGGGCCACTCGCTGGAGGTCTGCCACCTCTCTTTTCCGAAGCATATCTTACCGTGTTAAAATCTCCAAGAACAACCCATGGAGAGTTATCCATGGGCTGATTGTTCAGGAGGTCATTCCAAAGCTCTCTTCGTGCACTAGGGCAATTGGCACCGTAGACGACAGTGACCAAGATATTTAGGCCACCAGCATTAGTGCACAAGAGGGAGAGTGCTTGCGGGGAAGACCACATTGTTGTGCATGTCCATGAGGCAGCATTCCATAGGACATAAACTCGTCCCAGGTCGGTATGATTATGAATAACGTTCCATCCTGATGGAATTTTTGATTCAAACTTTTGCCTATTCTCAGGCCGTATCTTTGTTTCGACCAGTCCGACAATATCAGCTTTCAGCCCTTGCAGGGATTTCCAAAGGGCCTTTTGTTTGCGCGGCTTGTTGAGCCCACGCACATTGCATACCGCAATTGACATTAAATATTTGATGATTGGCCATCTCGGCCAGCAGTTTTTTGGAGGCCCAGAAAGGGCTTCTTTTTCTTGTGCGAGGCTACCGACCAGTTCTGATTGGTCTCAGCCATGATTTGAGCAGCGTTGTTCCCCAAATGGGAAGGCCGTGATGGGTCTTCAGCTCTAGGGAAATTGAGGTCAAATGTGTCAGAGGCCTTAGGCCCTGCCTTTTTGAAGTGAGCAGGAGGCCTTTGCATAAGGGCCCTAGGCCCGAATGGGAAAGCGCTGAAAGGTCTTCCGGGGGGCCTCCTCTGGGCTTTCTGCGGGATCTCCAGAGTATTCTCCACAGGCACAACAACATTGATCGAGGTTCCAGCAGGCATCTGCCGAACAAGAGGGGGAGGCGGCGAGGCAGGATCCCAAGACTGCACATTGGGGGGATCCATGCAGCTTAGGAGACCCCCAAGGTTGTTGTTTTCTCGTGTGGATGAAGTGGGGCTCTGAAATGCCCCGATTATGGCGGGCTGAGATGGATTAGAATCAGTGTGAGGAGGAACAGCACCGGAGAGCTGATCTCCACAAGCCTTAGAAGATTCAGGAGAGGTGTTCTCGCCTTGTGGGTTGAGCAGGGCCCCAGATGGCTGAGCGGGGGTCAGATGGGCCGCCAAGGTGTTTCCTTCAGCGGACCTTCCGTCGACGGTGTGACCGTCCACGGACCGGGAAGCTATAGCGTTAGCTGTAACCGCGAAGGGGCAGCTTGTTGTATTGTGGTCAAAAGTAGAGCATAGCGCGCATCGGGGGGGGCTCCACTCGAGCTCTACCCCTATCATCTGTCGATGGCCATTGAAGAAAACCAGGGGTACAGCCTTAGGGATTTCTTTGGATGCACGGATGGAGATGCAGCAGCGCGCATAACCTTCCTTTTGGCCGGAGGCAGTCGCCGCGTCCATGAAGAGTGGTGTGCCCAGCAGGCTCGCCAGTTTGTTTAGTATTGATAGAGAGCAATGTCCAAGACTGAGTCCATGGAAACGCACCCACACCGGGACTTCCGATAGGAGGTCGCGTTCGAAACAGGAGCATGCATCCCAACGGCGAATGACGATGAATCTCCCTTGGAATAGCCAAGGGCCACCGTCAAGAATGCGCTGGCAAGCTTCCGCCGAAGCTAGTTGAAGATAGAAAAAACCATTTGGCCTTGGGAGAAGTTTGAATCCCCCAAGAGGCCTCCAGACCTTCTCTATAAAGGAAATAAGGAGCTTTCGATAAGGGTTCTTACCGAGCACATAAAAAACCAACGTGTTTGCCCATAGTTGCTGTAGAGAGCAGATGTCGGCCTCCGTGGCGAAAGCGACCTCTTGGCCGTCAATAGTTACTGGAGGCTCGAAGCCCATACGGCGTGAGGGTGGGAGAGATCTAGGTCCACAAGCATCACGCCAGGAGGGATGCGAATCGGAGCCCGAGGTGGAGGCGCGTGAAGCGGGGGCGAGAGGGTGGCGCGGATCGGGCCCGGAGGTTGCATTTTGTAGAGCGGGTGTTTGGTCGGTTGGTTGGTGATGTGGAAGGTCAGTGGGGGGCGTTGGAGCAACAACAGTGGGAGGGGAAAGCGGACGTGGGAGGGATGGGGGTGAGGGCGGGAGTTGAAGGTCGGAGATGGGGAGAGCAGAAGGGATGGTGTGGTTTGGCGGCGGCGAGTTGTTAGGGTTTTGGTGGGGAGGGGGAGGGTCGGGCGGGGGTGGGAAGGGGTCCATTTTACGCAGGGTTCCCTACCATCCACCATTTTGCATATTAGGAGTCTCACTTGCCTAAATTGGACTTCATTTTCGGCAAGGAATAAAAGGCTGTAACATCAAATACACGAGAGCAAATCTGATTCGCGGGCCCCACACTCCTTCACTTAATTAATCGGCAGAATGATATCAATTACGTACGGACAAAATCTTCAACACGTGCACATTCTACAAACAAGTCCCCGAGGCATCACTTCTCATTAGCGAGGAAGAACACCAACCGTACATCGAAACCGGGCCTTAATCGGACGGCGAGGATTTCATCCGAGAGCAGGAAGATGTGGTTAGAACCCAGTCCGTCCGCAGTTTGCATTGCCCGAACCATCCAAAATAGGATAACCCGAGATGGGATCCGAACAAACAGAAATTAGGGTCCCACCGGGCAGTGGGGGAGGGGTCCGCACGCCTTCCGTTCCCAAACTCCCGCTTCCCATGCAAATCCCACCCCCTTTTACCTCCTTTACAACAACTCGCATCACACAACCCTCCGCTTCTCCCTCTCCGCCTCTCCGCTCCCCCCTCCCCTTCCCTCCCCGTCCCGATCCCTAACCCTAATTCCCACTTCCCACTCTCCGGCGATTCCCAGCCACTTCCGATGGCAGCTGCGGTGCCCCCTCCCCCTTCTCCTCCTGCCGATGCCGCCGCGGGCGTCGCCGCTACGACACCCCCTCTTGTCGCTCTGTACGTCGGGGATCTGCACCCCGACGTAACCGAGGCGGTCCTTCTTGATCTCTTCTCCAAGGAGGGCGTCAACGGCATCGACTCAATCCGCATCTGCCGCGATTCCAACTCCGGGCAGTCGCTCGGATACGGTTACGTCAACTTCGTCACTTCCGAAGAAGGTACTTCATGAATTCACTTCTATCTTAGACTTTTTACTTCCTTTATGGTGGAAAAGAGACGGACAAAAATCCAGATTTTAGTACCCATCCAAATCAGAAACAAATAAAATCGATGCTTGCACCATGTAATTGACTTCGAAAAATCTCGCACCACAAAACACAGGAAAAAGGGATACTTTTTTTTTCCGAAAGCATGCGTACATAATAACTTCCTTGTTTTAACCATTTTTTGTGTTAAAAGGACGATTTTGTTGTCCTTGGATCAATTTAGAGCAATCACTTAACCGATAAAAAGGATTTTTCTCATTGCACTTTCTGCAATCATCAGTATTCTGTATAACGTCTACGGCTTGTTTCCCGTGTGGAAAGGTGTCATGCCTACATTACTTTATTATTAGGATTAGGCACGCGTTTGCGGTGATCTTGTTTAAGTGGAATGTGCGGACGTATAAGGACCTCTTCTATAAATATCTTTTGATGCAAATGCCTGCGTGAAGTTTTTGTAGGCACTGGGTTCTACTTTCACCCTTTTCTATTGGGAAGCTGTTTTCTTCGTTTTTTGTATCTTATTGTTAGTCAAATAAACTTCTATAATCATCTGGAAAGTCGTGGAAGAAACTTCTCCCATATAACCCTCCTTACCCCAAGAAACATAGTTTTCTCGTCTTTAGTTATTGGAATCATACTATTTAGCTTAAACCAGTGTTAACCTGTTTTTTTTCTTTTGATTACGAGTTCAGCATCGGATGATATATTTCATGTTCAGTTTAGAAACATAGGGAACAAAGTAATCTAAAGTAAGTTAGCTTGACCTGCAGCGTTCACTACCACTACTTTTATCGATGTTTTGAAACGTCTGCTTAGGTTCTTTCTAACGTCGGAAGATCGCTATTCAGACGTTAGAGAACGTCCAAATGTTATGTCGGGCTAGCCTTGTCGGGACGGGTCTTTGTGGACGTTTTAAAAAAACGTCAGTACATCCACATCTTCAAAGACGTTTAGAAACATCTGCGAAAAATATGCTTTGCAGACGTTATTTTAGAATGTCTACAAATTAATTACTTTTACGGATGTTAATAAACGTCTGCATAGAATCTATTTTGATGTCTATAATTGTTGGTCCAATACCATATTTTATGGTTATTTTTTAATACCATCACCATCCACGCATAAATTATAGAAGCGGGGCTTAATAAACATACATGTATGTTGTATGTTGATATAGTCCAATGTTTAGGTGTAATTAGCTATATAAGGGCATATTATCAATCAATGTTTATCAGTTTTTTTAAGATGACATATTAGCATGAGAAACAATGGGATTAGATTAATAATCAAAATGTTAACAATTTGTATTCGAGTCTAAAAAAACATCACGTAAAAATATTTACAATTGTGGATGTAGTACGGCCAAAGTCAAAAGTAAGTTATGCATCAAAATGTGATAATAAAGTCGAGTATCAACATGATTACAGAAAATTCCAAAGTTTTTTTGTTCATTCATAAAACAAACAAAAGTAAATTGAATGAATAAAAAGCTAATCAAAATTTCTAAGCATTTTCTTCTGTCTCTGCATCAGGATCAACACCACCAGCTCTATTGCCTCTTGATCGTCCTTGAGAAGTATCTAATAAAGAAGTAGATTAGAGATGGTTAAAAAGATATATTAAAATGCTCATACTTTTAAAAATAAATACCATAGAATGAAAGTGGAGAAAGTGGCGACGGTGTTCTTCTGCATCAGCCTTAGCACACATTTCCTTCTGCATCCTCTTGCCACTATCCCGCTAATCAGTTGTTCGTCTTTTACTTGCTTGGCGTCCAATGGTCTACCTTCTTCTAGGTTGATACATATAATCACTATCCTCTTTCTGTTGCATCATCTAGATTGTGAATGATGAAGACATGCTTAAAATTCAGAATATTATGTTTGGATTTATCTAGAGTTTATATGCATCCTACGATCAAAATAAAAAATAAAAAAATAATGACAAATGAAACAATCTACTATACAAATTGCAGAAAAAAACAAACCAATGACAAGATAGCCTTTACAAATTGCAATCCAAATCTCAAAGGGTATCAATCAAATTCTAAAGTTGCACTTGAAAATCTTAAACCCAACCTGTATTGGGCCTCTTTTTCAGAACTTAAATTTTCTGGCAACTATGAGGAATTCAACTAAGTATTTGTGCAGAATTGTGAGATTAATTCTCTCTTGAATAAAACATAATTTGAGAAAGCCTAGATATCAGTAAATATCTCTGTTTAACAAGCATTATTGCAATAAACCAGTTCATACAACCAACATCAACGACCGTTATTAATTTTTTCTCCAAACAAACATGAATCCAAAAATTCTGTCTATTTAGGGTAACTCCTATGGCACCCGTTCAAACCATATGCCATAACATGAATACAACATGTTTTATACAAAAAAAATAGCCTATCTTGAAGTATTCTTTACTTTAGACACTCATTCAAACCATATATTAGAACATTATTTAATATAACCCATAAGAACGCTGATTAGATTTAATATAAATCTTACTTTTGTCATAGAATAAAGCATAAATATGAAGTTAAAATCCCATATAAATATAAATAATTATCAGGAAAAAGGGAAACAAAACTATGAAGAAAAAAGCCGGACTCACATAGCATGAGACATGTTCTTCCCTGAGATCTGCAATGTGAAACAGATCTGAAATGAAAGATCCATTATGTGTGAGATCATGCCATAAAGAGATTACCTGTAGTACTGCCGGGTAATGGTTGGAGCGAGCGGAGGCTGGAGATAGGGCGAACAAACCTCAATCAGAATTCCAATTAGCGCAGGCCAAGGAATGGCTAGAGAAAGGACTTTGTATTGAGGAGAAAGCCTGCAGCGATCGAGTTGAGGCTGCAGAGGGGCTGAATCGTCTACCTAAGATGAACCTCGCAAGGGGAGAGGTGACTAGAACGGAGAGGGAGGAAGGGGAATCGGCGTTCTTATTATGTTTTAGGGTATCAATGGAAAGGCACTTTGGCGGTATGTTTTAGGGCATTCGTGGAGAGGCATTTGTCGGGATATTTGAGAAATGCTAAAATGATATCCGGACATTTTTAAACATTGTCTAAAATAACTCTAGATATCGACCTATCATGATATGCCGATGTTAATAATTAATGCCAGCAAAAAAACAAATAGTGGACGTTATTCAAGAACGTCCACTAATGACACAATATATGCTGACATTTTTTACGGTAGAACGTCCACGTATGTTGTTTTTGTTGTAGTGGTTGTCGAGACTCTAGTGGATAATGTCTGTAACTGACCACGAGGGAGACTATCCATCTGGGTGTCGGGTCTGTTTAGATAGTAAAAAGGTAAAAGAATTGAGAAATTTGTGGGGATGGAAACAGATACATTTATAAATTGCATACATCACATCCTTGAGTAATTGGATATAATTTCGAATCGAATATCCATCGAATATGAATTTGAATCGAGTAAAGAATGAATGTGAAAAGGGATCGAATTAAGATGGGATACAAATAATGATCGAATAAAGATAAGTTATGACTTGATTTTTTAAAAAATATATATATAATTAACTTGATAAATATGTTTAGCCATTGGAATTATAATCACAAAGAGGTCGATGTACAGATAGTCATCGAGGGATTGCAACTTACATAAGGTATGTGATGTTATATTCTTATGAAATTGAGACAAAGAGGCATATAGGCTCTTGGAGATAAAAAAAGATCCACGGATTTGGAAAGAAGGAAAGTAAGTTATGTTGTTAGTTTACTAAAAATAATATATAATATTATAATGTATACAATAAAATTTTGTATTCGGATACTCGAATACTTTTTTTACCGTCATATCCATATTCGAAATTTTTCTACCACTTATATCCATATTTGATTTATATTCGAATACATGTATATATACACACAAACACATATCCATACTCAATATAATTTTTTGAATATGGTAAGATGGGTATTCTGATATATCCATATCCATTTTCATCCTTAGAAGTTGTTCTAATTATTTGTAGGGATTTTTACCCGGCAGACCCTAGAAACTTTTTAAATTACCTCTACGACCTTTTGCACAACGTAATTACCTCATCGATCCTATAAATTACCCCAAGAACCTCCACGGGCTTCAAACATATTACCCGGAGGGTTCATGGGGTAAGAGTTGGCCAATTTACGGGGTCGAGGGGGGAATTAGGTTGTTTCAAAGGTTGTGGAGGCAATTGGCATAGTTTCTAGGGTCTGTCGGGTAAAAATCCCTTATTTGTATTTATTAGTTTATTTTTCATACCCACTTCTAGTGTGGTGGTAGTGCAGTGTGTCTGCCACCCAAAAGATCATGAGTCAAATCCCTCCTTATGGGGGTTGTGTTAGATAGCCGACATCCAGTGTAAAAAGTAGTCGGTTCTCTCAACATGGATTTGAACAAGAATCCATGTAAACGATCCTACTTTAGTGGGAGAAGGCTTCACCATTTTTCTTATTTTATTTTTCATCTTGGGTCAATGCTACAAAACAAACAAAGATAAGTTCGTTACATATAAATCCACTACAATAAATTATCATAGTGAAAACGAATTGTGGCGACGAAAACTTTTAGCCACAGATTGTTTTGTTTTTAACACAAAATTTTGGTTGCCACAAAGTAAAAGATATTTTATCGTTAGGCACTACATGTAATAGATTTTCTGTTGCCCGAGTAGTGATAACAAGCTCATTATTGTAACAATTCGTTGGTTATCCTACTTTTTTGACAACATATTTGTATGATAGTTAAACCATTGCAAGTCAAAGTTTTTGTGCCCTAAATGTAGAATGCAACAGATCATCACTACATTTTTTGAAATATTTATACATTTAATATTTAGTTGTATTTTGACTTTCTTTTTTAGAGGGTGTTCATTTGAGGAAAGAGGAATATCCATCCTTATTCCTCCGGTTTGTTACCCCGCCATAGACGGTCAACATTTTGGTCTTGGAGTTAAGATGAGGGATCCATCATCGATTTCTGCTACCCAAAAAGTACAAATAACTATCACTTATTTAATAATATTATATAATATAATCTCCTTTCTCACTCCTTATCCTCTCCCTCCTACCGAATAGAGAATCACAAAAACTACCACTTGTCATTCCTTGTTCTTCCTTATCATCTCTCTCAACTGAACGAAATAACCCATTATCACTCCTTATCTCTTTCCCTTATTCTTTTACTGAACGACCCCTTGTTGATTAATGTAATAATGTTATCTTAAATGAAAGTACTTATATCTCGTATTTTCCTATAATTCAATATATATTTAACCTTCTGAAAGAATTTTTTTTCGTTGTCACGTGATGCAAAATGGAATTCGGCGCGGTGCGGGAAATAGATTTGACGGTGGATTTTTCGATGGCAGAAGAAAATAGAGGGGTTGAGAAGAAGAAACTGGAAGGGTTGAGAAGAGAAGACACGCCGGATGCACGGGGTTAGAGAAGAAGAAACACGTAGACCGCGAGGGGAAGAGAGAAGAGACTCGTCGGGAATACGAGGGGTTTGGGAGAAGAACACGTGTAGCACGCGGGGAGAAGGAGAGAGAGGGGAGAGGAGAGAGAGATAAATCTCTATTTTATCACAACTTGAATTGACTAAAACATTGGACCCTCATCCCTTTATATAGGAGGGATGACATTACAAGAATAGAAAATAATTTAAACCGACAACCAATTATCCTAAACTGACTCTAACTAATTAATCGACTAACTACCAAATTTGAAATTCAAATTAAGACTAATTGAGATCACACGCGATCTCTTTATTTAAAATTACGACAACTTAAAAAACGTAAATAAAATTAACGGCCACAATTTAAATAATTAGACGGCCCTACATGTCGAGAACACGCTGCATCAACTCTCCTCCACTTTTAAAAAATTTGTCTCCCGATGAATTGCTTGAACCTTGAGGCTTGACATAAGGCGCTTGATGAACTTGTGTCGACGTGCGTGTGAACGCGAATCATGAGATATGCAACTCAAATCATATTGCATCTTCCAATGTGCGACGGGATCGTCGAATTGTAGGAACGATTCGGTTGCCATGCTCTGATACCAATTGATGCAAAATAAAATTCGGCGCGGTGCGGGAAATAGATTTGACGGTGGATTTTTCGATGGTAGAAGAAAATAGAGGGGTTGAGAAGAAGAAACTGGAAGGGTTGAGAAGAGAAGACACGCCGGATGCGCGGGGTTAGAGAAGAAGAAACGCGTATACCACGAGGGGAAGAGAGAAGAGACTCGTCGGGAATACGAGGGGTTTGGGAGAAGAACACGTGTAGATCACGCGGGGAGAAGGAGAGAGAGGGGAGAGGAGAGAGAGATAAATCTCTATTTTATCACATCTTGAACAGACTAAAACATTGGACCCTCATCCCTTTATATAGGAGGGCTGACATTACAAGAATAGAAAATAATTTAAACCGACAACCAATTATCCTAAACTGACTCTAACTAATTAACCGACTAACTACCAAATTTAAAATTCAAATTAAGACTAATTGAGATCACACGCGATCTCTTTATTTAAAATTGCGACAACTTAAAAAAAATAAATAAAATTAACGGCCACAATTTAAATAATTAGACGGCCCTACATGTCGAGTCCACGCTGCATCATCACGCTGCTTGTCTAGCTTGTGACGACCGAAATTCAGTTATTGAAAGTTAGCTCTTCCGTAACCATAAGAGGTTTATTTTATAACGATCCCCCATTTAGTTTGGCGGAAATTGCCCTCAATTTATGTGTTTTTCCCCGTAATAGTTAATTCCATTAACTTAGCAGATGGTTAGGAATTTGAGAACTGATTTTTCCATGGAACCTAACGATACCACGCATAATTAAATAGGCTTGTTGCACTTGCTTCGGTTGGATTGGGTGTTTTTTTAGTTGTCCACCCCCCCTTCAGGTCTTTGTCCTTGCGTATTATTCTTATTTTTGTCAACGATGTACGTGTTGTTGATTTAATTGACACGTGTGAACAATGCCTGGGCCTCATCAAGGTCCTTTGTCCATGAACTAATACGGTGAGTCCCCGAGGCCCCTAGGAGGGGAATTCACGAAGGTGCCACCCATGGCTTTGGGTTCCTCCAGGCCACAATCTCAATAATGTATCTCAGATCTTCCTCGAGAGGATTCTGTATCCAACACATGGCTCTCACAATTGAGGGTGGAACCTCATCAAAGATTGCGTATTCCATGATCTTGCTAGGTAGGGGTATCTTTAATCCCCATTATCCTCTTAATGCGCTAGTTTGAAGTTGGAGTCGCCTCTCGAGGTCAATCCTTCTAGACCACCATCACTAACCACCTTAAATTATCGAATTTGTTGCGAATTTTTCAATATATTACATGCAGTTTTGCAACATACAGTATTCTTTGTGTTTTAGTTAACTTCAAATATTATGGCAATGGTCTTCAAAATTAGTCGTCGCTGTATGTTTTTCTTATTGTTGTATTTTTTGCTAATTAACAAGTCATGAACATGGAGCACATGTTGGCCAAACTTTAGTCCGTTGTGAGGAATTCGCGCCACAGTAATAAAAAGATGGCAATCAAGAAGTTGTTGCCAGGTCATCTTTATGAACCAAGAAATCACAGCTTAAAATAAGTGGACAACAATGCTATCGGACCAGATTGAGTTGCTTGAAGCATCATCAAGGCAAAGAAGAATATAAATTAAAGCCCTTGGTAGCTTCATCTACAGCTTCATACAATCTTCTTCTGGACTTAGTTACATATTGCCACATGTCGATTCATACCATCTTCTGAATTGACATTGAGGGCTTGTTGAGTGGTGTCTAATGGCATCGTAAACGGTGAATCCTACTTTATAGGAGGTGACCGAAAGAAGCACACCGAACACAATTTTTGAGTACCCAAGAAATCCATTCAATATTTAGATTTTTGAGAATTTTGATTGGCAAACACATAACATACTTACACACCATATATACACGGACATACACACATACATATGCAGATACAACATACATGCATACATACATGAGTGTGATGGTGGTCATGGTCGATGGTGGTCGTAGTCATTGTGGGCATGGCTGTTTTGGTGGTCCATGTGATGGTGGCAGAGATCGTTGTGACCGACATTGGTGACATTGGCTGAAGTGGTAGTGTGGGTGATGGATTCAAAATATGAGCAACAAAATGGAGGGCGACGAGGAGGTGCAAGAATAACATATCAGTCATTAGGCATTGACACGGAGTTGCATGGTTTGAAGAGTGATGAAAAAGTCTATCCATTTTCATCATGCATGGAGTGGGAGAGAATATGAGGAAAGTAGAGATTGAATGAGGAGTTGAGACTTATGGTTGTCGGCTATGTCCTAGTAAAAAGAATTGGAAAAGTTGCTACAATATCCTAGCAATATCTTCATACAGTTACAAATTTAAGATAAGAATTTCAATTGAAATTTGTAAAATTATAAACTTTTTTCTTATCGAAATAGCTGAAGGCATTGTTTTTGTAGTACCTCGCATTACATTATAAGATATTGAGCCTAAGACAACGAATAATTTGAATATCCGATGGCATATCTTCTGATGTTAAAGATATAACAATGCATATTATCCGTTGTCAAATCATCTTTTATGCTTATAATTAGCAACAAATGTGATATCCGTTGTTAAAGGTTCACGTAACAACGATTTTTCCGTTGATTTATTTGTTAAAATTCATACTGATCGTTGCTAAATTTAGCAACGATTAGAAGGAAAAGTCAACCAATAACTGATGTTATATGATTCATTGTGAGGAATATAACAACGGATATCATTATCCATTGCAAATGTAAGCGACAAATAATATTCGTTATTATATTTTTAACTACGGAAGATATAACAATGAATACTGCATTATTCATTTCCTTAGGTCAATTTTCTTGTAGTGTTGCTAGTCAACTTTTGAGAAATTAGTACGATCCCATATATACATGTATATGTCCATCCCAAAAGCAATGTAAATCAATGTCACCTTGGTACTATAGTCATAGATTGATAGACTTCACACCTCTTATTAAAGAGTCTTATGCGCTAGTGTGCGTATAATTGATTTAGCAAATAAGTACATATAGATATATCGTACTTCGCATATGGTGCAATTCAACGGACGTGAGCATAGTAGTTTTTCAGATACACATGGCTTTGGGCAAGTACACATTGACACCAAGCATGCATGGTCCAATTTTTTTAATTAAAAAGGGAAATCCATGAGTAAACTCTCATTATCGGAGGTCCAGAGAAGGATTGGATCATTGGACCAGTTAGTTCTAGGTCTACTGTAGCTATGTTTTTTTCCCCATAAGGGATTATTTCCATTGCTTGAACTCATAATCTCTAGGTTATATAGCAACATCTTTTGTCACAAGACCACATCTCCCCTTCTAATATCCAATGCCTTTATGAAATTATATGTCTGCATTTTGTAGTAATAAAAAACCGGGAGGCCACAAATTTCTGGATCCCGTAGACTGGAGAGGACCAAAAAATGAC
The DNA here is from genome assembly GCA_037367405.1 of Ottelia alismoides. Classification (NCBI taxonomy): domain Eukaryota; kingdom Viridiplantae; phylum Streptophyta; class Magnoliopsida; order Alismatales; family Hydrocharitaceae; genus Ottelia; species Ottelia alismoides. The sequence goes on from JAZKJV010011002.1 coordinate 791,193, forward strand.
ACAAGCCCATAGGAAACAAGGCAAGACCAACAAAAACAAAGCACGGATAAAAATGCCAACATTCTACGTTGAGTTCTTGGGAAATGACTTTATAGTTTCTATCTTGCTAGAAAAAAAAACTTGCAATGGAATCATCAAGGGGCCAATAAAGGTTAAGGTCTTTATGAGCTGCACTAATGTTCTGAGACACTTTTTCTAGCCTGAAAAGGTAACGTTGTATCTTTCTTTCAAACAAATCCAAAATAATATATAAGCTGAAAGTAAAAAAAGTTTGAAATTTAAAGTAGTGTACGGTCTATGCAAGGGATGACAAGCGACAAAGGTAATAGCTCTTAGGTGCAGCGGATAAACAAAGAGCATCCTGATCCTGATGGGAGATAATGTTAAGCTTAAGCACGCTACAGTAATTTAGTTGCGTCGTAGACATTGAATGAAGCCAATTCACATAGCTATTATGAATTTATGAGATGGCATTGCATATTAGAACCTGTTCAAGATATCCCTATTTTACTTGTGCTCAGATGGGATTTAGTCCAATGCTTATGGTTTGCCTCAAATGGATGTGACCAAACCCATACATGGAGGTATCATAATTTTATCGATTTAAGACTTTTGCATATTGAATCAAATAAGTTATCTATTTTTTTGCTAATACTTATCTTTTATAAAAATACTCGTTGCATTATCATAATATGATAAAAAAGTTAGGATGTTCCTAACGAACAGCGAGTTGTATTGCTAAAATGTAGTGAAAAGTTGGCAATGATGACTGCAACTTACACAAATTCTTGCATGGAGAAGAATGCAAGAAAAGAAGCTAGTCCACTACATCAAGGCTTGAGTTTAAGCTCAAACAAGGAAAATTCCTCCATATCTTGGGGTACATATGTAGGAGATAAGGAACCTAGTCTAGGAAAACAAGTTGTGGGCTGGGACTTGGAATATTGATTTCATCTACACGCTAATGGAGGTAATTGACACAATAATTAGGTAGAAGATATGCCTTATTATTGCAGGAGAGAAAATGGTGTGGGAATAATTGATTATAATTTATAGTATAATTGTTATGCATGAAAATTTAAAGCAGAATATGGTGGAAGTAAAAAGTGTTAGAAATTAAAATATGACAATTAAAGTTATTGTAGGAGTGGATATCGCAAATATCATTAGCACATATGCACCTTGAGTTGATTTGGAGCAAAGAATAAAAATGGAGTTTTACAATGAAGTTGATAAGATTTTTTCAAGGAACTCTACATAAAGAACTACTTGTTTGTGTATAGATAGGAATGTACAATAATGAAATATAAGTTGGAGCTCTCAATTGTGAATAGTGGCCATGTTATGATGATTGATCGAAGAAAGAAAAGATTTTAAATATTTTCTATTTATGAAAATTGGGAAAAGATATTCTTATCGTAGAAATAAGGACTTAGAATTTCTCATATAGAAACTAAACCCTAGAACCATCAATGGATTAGTATAGGACTACCATTAGGTCAAAAATAGAAATAATGAAAAGGTTTTTATCACATGTGCCCTTCTTAACTTCTACAATATCAGCTACTTCCTTTTTTTTATTATCACTTGTGTCCCTAACTTCTTGCAATGTTATCACTTGTGCCTCTCGGTTAGTTACCGTCCATCCACGTCCGAAACAGACATTAACTTTTGGACACAAGAGTAATTAGAAAGAATACCTAGGGTAGATGTGTCCTCACCTCCTCTGGTCACCTCCTCCTCTACCCCTCTCTCCCTCCAGCCCCTTCCTCTGCCGCCCCTCACCTCATCTGCCTCCTTCATCCTCTGCCCCCCTCATCCTCCCTCTTAGGCCCTTCCTCCATTGCTCTTTACCTCCTCCGCCTCCCTTCCCCACCCCTCCTCCTTGCGGATGTGTCTGATGCCTGTGAAAATGGCCCCATATTCGATCTCATTAGGGATGCAACCGGATGAGGATATATCCGTATTTGTCCGCTACCATATCTGCTTTTAAACGGATGGGGATATACATTTTCAGATTTTAGCGGATACGGATACGGATATGGATACTAGTTTTAATTTTTTTACGGATATGGATTCGGATACGAATACCATTATAGATTTTTTTTGGGATACAGATACGGATGTATATATTTTTCACGAATACGGATACGGATATCCGTATTATCGAGTCACTTATGGCATGTACATCAATGTGCTAATATAGATCTCCTGATGGGCATATATGTAAAAATTTATATAAAAGACAAAACTGTCCAGATCTGAATCCCATGCCCAACACACCCTGGTATTCAATTTTTTCATTCAATATTTTAATTTATTTTCTTATTTATTATGTAACATTGTAAGTTTACTGAATTTAGGATTAGTCATCCATCAATTACAAATTCGTAAAGACATCATTTCTAATTAAAAGTATGAGGAGACACTTAATATTTATAGGATAATCCGTTTCTTAAATATACGTATCCGAATCATGACTATCCAATATTGAATCTGTATATGTATTTAAGGATACTATATTCAATTTTCACTATTCGTATGATATCTGTTTCTGTATCCGTATCCATATTTTAAAATGGATAAGGATATAGTAATATCTATATCCGTATCCGTATCCGTCCGTTTGCATCCCTAGATCTCATCCTCTACACACCTGATGCCTTTGAAAATTGGAGAATGCACGGGTTGTTCTTCATTCTTGCATCAGAGATGGCCTCTAGGTGGTGTTGATCAGATCAAGCATTCTCCTTAGATATATGTCAGATCCTCTTCATCGTCTTTACGATTGGGGTGGAGATTATAAGATGAACTCTGCTTGTCTGAGATGGTCTTCGATTTCCTCTTCGATGAGTTGTTCTTCTGGGATGATTCACTCATCTAGATTCGATGACAAGGCCAAAAAGGATATAAGAATCCTCTCGAGTTCGCATGCGGTGAGGGTAGAAGGAGTAGATACACCTCTTGGAGCTCCTTGCATGCAGATAAAAGGGATTTTGGCATCTCCTTTTTGTTTTGAATATGGAAGACCTGCAAATATTCCTCGTCTCGCTTCACTATGAATTAGACATGATGTCAAGATCATGCATAGATAAATCATTTAAATATTTACACAACTGCATGTTAACAAATACAAGAAAATGAAATAACAATGCATAGTTGATTCCTCTGTACATTATTGAATAGAAATCATCCAATTTTACATCCACTGCTCGAATTCACATTTGAATGCTCTAAAAAATACATCAATCCAATCACAATTCTATAAAGTGATATGGTGTTTTTAATAAAACCAAGCTATGTAAAGCGAAACATGACTGGTGAAAGAGTGAATAGGTCCTAATGGTTGTGGAAAGAAGGACCTAAGAATTTGATCCAATGAATAGCAATTACATCCACTGCCATTTGGGTGGAAGGCTCAAGTAGTTTCGGGTAGAAGCTGCAACAAGAGAGGCGCCCTACTCTTGGACCTCACCCAATAGTTCGTAGCTCCATGCTCGATTGGATTTGAGAGACAATCGACATGTCACTTTGACACCTCGATCTGCGGAACGAGATAAGTTAGTAATGTCTATGGCAGATAAAGGCTTGAATATGGGGGAGATGATGGCTTACTTATAGATCGAGTGAGAGTGATGACCATAGATGGGTGGAAGAGGTGAGGGCAGCATAGGAGGGGGCCGAAAGAGGTGGGGGTAGTGGAAGAGGAGGCCGAGGCGGAGGGGTTGGGTAGAGGAGGAGGAGGAGGGAGGGGTGGATTTATTTTGACGACTATGTCCCTTTTAACATTTTCTTCAAAAAAATGTCTATCTTAACCACACCATGATTTGGATAAGCCATGGTTTAGTTCAACTCATTGACAGACAAACTAACGGAAGGGCGCAAATGATAAATGGTGCAAGAAATTAGGGGCACAAATGATATTCCAAAAAAGGAGGGGCATAACTGATATTGCAGAAGTTAAGAAGGACACATGAGATAACAACCCTAATCCAAAATAACATATATGTTTGGTGCACTCGTAAAACATAAGATTGGATGCAGTATGAATGAAAGAATTGTTATCACAGTAAAGATGAAAACCAACTTCTTATATAAGGGAAATAAGACAACTAATCTCACTAGTGGCTTGATCCATAGATGTGTACTTTGCCTCTAGATTAGACCTGAAAACCACATCATGCATCTTGCTATGTGACGCAACAAGATTTCCTCCAACAAGGTGGATGATCTTTTATCCTCATAGGAGATAGCATAGTTTGTAACAATAGAAGTAAAATCCATTGAAATATAGGACAACCTTTCCTTGGGTGAGTCCTTCAGGTATCTAATCATAAAGAGAATATCATGCCAATTATTGTATTGAGTACTTTCCAAATGTTGGCTGGCTTTGTTCATGGTGTACGATATTTTGGCCTAGTGATGGTGAGATGCAAAAGCTTTCCTACTAAGCTTATATATCACTTGGTGGCTTCAAAAAAACTATTTTCAATAACAGTATGACGTTGATATTTTGTCAAGATGGATGATCGCTTACGTCGTAGTAAGCCAGACTTCTCAAGTATATTATGATAGCAGTTTTTTTACGAAGAAGACATCATCTAGAAGGATGATCCACCTTAATACCTAAATAATATTGCAAAAGACCAATATTTGTAGTAATAAATACCTTTAATAGAAAAGTCGTAGTCTCCGTATCGTTGCATTATCATCACTAGTTATAACAGTATCATCAACATAGTCAACAAGAATATCAGTACTTCTAGCTTTTCTTTTGATAAAACTAAAGATATAAGAATAAATGTTGCGAAAGCAAAGCGATTTGATCTTAATAGTGATCTTATATAACCATGCTCTAAGATTCTGCATTAGGCTATGGAAAGCCTTATGATGTCTACAAACACATTCCCTTCAATGGTGTAGCCCAATAGTTGAATCATATAGAATTCTTTTTTAAGATCTCCAGAGTGGAATAGATTCTTCACATCAAGTTGATTGATTGGTCGATCTTTGCCAACAATGAGAGGAAATATTCTTCGAACAAAATCCTTGAAGAGAATATCCCAAAGTATTTTACTCCATAGGTTTGAATGATGCCTTTGGTCAATAGCCTGAACTTTACCTTGTCCACAAGTCATAAAAGAGCATGTTTAGTTGTAAAGTCTCATATGTAAGAAAGCGAATGACCCATGTGAGACATGGTAGCAGATCCAAATTCTTCGAGAAATAAGAGAATCCATCTCCTCATTAAATAACATGCCCCCCACATCATACATAGCTATGCGGTGATCTCTCGATATGAAGAGTACCATAAGAGCATATGTAAACTTACGGTCTCTACTAGACAAAACACCAATAAGATCAAATCCTAAGTCCGCATTCATACACATATAATTTCCTCTAAAAATGGTCTCTGTCTGGCTTCACTTGATGTCTCGGATGCTTTAGGCAATCGAGGAATTGATGAGCCCTCAAATCTACTTTGAATATCTAATGTAACCGAGCCCTATTAGAGCCTAGTTTGAAAAAACTTCAATAACGTGTGAAATACTACATTTCCTGACTTCTATACTTTACTTCAACAAAGGAAGAGAGCGAGGCTATCGTAAGAGTTATCTCAAACTGTCAATTACTAAAATAGTAAATATATCGAATACTATTAAAGTTGGATAGTGTGTAATTCGTCCAATTGGCTTCCTAGCAATGGAAATCTCAATGTAGGTAGAAGGACAATTTGTTGTTACAAGTGGTTAGGGGTCAACTCAAGTATCATGTGTTTTTATGGAGGTAGACCCAATTGTATGGAGCCTTATCGCACCTCATGAACACTTGGGCTTGCTGGGATCAAGTATACATGTAAGAGCTTTGATTCAAGATATCTTATGAGGTAAATAAACAAATTAGATATTCAACATAAACTCAAGGGCATTAGTAAACGTAGAAGTCTTAAATCTTGTAGAGTAAGATGTTTTTGTAATAACAAGAAATATTTACCAATTCTATTAATCTTCTACTGCTCCTTTATCGTATCAACTCCTGAAAATCTACTAAAATTATTGATAAAAACAAAAATACTTACAACCATTTGTAGTACAAACATAAATTAATCCCGAAACATCACAATGGACTTAATGAAAATTGAGCAAATTGACAAGGTTCATTTTGCAAAGAAAACACACTTTACGATGTCTTCCTAAATCGATGAGCTTCACACAAAAGGATTCAACGATGTTAGTTTAGGAAGTAGACCTAATTGTATGTAACCTTATCATACCTCATGTGCTTTTGAGCATGCTAGGTCGGGTATGTAGGTAAGAAATTTGATGCAAGATATCTTATGAGGTAAATAAATAAATCCGATCAATCAACATAAACTGAAGGGCATTATTAAACATAAAAGTCTTGAAACTATAGGATCCGTTTGGTTACCTGAGGGTAATCCGGTTTACCCCCTACATTCGTAGGTTGGAATTCCATCACAAATCAATGTGACATCACATCCCATTCCTTATTCCAACCCTCCCCAGTCCTCATAACCATCCAAACAACTATTATTCACAGGAGGTTACCCCAACCCACCCTATCCCAATAACCAAACATGTCCATAGAGTAAGATGTTTTTGTAAATACTTACCAATTTTATTTAATCTTCTACTACTCCTTTATCATATAAACTCTATGGAAAATATACTAAAATTATAGATAAAAAACAAAAAAACTTACAACCACTTGTAGTACGAAGAAGACTAATCCCCAAACATCACAATGTACAATTAAACTTAGAAAACTAACAAGGTTCATATTTGCAAAGGAAAGATGCTTTATGATGTCTTCCTAAATCGATGAGCTTCACACTCAAGAAGGCTCAACGATTAATTTAGGAAGTAGACCCAATTGTATGGAACCTTGTCATACATCGTAAACACTGGAGTCTATTTGGTTCGGGTATGCATGTAAGAAGTATGATGCAAGGTACCTAATGAGGCAAATAAACAAATTAGATCATTCAACAAAATTCAAGGGCATTATTAAACATAGAAGTCTTAAAACTGGTAGAGTGAGATTTTTTGTAACAACAAGAAATACTTACCGATGTTATTCTTCTTCTACTACTCCTTTATCATTTAAACTCAAAAAAATCTATTAAAATTATTGATAAAACAAAAAATAATTACAATCACTTGTAGTACAAACACGACTTATCCCCAAACATCACAATGGACTTAATGAAATTGAGAAAATTGACAAGGTTCATATTTGCAAAGGAAATGAGCTTTACGATGTCTTCCTAAATTGATGAGCTTAACACTCAAAATGATTCAATGATGTTAGTTTATGAAGCATCTGAGAGAGCTGTGGCAGACAGATGGCTAAGTCAAAGATATCATGTGAACATATATCACCAGAGATTGAAGTAGTCCTTACAAAAGTAGAACTAATGGGAACAGTGAAGTAGTTTAGACGCTCCTTCTCATGCCCCCCACCAAATATCTGTCTCATTTGAACGTCTTGAAAGTAACAAGATTGCTCGTCAAATATTTCTCTACAATTTAATTTGATGCATAATATAATAATAATAATAATAATAATGTCCATAAAATATCATGGTGTGTTTTAAGACAAGATGAAAATCAATACAATTAATTGAAGTAATAGGATAAAGAGCTTCAGTTACCAATATAATAGATCTTAAACATAGATAGATGAGATGAGCACCTTCACTAATTAAGTGAATAGAAGCACTAGCTATTCATCTATGTAGAAGCACCCAATGAAAGTAGTGTGGGCCATAGTATCCTGATTAGTAGCAACGTTTGTAAAGGGTATACACTCAGTTGTATGATTACCTTGAAGAAGGTGGGTTGACAAAAGTAATCTACAGAAGACAATTGAACAACCTAACTTAGATTATCTGAATCTACTTCAGTGGGTCATTTGATAAGATGGATGCTTGGTTAGCCACAAAAGTTGTACTAAAATTTTCACAAAACTTGTTAGAATGATGATTGGATTGATGGAAATGAACATAGGGAGGGATGTCACATCCATGACCGCCTTGTCCACTAGAATCTCAAGCTCTACCACATCATACTCCAGAGGTAAGAAAAGTAGTATATCTTAGAGGTATGTGTAGATGAGTGAATGATGGAGTTAAGCTGATGAAGTTGTTGGAAGATCATACTAATAGATAATATTGTGTCAGAAGTGAAAATAAAGTCACACTAGAAATCTATATTCATGCTTGAGTAGTACTGAAAGATTACAATCAAGGTATGATTTGGTTGTCTAGAAAGAGTAAGTTTGAGCTAACTCCTCCCTTTTCCAAGCATAGGGACATGGTTTTTTGCCCCTTAAGTTTGGTAGTAGTCCTCTATATTACAATCGAGGAGGTGAAACACTATCATACGTTGTAAGCTTTGAAATACCTCAAATTTGGTCAATAAAGCCAAAGAAAAATGGATTTCTCCTAGAGGGGAAAAACAACACAATGGATATGAAGACAAATGCTTCATGATCCTACTACATGTTTTATCGATTCAAGCCCAACAAAACGAGAAAGCCAGACTTTGATGGGGTTATGTGGTGGGGAGGGGGTCTCAAGAGGGTCCAGTCTGCTAAATCGGAGGCAGGAACACACACCACTTGAGGAGTAGTAGATACCTTTAGACATGTCTCTAGTGAAAAGGGAACAAATGGTTAGGTGGAGGGTATGTGCCAGGTCAAGAGAGGTATGGAAGGTCGAGGATTGTTGCTTTAATAACACACAGGAATTCGAAAGAAAAATTCTTACTTATAAGGACTAAAGCTAATGACAAAAAGTAGTGGTCCTTAGATAAAGAATAAAAATAATTGAAAACAATAAAAATGGATCAATATCATTAACTTATTATTTTGCTTTAAAAAAATATATTTTAAAAAGAGTGATGTTTGATCACATGTAAAAATGACTTGATCAAGATACTATAGGTTATTATGAATTTATAATGTCATTATCGTATTAATTAATTTATTATTTATAGTGAAACAAGTGGGAATATGTTGTCAATAATAGATAAGCCAAAGAAATAGGTAAAAGAATAGTAGTAAAAGCGAGATGTGTATGCGGATCAACTCATCAAGTTCCTATGAAATATGATCTACACAAGGAAAAACACTTGCCATTTGTTGGTTATTACGACCATCTCCTAAACATCCGGGTCGAAATATGGCTTTCAAATTAAGTTCCCAATTAGTAGATGCTGTCAGAGGGATTGACGATGCTAAATGCAAAAAGGAAGAGACTCACAAAATGATAGCTTTTCTATTAAAACTACATAGTCATCTTCAAACGAAAATTCAACCATAAAAAATATACCGTAGTATCATATTTATATTTAAAATTAACAAATAAACAAATGATGCATAACAAGGTAAACTTTAAAATTTGGAATTTCAAAAAGTGTAGAGGGAAGAAAAGTGCAATGCATTTAGAGGTGATGTTTACGTCTTGCTACATCATTATCAAATCATCCATAGCAAATCATCAAACATGTATGAATAACTCAGAAATATGCTTTGATATCGATAGATAAAGTTGGAAGTAAATAAGGACAAGAGATGAAATGTGCGGGAAATATGAGAAAAGCATTACAAGAAGGGATTTTGGTCGGGATGATCAAAGATGCACTAAGAGGGAACAAAATGTCAAATCATACATGATTTGGAGAATAAGCATAAAAATGTACGAGAAAAGAAGTTACCCAAAAAGGATAATTGAGTTAAACTCCCAAATTTTATTTTTTTGATTTCTTACAAATTTAATTCATCCGGACATCTTTAAATATGATAATAAATATTAAATCTTTATAATTAAATGCTTAAACTAAAACAAGGTCTAAATACCTTTTACCTGATTGATTGTCAACCTTATATAAGAAAAATTATGACTCAAGCTAAAAAGACAATTTTTATGTTCCATTTCGAATTACAATCAAATGTGAAATTCATTATCTCATATTCTAACTTCACTACTCTTTTTAAGGCTAATTTTTTAACCGATCACGCATTGTTTAAAAATATTGGATGTTCTTCTTTGGACATGCAAGCTTTATATTATTGGAAAAATATCGACGTATAAAAATATCAAAGTATAACATATAATCCTTTTTTGGAAGTCTTTTGCAAGTCTAATCTTATGTGATTGTTCTTTTTTTTAAGGATGATTGATTGAGGAAATTAGATGATAGATAAGGAAGTTTAGTCCAAATTCTCATTTCTTAAAAATTCTAGTGAGACATAATAAGTGCGAATAATTTATATTCATCGTTTCTTTATTGTTCTTGGGAATTTAAGATAACAAGTAATTATTGTAAAATAAGCGGTAGTTTTTATAGGACAAGCAATTTACATATGGTACTCATTGTTTAAAGTGTAGGAATAATGAGAAGTTGAATAGTTGTGAAATAAAAAAATAATAGTTATTTCAAGAAAAAGAGAAAACAAATATAATGGATGAAATCTAGAAATTTCTTCTCTAAGTTCCAAAAAAGCGCTTTGTATAAGTTTAAAGAGAAAAATATAAAAAATAATCTCATTTTTCTCTGCCAGGACAAAATACATGGAGTGAAATATATAAAAGTTGATGGCCATTACATATAATTTCAATAAACTTCAATATTTCATTACAGTATATTAATTTTGAAAAGACCCAATGTGATGCCTAAACTTGAATTAATCTCAATGTTATCCGTCCGTTAATTTTTCTTGAAAAAAGCTCTCATGTTTCCCTTTGACTCGCCTTTCTTTTTTTGGGTTTTTATCAGTTGTGCCCCTCCGAGATATCGCAATATCAGTTATGCCCCTATCTTTTTGGTAATATCAGTTGTGCCCCCGACTTCTTGCCAATATTTCACTTGTGCCCCTCAGAGGGGCATAACTGATAAAAATCTTTTATCAGTTATGCCCCTCTGAGGGGCACAAGTGAAATATTGGCAAGAAGTCGGGGGCACAACTGATATTACCAAAAAGATAGGGGCATAACTGATATTGCGATATCTCGGAGGGGCACAACTGATAAAATCCCTTCTTTTTTTCCCAATGACGAGAGGCACACGGCGGCAGCAAATGCAATCTCGTACGTGTTTTTCCATCTTTATTTGTCCTTCTCGCTCTCGTGCACAACCGCAACTTCAACCCCCTTCCGCTTCGTCAGGAAGGATTCCCTCCACAGTAGCTGTGGTACCCGGAGTCAGGGTACTGTCGACGAGGAGAACATCAGCTCGTGTATTTATGCATGCGGGCGCCACCGATATGGTTTCCACGCTCTCGCATCTGCCTAAATTCACCGCTTGGGAATGGGACGCTGGAGGCCATGGGGAGGCACCGCGGTGGATCCGCGCACGTCCTCGCCCTGCACACAAGGTATAGTTGAGAGGATGTGAGCGAGTGTTGCGAGGAAAAAGGGAGGGGTAAAAGGCTACGATGGTTCCAATGAAATACATATATCGGTCTTTTTGTTTTTCAATTAGGCACGACGGATAGGGAGCAGTGGCCGTCCTACAGCAGCTGCTGTGCCCCCCAACTTTTTTTGTAAATCAAAATTGTAACTTTATTGATTGAAAGTATGCCTTTAAATCTGCCTGTATATTATATTTTAATTTACGTGTATATCATATGTTAATCTACTTGTATATCCTACTTACAATGCACATGGTTATATTTTTGATTTGGTGTACCGTATAGGGAATAAATACATATGAGGCACTACACCCTTTGATGTAGTCAAGCAACGGATATGCGGGTTGAAACAAGATGAACGAACTTCAGGGACCGCATCAGGACTTTTAAAAAGTTTTAAGGATCACATCACAATTAGGTGTCACCTATATCAACCTTTATGTGATTTACCTTCATTATATGGTTACAAGTCTAAATGAGTCACATTAAACTTCTGAGGTAAGCCAACAAAAAAGTCATCATTTATAAAAAAAGCCTGGTATTACACAAAATGTTTATACACTTGTCTCTGAGCTCAGATATGATTTCTTTTGGGTGCATTATATCCCTTATTTTACACAAGTTCCATAATTACGTAGTACCTAAAAACAAAATAAGTCTGTAACAACATATATTTTTGATCTTGTTGCTATATAATTCGATGCTATTCGATGCGTACTTACCTTTTTATACTTTGAAATCATGGATTATATTTTGTTATATTGCTAATCTCGATTTTCCTCTTGAATTTGTAATAATTATTGCTAATTTTGGGAATAATTAGCACCATAAGTTAAAAGAATGCATTGCATATATTATGTTAATATGCGATTAACTGACAACAAACCAACGAGTTTGCTATTTGTTGCGAATTTCATCTGCAATGAATGATACCCATTATTATATATTTAATAATTAATCATATAATACGGTATTCGAAATAACTATAAATATTAAATATATACCCATTTTATTGTTGCATCCTCAATTTTAAATGTACATAATTGATTGCTACTCATATGTGGCCATCGAATTTTCGCACCCACTTTTGAATTGTCTTTATTCTAGGCAGAAACCCTATTTAGTTATAGTGAATAGCTTGTTCTGCATTGTTTCTTTAGAACAAATTCTCAAGTACGTCGGAAATAAAGGAGTAAAAGGCATTTTTTCAAGTTTATAATGCCTTTTATCTATTGCATTAAATTATTTTGTGCCTATGTGCATTATGGAAAAAAAGTTAGAAGGCTTTTTACATAAACCGCTACCAACCGTTGGATATTCTTAGTTGCATCATGCTTAGTAATAGTGTTAGTTCATGCTTTGAGGGATGCCACCTTGATTTCCTGAAAATTCTCTTTATTTTAAGTATACCAAGAAATCATATCAAATGGATTTCTTCAGCTGCTCTTTGATGAAATGGATGTCTCTAGCTGCTCTTGATTGCCTATCTCATGCTTTCCCAGGGGTTACTCCAACCTAATTAGTATGTGACATTCGTAGTGTAGTTGTGCAATAGGTAGTTATTGAAGCAAATATCAGTTGACATGTGTCTAATTGATGCATTAGATCTTAATAGTTCTTAGTGTGAAGGCAAGCATATATGAACACCTCTATTCTATATCAGCCCAGTTGACAGTGAGTCATTGAATATTTTGGGAACTTTCATCTGAGTAAGTAAAGTACATGCAATGTCAAGAAGATGACGAATTTTCCTTTCCACAATACCATTCTGTTGTGAGGTATGGGGACTTGATGTCCAATATATGGTTCCCTGAGATATTGATCAAATCTTTCTGCATTATTAGGCCAAAATATTTTAATGCAAGCAAAAAAGAAGTCGTTCTCTGCAAAGAAAAAAATTAACCGGGTGTTGAGTGTGTTGAGACAATTTATTTCTGGGAAAACTGGACACGTTTGGTGGTGCCGGGTGAGTGATGCCCCATTTGTTTGCGCTTGCTGATGATCAGAATGCCATGGTGAGTCAGATTTGGTCGACAAGCACTTGGTGCCCTTCCTTTATGGCAACTTTCCTCGGATCAGAGACTAGATGAGTGCTTGGTTTTGATGGGGGACCTGAGTGTGACAAACCCACGATTGGGAGGGAATCATTTCTTATGGGTGAATGGCAAGTTCTCGGTGAATTAAGGCGTACCGTTTTTTCACTCGCAACCATGCCACGCTCAAGAGGAGCTCGGTCATAACTGCACAATTATCTGGAGTAGTAGATTGTCATAATGGGTGAAGGTTTTCTTATGGCTTGCGAGGCATGATGTTTTCTTACCAAGTTTTGACATGACAAACTTCTCCATTCGGGGGATGTTTTGTGTGGAAGATGCAGTGAGGAGGAAGAATACATGGATCGTTTGTTTTTCAGATGTAGATTCTCGTCTCGGGCTTGGGATGAAGTAAATATCCCCTGGCTCGGAGCTTCTGATGGTACATCATTCTGGAGATCAGTTAGAGCGGTCTGTGGCAACTCGCAGGAGGAAGCCTCCAATGTGTTCACTCTCTTATGGACTATTCGTGCTAGGATTGATTTTATCTTTTGTGGTCAGCGCTTTTACCCGGAGAATGTGTTGGGTTACTCCAGGGCCCTTGTTTTGGCTTAGAATATTTTAATATAAAATTTGCAGTGGGTCCCAGCTCGAGATTTCACCACTTTTTTCCAAAAAAAATCTTTAATAGATAACAGTGTGAAGGCTGAGTTATACAGTTGAGGCAATTGATTGTCTTTGATGATCCTGTAGTCATCTCTGGAGATATCAATGTTGCATATTTATGACTGCTATTGTACGATTGGTGAAGAGCAATAACAGACACAACAATAGAATTACGTTGTTTCTTCTTAGGGTTCCTTGGTGAAGACCAAGATCTACACCGACTCTTCAATACAACAGAGCTGGAAAGAGGCACATAACTGCATCAAACTGGAATTCACAGATCATATTTGGGTTTGAAATTGCATTTCAGATCAGATTTCATCAGTTTGGAATTCATAAACTCGATCAGATTCACATCAGAACTCATATATTTCAGATCAGAAATCACACATTTTATTCTGCAAGTGCATTTCAGGTCAGATTTCAGAACAAGTGTCGTATTTTAGCAGTGTTACATATCAGATTTTAGGACAACCGCAGCACTGTAACAACGCTACTGTAGTGGCGCTATAGTAGTAGCCTACTGTAGCCTGGGCTTCCTCTAGCGACGCGCGACAACAACATCAGTTATCTGGAGATCGCAGGAGCCGCAGATGAATGGGATTAATGGTGAGGGCTAGGGATGAGATTAATGGTGAGGGATAGGGTTTGAGTCAAAATAGGCACGGTGCTTCGGTTTAGGACCACCGCTTTGATGCCATATGAAAATAATATATGGGAAGGAATGTGATAATTTTATTCAAGGGATAGAGTTTCTTATATATAGTTGAAACCCTAGAGGTGATAATTACATAAGAAACCCTGAAGGGTTACAAAATAGGAATAGGACTTAATAAAATAAAGAAATGATAAGCTAATAGCTTCAACTTGGTCAATACAGGAGGCTTGTGAGCAAATAATTGTTTCTTACCATCACTCGATTTGATATCTCTTTCTGTCGGGAAACTGAGTCAACTCATGGACTCTCTTTCCTACGCTCACTTCGATGCATGCATGATGATCAAGTCCTTCTCCAGGGAAAGGTCTACTATTCACAAAAGGCAAAAGCTTCGATCTCGTGGTCTATTCAAATGTAGACTATGGAGGATGCATGACAAATAGAAAATCTACTATAGGTTTTTACATTTGCTTGGCAGGAAATCCGGTTACATGGAGGAGTAAGAAACAAGCAGTGATCTCATGCTCAAGGGCTAAGAGTGAATGCACAACAATGACTCATGCAACAGTCGAAATGGTATGGATTTGATCCGTACTCACAGATCTTCTTATCACTCACAACAATATCGTGGAACCTAGATGCGACAACCACACAATAATGCATATAACCAACAACCCCATGTTTCATCAACACACCAACCACGTAGAAGTTGATTGCCACTATACTAGAGATCTGACTAGAAAGGGTTGCTTCGAACTCACAACGTACCATGTACAGATCAAACGAAAGATATGTTTATCAAAGCACTCGTGCTTACACAGTTCGAGAAATGTTGCAACAAGATGAGCATGATTGATATATATATGCTCTAGCTTAACGGGGAGTGTTGAGTAACCCTAGGCTAGGAGTACTTCGGTCGTCTAATTATATATGATGTCTCCTATTGTAACTATAAACCTAGGACTTCACCTATATATGCAGTCTAGGATTCTCATTCAATTCGAACAATTCATTCTAATTTCAATTTATCTCATAACGAATTGATTTTTCTAGAGAGCAATGCACCAAAATTTTATTTATTAGGTTTCTTTATATTTCAAAATTTAGTTGTTCCGGATTATTGTTAGCTTAGTTGGTGCTTGTTTTATAATGAAATACCGATCACTTAAGATGACAATTTGTTTGCCTATTCAAAGGTTCCTTTGGTTAATGAAAAAAGGCGAGGCGATTTCAAGAGTGGAATTTCGAGTTCAGTTAAATGGTCGGGTGGTAGTGTAGTGTGCCTACCACCCAAAAGATCAGGGTTCAAATCCCCTCTTGTGGGAATTGCATTATGTAGTCAACAACCAACATAAAAAATAGTCGAAAATCTTTCAACATGGATTTGAGTAAGAATCCATATAGCCGACCCTATTTATAGTGGGGAAAAGCTTTTCCATTTGCCATTGTAATTAAGAGTTCAGTTCCGTACATTCGTAGATGATTTTTCCTCGTGCATCTAAGCACCTCTCTTCCAACCCCTCACCTCAAAACTCACACATCTAAGCGATTTCCTGCCAAAATACTGTGCCACATAACCATTTTCCCTTCGATTCCCTTGTGATTTGTCTTTTCCATCTCCCTACTTTCTTCCGAGTGCATCATGAAAATAACTGACATGATCCAAAACTCTTATGATTCACTGAATTGTGGAATTTTATTTTCATCTGGATTTAATGGACGATTCTCCCTATCAAGCATAGTTTATATCTTTCAGGCTAACAAGTCACAAGTTTTGTATAGTTTTTACATTTTACTTGGTTTGGATCATCATTAGGACAATTACTTTAGAGTTTATTTTATTTCAAAATTTTGATTTGTTTGGGATGATATTTTTTGTCATATATTTCTTTTAATTAATTATGAAAGTCAGATCAAATTAGAAACAGAAAATTCATCTTCGGTATCCCTCACAGGTTCTTTCCTCCTGCTGTTCATCTTAGCATTTTCCCTCGAAATCATGTGACTTGATGCGTTCTTCTAATAACAAGCACATCTATGTTCTTTCCTACAAAAATTCTGTGCTACATGCATGCTTTCCTTTCTTTTCCTCATTCTCTATCTCTTCCTTCTCACCAATTTCTTTTGGATAGATCATAGGTAATGTGGCACCTTAGTAATTTCTTTTGGATAGATCATGTAAAGTTGCACCTCAGTTGATGCAGCATGATCTTACATGATCACTTTTCGATCATTTGTTTTATCTATTTTATTTATTTTATTTTACGTAAAAGGCTCATTATACAAGGCCTTATTATCCTTTCTTTTCTGTTTTCTTTATTTTTCTATTTTGGAAAAGTTGTTGCTTAATTGGGGGGAATTAGCCTCTATAAAAGGCACCCCTTGGATTAGGGTTGGGGATTAAGTTTGGAATGAAAGTTTATTTTCC
Source organism: Ottelia alismoides (assembly GCA_037367405.1). NCBI lineage: Eukaryota > Viridiplantae > Streptophyta > Magnoliopsida > Alismatales > Hydrocharitaceae > Ottelia > Ottelia alismoides. The sequence goes on from JAZKJV010011002.1 coordinate 808,414, forward strand.
CCCATCACTTATCTCTCTCTCTCTCTCTTCCGTTCTCGGATCCGCAAACCCTCTTCCCTCCTAACCCCGTGTTCTTTTCCCCACCCCCGAACCCTACTTCTCCTCCCGCCGCCTCTATCTTCCCCGTGACAACCCTTCCCTTCCCCGCCGCCTCTTCACAGCCGCACTTCCCCGCCGACGCCGCCTTTTCTCCCCTCCACTCGCACGCGACTGCAACCCCTCCCTCTCGCCCCGCTCCCTCCCCGCGTTGCTCCTCACCCCGCCGCTCGCCTGATTCTCCTTTGGCTCGACCTGCATCGCGCGCCAACGCCTTCCTGCCTCCCTTCGTTCTGCCAACGCTCAACCGTCCTCCTCCCCCCCACCTTCGTGCGCCAGCCCCAGCACCCTCCACTTCGCTACGTCTCCGCCCGAGTCCCCCCCCCCCTGCCCGTTCGCCCTTTTTCCCCGCAGCAAACCCCTTATTCCCGCGCCCACAACACCTTTCGGATCCACCCGCCCCCGTCTTCCTGCCAACGCCAACCCCTAGCCAGCCGCACACCGCAACCGCCCATCGCCCGAACATCTCCTATACACGCATCGACAATTTATCCCGGACAAGGCTACTACAAGTTGCTGCGAGGCCCGTCCCCAGTTGGCTGCCAACCAGATATGAAGCGCGCATTCTCCCCCTTGCCGGTTGTGGTATGAGTGCCCGTTTTACCATATTCTACCGCATAATTATTAGTTTGTGGATTGAAATATTGCTGATTCGGTTTGGTGAATCATTGAGATTCCTAGTTGTGCAACATTGCTATATTTTTCCTAGGACTTTTAACTAATTGGATTGCCCTAAGTTTGTGAAGTAAGTTGTGCTAGAACTCGAGAAATTGTTGTCATTTGTTGCTGATTTTTGCGCACCGCATATCATTTTATTTGTTTTCGACGTTTTGTCCATTAGTTTCAATCTTAGGATTACCATTTAGTTCACCACTTAATTAGGATGCATCAATTTGGTATCAGAGCCTAGCGTTCCTGCATCTCGCTTGCATTCCATTTGTTTCATTGCACAAAAAAACAACAACAAAAAACAAAACAAAAAACCCAAAAGAAAAGAAAGTAGAAACCCTAGGATTCCCATGGCCGAGAAACAGTCTACTTCTAAAACCCGCTACACCCCACACCCTGAGCTAACGTTAGAATCCTTGGATGCTAAAATGGATCGGATGTTCGAACGCCTGAGAGGGCAAATTGCCACCCTCAATTGTCAAATGCTAGAGAAAAATCATAGCATTGACAAGCCAAACAAAGGCCAGCGTACTAGCCGGAGACCACATTCACAGAGTAACACTTCCCACGACTCTAGCTCATCTACTTCTGACGGACACGTTAGTGATTATCACTCCCAAGAAAGTGATGAAGAAGGATCAAGAGATGACACCCCTTTCACTTCCAAGAGTCAAGAACCACACAACCCCGGATATACTCCACAACCTACCGGTGTGTATCAATTTCCGCCCCGACCTGGCCCGAGGTCCGATGAAGGATGGGATCGAGGCATCCGTCTCGATGTCCCGGACTTTGACGGCGGACGAGACCCTGATGTCTTTTTGGATTGGCTCCAAACCGTCGAACACTTCTTTGTATGGAAGTTAATGCCTAGCGACCGAAAAGTTCAATTTGTCACAATCAAACTAAAGGGACATGCTCTGCTATGGTGGGACCGTTTACAATCTGAGCGCAAGTGAAAAGGAAAGCGTAAGATCCGTAGTTGGAGCAAGATGAAGGCCAAATTGAAAACCAAATTCGTGCCTGAAGATTACAAACGAGATCTCTACGCGCGACTGCAATCATGGAAACAAGGCACCATGAGCGTAAGAGAATACACCGAAGGGTTCCAATCCCTCGTTCTCCGCAATCGATTGCAGGAGACTCCTGTCCAGGAGGTCACCCGCTACATGCAAGGACTCCGCCCAGTTATTCAGGATGAATTCTACCTCCACAACTGTCGAGACGTTGACAAAGCTTACAAACAGGCTGAACGGGCTGAGACTAAGCTTGCTAAGTCCAGACAAGGAGGATGTCCTTTCCTGTGAACTCTGTTCCACGCACCAGTACCCCGATGATGACCTCCAAACCAATAGGTTCCTCATCGATCGTTACGGGTAAACCCCAAGTCAAACCATCAACTCCTGCCGTCGTCCGACCATCTACTGGGAACCCCGGACCATGCATCTTGGGAAGTCGACCTGTTGTAGGACCTGATACTTGTTTCCGATGTTACCAAAAGGGACATCGAGCAGCAGAGTGCCCAAACCCTAAGGCTAGACCCGCCCATTTATGCACCATCGACGACCCTGAAGACCCTGACCCTGACCAACAGGAGTCACCTGAAGAGGATCCGACCGCTTTGACCGCTGACACTATGGGAACCGATGACTATGAGCCTCTAGGAGTGGATGGAGATGTATCCGGACCTTTCTTGGTAATTGAACATGAGAACTTTATCGCTCCTGACAGCGCACTCACAAACATCCTGCTCACACCCGCTGTCGACGATGCTGATAGTTGGTTGCGACGCAGCATCTTCCGAACCACCTGCACCTCAGGAGGGCGACGCTGTTCGCTGATCATTGATGGAGGAAGCGTTGAGAACTTCGTTTCTCAAGAAATGGTCGATAAGTTGGGTCTGCCAACTCAACCACTCGAGAAACCTTACAGTGTGGCCTAGTTTCGAGGTGGTACCCAACTCCGATCCACCGTCAAAGCCTCGTTAGCTTCTCGATTGGACCGTCATATAAAGACGAGGTGTGGTGCCATGTAGCCCTTATGGATGTCTGTCATGTACTACTTGGGAGACCTTGGCAGTTCGATCGAGACACTGAGCACAGAGGAAAATTGAACACTTACTCCTTTCTCATCGACAAGGTGCGTGTGACCCTTAGACCACAACGCGAAGCCCTTAGCCCTTGCCAGGTGGCTACATTCGAGCCGCGACCGCACAATCTTGTAAAAGCACTCCACCGCCAAAGCCTTCGACTACGGGTCCCGTATTGTTGATGGAAGCCCAGACATTCCAACGTGAAATTCAGGAGAGCTCCACCATTTATGCATTAATGGGACATGAAGTGAACAATCAAGAGACAACTACACCCGATGTCCCGCCTGAGATAAAGCCCTTTATCCAAGAGTTCGCTGACATTATGCCTGAAGAGTTGCCTGAAGGACTACCCCGTTGCGAGACATTCAACATCACATTGACCTAGTCCCTGGAGCCAGCCTACCCCACTTACCCCATTATCTGATGAGCCCAAGTGAACACGAAGAAATGAACAAGCAGGTCACTGATCTTTTACGTCGTGGATATGTTCGAGAGAGTATGAGTCCCGTGGCGGTCCCTGCCCTGCTTACCCTAAAAAAAGATGGCACATGGAGAATGTGCGTGGACAGTCGTGCAATCAACAAGATCACGATCAAGTATCGTTTTCCGATTCCACGCCTTGATGACATGCTCGACATGCTATCGGGCGCCAAATTATTCTCCAAAATGGATCTTTGCAGTGGGTACCATCAGATTCACCTCCGACTTGGAGACGAGTGGAAGACTGCTTTCAAGACCAAAGAGGGCCTGTATGAATGGACAGTAATGCCCTTCGGCCTATCTAATGCTCCCAGCACTTTCATGCGGACCATGAATCATGTTTTACGGCCCTTCATCGGTAAGTTTGTGGTTGTGTACTTCGATGACATACTGATCTACAGCTTGACCAAAGACGACCACTTATCCCACTTACGACAAGTCCTGGAAACCTTGAGAGCCCAACAATTGTATGTCCACCTTAAGAAATGTTCCTTCATGTCTGACACGATCCTCTTCTTGGGATACATTATCACTGCCGATGGACTTAAAGTTGACCCTTCCAAGATTCATGCCATTCAGAGCTGGCCCGTGCCCAAAATCCTCATCGAGATTCGCAGCTTTCTGGGATTGGCTTCTTTTTACCGGCGCTACATCTGGAACTTTAGCACTTGTGCAGCTCCGTTGGTAGACTGCACGCATAAAGGCGCACCCGCTTGGACGCTTGAAGCAGAAACCAGCTTTCAAAATCTAAAACATCAATTGACACATGCCCCTGTTTTGGCACTTCCTGACTTCACCAAGGTTTTTGTAGTCGATTGCGACGCCTCACATGTCGGAATTGGTGCCGTCCTAAGTTAAGAAGAACGACCTGTAGCATTTTACAGTGAGAAATTGAATGAAGCTCGATCACGGTACTCCACTTATGATGTCGAATTTTATGCCGTGGTGCAAGCCCTCAAGCATTGGCGGCATTACCTGATCCAACGTGAATTTGTCCTTAACTCTGATCATGAAGCCTTAAGATATCTGAATTCGCATAAGACCCTTAACAAGCGCTATGCCAAATGGGTTAGTTTCCTGCAAGAATACACGTTCCATCTCAAGCACAAGGCTGGTACCATGAACCGCGTGGCCGACGCGTTAAGCCGACGAGCACATGCCCTGACCACCATGACCGTCAACACGACATGATTTGACACACTCAAGGATCTCTACCCAATGATCCTGACTTCGGACAAGCTTATGCAGAATGTGTTGATACTGGGCAGGATCCGACAACCACTTATGTCCTTCATGAGGGATTCCTGTTCAAGGCCCACCGACTGTGCATTCCTGCCACTTCCCTTCGAGAGAACCTGATTTCAGAACTGCATAACGGTGGCTTAGTTGGATACTTTGGAAGGGATAAGACCTTGGCCCTTCTCCAAGAGAGATTTTATTGGCCGCAATTGCGAAAGGATGTTACAAAGTTCGTACAAAAATGCCAAACATGTCAAAGATTCAAAGGCCATAGGCAGAACACTGGGTTGTATACACCTCTGGCGATTCCTCTGCGACCCTGGGAAGACATCACTATGGATTTTGTGCTAGGCTTACCCTTCACGGTACGGAAAGTTGGCTCTATTTTTGTGGTTGTGGACAGATTTTCTAAAATGGCACATTTCGTTGCATGTAAGAAAACCTCAGATGCATCTCATATCGCTGATTTGTTTTTTCGTGATGTTCGATTGCATGGTGTTCCTCGTTCTTTCACTTCGGATCATGATACCAGGTTTTTGAGTCATTTTTGGCTCACGCTTTGGTCTCGTCTTGGTACTCGTTTGCAATACAACACTGTTTATCATCCACAAACAGATGGGCAAACCGAAGTAGTTAACAGATCATTAGGAAATTTATTGCGATGTCTTGTAGGGGACTCTCCGTCCAAATGGGATCTAATTCTTCCCCAAGCCGAATTCGCGTATAACAGTTCCACCAATAGGTCCACCGGAAAATCGCTATTTGAGAGTGCGTACGGCTTTCCACTTACCCAATTTCTAGACCTAAAATCCACAACCATGCAAGGGAGAAGTAGTGCAGCTGCTGAGGATCTGGTCGAACACCTAACACATCTCCATACCGAAATCCGAGCAAACTCCAAACCATGACCTAGAAATACCAAGCCCAAGCCAACCTCCATCGCAGAGAGATCGAGTTCAGAGTTGGAGAATCAGTGATGGTCCACCTAAAAAAAGAGAGGTTTCCTTTGAGAGTCCACCAAAAATTAAGTGAACGAAAGATTGGTCCATTCCGAGTCCTCAAGAAGGTTGGGCCCAATGCTTACTTACTCGACCTGCCGCCAGACGTCCAGACATCGCCAGTTTTTAATGTATCAGATTTCTTCTTATATCATGGAGATGAACAGACAGATGCCACCACGCCAGCAGTTCCCGCTGATGATACGCGCCAACCTCCAGCCGCGACTGATGCCGATCAGATTGAAGATACATCCGAGATATGATGACTAGGCGTGGTCTCTTCCGACGATATCTAGTCAAATGGAAGGGACGACCTCTTACAGATTGCACCTGGATTGACGAAGATGAACTCCAACAACTCCGCCCCGATATACTTCAGAACCTCCACGATGCCATCTCGACGGAGCGAGATTCTTTTCAGCAGGGGGGAGTTGATGCAGAATGATCTTACATGATCACTTTTCGATCATTTGTTTTATCTATTTTATTTATTTTATGTTATGTAAAAGGCTCGTTATACAAGGCCTTATTATCCTTTCTTTTCTGTTTTCTTTATTTTTCTATTTTGGAAAAGTTGTTGCTTAATTGGAGGAATTAGCCTCTATAAAAGGCACCCCTTGGATTAGGGTTGGGGATTAAGTTTGGAATGAAAGTTTATTTTCCCCCATCACTTATCTCTCTCTCTCTCTCTTCCGTTCTCGGGATCCGCAAACCCTCTTCCCTCCTAACCCCGTGTTCTTTTCCCCACCCCCGAACCCTACTTCTCCTCCCGCCGCCTCTGTCTTCCCCGTGACCACCCTTCCCTTCCCCGCCGCCTCTTCACAGCCGCACTTCCCCGCCGACGCCGCCTTTCCCCCCTCCACTCGCACGCGACCGCAACCCCTCCCTCTCGCTCCGCTCCCTCCCTGCGTTGCTCCTCACCCCGCCGCTCGCCTGATTCGCCTTCGGCTCAACTTGCATCGCGCGCCATCGCCTTCCTGCCTCCCTTCGTTCCGCCAATGCTCAGCCATCCTCCTCCTCCTCCCCCCCCACCTTTGTGCACCAGCCCCAGCGCCCTCCACTTCGCCACGCCTCCGCCCGAGTCCCCCCTACCCGTTCGCCCTTTTTCCCCGCAGCAAACCCCTCATTCCCGCGCCCACAGCACCTCTCGGATCCACCTGCCCCCGTCTTCCTGCCAACGCCAACCCCTGGCCAGCCGCACACCGCAACTGCCCATCGCCTGAACGTCTCCTGTACATGCATCGACAGTTTATCCCGGACAAGGCTACTACAAGTTGCTGCGAGGCCCGTCCCCAGTTGGATGCCAACCAGATCTGAAGCGCGCATTCTTCCCCTTACCGGTTGTGGTATGAGCGCCCGTTTTACCATATTCTACCGCATAATTATTAGTTTGTGGATTGAAATATTGCTGATTCGGTTTGGTGAATCATTGAGATTCCTGGTTGTGCAACATTGTATTTTTCCTAAGACTTTTAACTAATTGGATTGCCCTGAGTTTGTGGAGTAACTTGTGCTAGAACTCGAGAAATTGCTGTCATTTGTTGCTGATTTTTGCACACCGCATATCATTTTATTTGTTTTCGACGTTTTGTCCATTAGTTTCAATCTTAGGATTACCATTTAGTTCACCACTCAATTAGGATGCATCATCGGTTAACTATTGAAGTCTATGAATATGTTAGCTTGGTATGAGGGTAATCACTAGCATAGAAAGATGGGGGGATGCATAGCATTAAGAATCTCACAAGCTTTGAAAATTGAGGGGCGTCTCCATAATACTCTTTTCTCGTATATTCTCTTGCGAAACTATTTATTATCTTTGGGTACTTCTTTAATAAATCTATTAAACCCCAATATAATTCTTGGAATAAACTTACTTTCATTCAATATTAAATTTTGTAATGGTCCTAATTGTGTTGTGTGACGTCCGTGGATCCGGGTTTCCCGTTTACACAATATTCATAATATTATATTTGATATCGATCACATTAAGTCACCTAAAAGTAAGGAAAAATTTTCCGCATTTCGAAATGACATTCACAATTGATGTAAACAACCATAAAACTAATAACAAGTGCCACCAATTCATATTACATTAATTTTCATATATATATATATGACATAAGAAATCGACAATTGTACATGTATCCCAAAATGTGACAGAGGAGAAAGAAAAGCATTTTACAATATCCTGAACAAATACTATAACATGTGTGTCGTCGAGAATATCTACGGAAGTTCGGGGTCAACTGACAATCTACTACAATGCAGGCGCCTTGCTTACCATATATATTAGGAACAAGAGATATGTCAACAATTGTTGGTATAATCAAAATTTATTAAAAATAAAATAAGTATTTTAATGTTTTAAAAAAGAAGCAAGTAGAGAGGTGTCAACATTTAAATTTAACAAGCTACTTGTGTGGAAATTGGTTTCAAGTTGTCTAGTATGTGAATCCCTTGTTACCAATCACTCCTTATCTTTCCATAGATGACATTTTTTATTTATTGATTATACAATCCATATGTAGGTTATCATCTTTTAAACACTTATAACTCATGTTGATGGATCTTGAGATTGTAGATAATGAGTCTCTGATCTGATCTTTGTCTATATCAAAATTTCAAGCCTAGTTGATAGCCTGTGGTCTTGGCCTGAGTGTGACCTCACACTATGACTCTAAGGCGTGAAGAATACCTTAGGATTGGGGTGCCTACGTAGGCATGCGGTAAAGTATAATGCATCCTAACTAACTTCCCAACACGTCCACTAGCTTCTCCTAACATCTATAGTAGTAGTTTTATGATCTGATTTAATATCGATGATTAATGATTGACGATGATTGATGATTTCTGTACTAAGCTCAACTGTAACCCACTCTCAACTGTAACTCAGCTTAGCTGTAACCAACTCTCAACGGTAACTAATTGCTAGGACCTACTGGAGGAACAATAACTAACACTCAGGCAGTGTAGAAGCATCCTAAGAGACTCTTCCATCTCTCCTTCAAAGTGGAAGTGCGATCCAGTAGTGGGCTAGGCCTACACCGAAACTACGTCCCTGAGAGTGGTGTGAGAGACTCTCCAGAAGAGTCACTCCAAAAACTGCCTTGACCGGTACGGACAAACGAGCTCATAAAGAAAAATCAAAACCAAGGGTCCCCCATCTCAGGTACCTTAAGAATACAGGGTCAGTGGAACTGGTCAAAAATCGGGATCCCAACGAAGCGTAAAAACATCGCGAGCTCGCGTAAAAGTCGTACAAAGGATTGGGATCCTAGACCCGCACACTAGGCGACCGCTGCCCTAACTGGGCTTCTTATCTCCTTTCCAACTGAGGGTCACCGGACCCTCACATGGTCAGGTGTAAGGGTCACCATGACCTGCACTATTAATTGTAATAATTGATTCACCATTATCTTTATTTCCTTGACTATCCATCTCTTTCTCAATCTTTTATGTTGTTGACTGTATAGATTTAGGTCTTTTGGTCGATGATCTTTTTAATAGTGATTAACAGATAGTAGAGTATACCTGAAGGATTATTTCATAAAGATGATCAGTCCTAGAGATCACATATTATTATTTCTAAAAAAAATCATAAGTCTAACAGCTATTCATTGGATCTGGCTCTAAGTTTAATTCTATGTAATTTTTCCTAAATCTTTTCGTCTTTAAATCTTGAGATTAGTAGCTAAATAAGTGATTTTAAATTGGATCTAGGTATTTAGTGTGATAACTACCTATGTGTCTATCATAACACCACATTCCCTTTTATTTATTTTATTAACATAGGGCATCGTAGAAAGTCCAGCAAATCGAAAGTGAGATGCTCTTGAAGTGAAATTGCACCATTGTTGTTATCTGAAAATGAAATTTCCAATATGCCGGTGATTTTCCTATTGGAAATAGCTAAAGTTTGTCTAGAAATTTAAATGCAAGAAATATAAGTAATGGCTTTTATTTCTCCAAAATTGATCTAGAAGTTAGATAATAGCCAAGCATGCCCAATTACCCAATCATGTCTCCATGCCAGATAGAAATCTCTACTGTTTATTGCTTAACCCATTGTCTATAATCAAATAACCTCAAATTCTTTCAATTTTATATCATGAAATTAGTGAATGCAGAGTTACAACAACAATTGAAATAGAGACTCTCTTAGTGTACAAGCCAGACTAATCCTTCATCTTCTTAATTAAGATAAGTGATTATCTCATGGTCCTCGAAAAAGTGACCACCATATGTTCCAAGATGATAGAAAATATGGATAGATATTAGAGGAATTCCACCAGCATGGTTGCTTGTCATGATACTAGTGCAACCACCAGAATAGAAGAGAGGTGTTAAGATGGAAGATGTAGTTGTGTATATTTCCTACACAAAGTGATCAATCCCTTTATGCACAATATAGTTTTTTTAAAAAGCTATTTTCGGCAATGGATCTAAGAATATACTTGATTATTATTTGTTACCCAACCCATCACAAAAATTGTAGGGCAAAACTGCATTGATTTTGTTCTAAATCATACAAGGATACAAAACCTAGGCAATCGCTAGCTTTATCAAATTTTAAGTTATACTCTTGCTCACAACAAAGAGAATATGACCATTAATGTTAGGAAAAGAAATTGTCAATAATCAAGAATAATATGAATAAATAACTAATCGATTTAGTGCACTGCACGCTGTAACAAATTAAATTTCTAAAGGTTGCACCAAGAGAACCAAAATAAGGAATTGATGGAGATGTAGGAAGATCTAAAAATGAAAAACCTTAATACATTGTATCTTGGATGACAAAAACTCGATGACAAAGCCCAACCTTGATGGTTCAGATTTTGCAACATAACTTACGAGGACAACACAAATGACAGCAACAACTTCTAGAAATAATCCATAGAATTGCATAAGACTCTATAATCCACAGATTTGTTCCCTTGGTAAACAATAATAACAACAACAAAGCATTTTCCCACAATTAAGTAGGGTCGGCTACATGGATTCTTCGCCTCCATTCAGATCTATCTTGGGTCAATTTTGAGCTTATATCCAAAAGTTAAGATCCCTCCGTATAGTCTCTTTCCAACACTTCTTGGGCCGTCCTCGCCCTCTCTTAGCTGGCTCAACATCCCAACACTCGCATCTCCTAACTGGTGCATCCGTTGATCTTCTTTGCAAATGACCAAACCATCTTAAGCGGTTTTCTCGTATCTTATCCTCGATCTGAGCTACACCAACTTTCTTTCTGATTGCATCATTCCGAATCCGATCTTTACGTGTGTGTCCACACATCTACCTTAGCATTTTCATTTCTGCTACAACCATTCTCTGCACATGTCTATGGTTCACCGGCCAACATTCAGATCCATATAGCATCGCAGGTCTCACGGTTGCTTTGAAAAACTTTCCTTTAATTTTTAAGGGAATTTTCTTATCACAGAGAACAACAGAGGCTCCTCTCCACTTTACCCAACCTGCATTTATTCTATTAGTAACATCTCCATCAATTTTCCCATCCTGTTGCAAAATAGATCCCATGTATCTAAAAGAGAGGGATGATGGTACCTAAATCCTCCCATGGTAAACAATATAAAAAATCAACCATACCTTTTTAGAAGATAAATCTTAATGCGGTGGGCATTGCCATGATGTCGCACTACTCTCCAATACAAGAAAAGCAAGAGCATGAAGCACACGATTAGCAACAAAAGAGAGGGATGATTGTACCTAAATCCTCCAAGTTTGGAGGATTAATTTGCATGCAAAGATTTCCAAGGAAACCAGGAGCGTAACAACTCCAATTAGGCAAGGAGCAACACCACTTTGGCTTGATTGGAAGCACCTCCAATAGTTAGAATAGCTTCTGGACAATATCTATTTGTAGCTAAAATTTCAGCAAGGAGGCTCTAAGGGATTTGGACAACTGCTACCGTTGCAAGGAGCATCTCTAATGGGGCTTTCAACAGGGAACTTGGGCAGCAGCTAAAGCTGCAAGGAGCATTTCCTAGGGTAGGAGGCTGGAGCTCTCCAGCAACAGCTGAAGAGGAGGACAACTGCTCTGCTGCTGTGCAACAACAATTGTGGAGGAGGAAGGGGTTCCTCAGTTGGGAATTAGAAGAGAATTTGGGGGGAAAATGAGAAGGGTATGTGGATATAAATAAGGAGAGGGGAGTCATTAGGTGTTGCCAATTAGAAATAGAAAAGAAGCCACATGGAGAGACTGCTGTTCAGCCGAGATTTTGAAATAAATTTGTATTTTATTTTTTAAAAAACTTTCTCTTTCTTCTTTGGAATACGATAGCCATTCATATTTGTACCTCATATCTCTGATTCTGATGCACAATATCTCGTTTTGACCGTCTATTTATGATGATTAAACGATATAAATTTCATACTTTTCTAATCCAAGATGGATACAGAAATTGACGAAATATAGTCTTGATTTTTGATCAATTTTTTGCGATTTAAATTTTCAAACGACCTCTGATTTACGGACGGTTAGTTTTGTTGGTCTTATTTCATCGGTACGAATTTTCTGCTGGTCTCGGATTGTTTTGCGGTTTGGATTTTGCGTCATGGCTTTTCACATGATCAATTTTTGGTCGATTGATCCCACACGAATTTTGATCTACAATCTTTGGATCGATTTAGATCATTCAATATCGAGTGATAATTTTATCAGATCCAATGAAATATAATTGGATCGGGTTTGGTTTATTAGGAGCCGGATGTCACAAATATAAAAACATTAAAGGGAGTCTCGTCCTTAAGACTGGGGTTAATGTCATTATGTTTTTTAGCTGAGTTTTATCGTCATAAAAATATCAAAAAAGTATTAAACCCATAAAACCTTAAAAAGGAAACAAGCCAAAATCTTTCAACATGTATATAATTAAATGTGCTTGTTTTAATGATTACCTGAGAAGTGCTGTAGGTATTGTACCCGCATGTCTGCTTCAGTCTCCTATGTCGATTCTTCGATACCATGTCGGTGCCATAACACATTGACTAGATGAATCTCTTTGCTGTGATGATTCCTCACAACACTGTTAATTATTTGCACTGGCCTCTCTTCATATGTGAAGTCGGGTTCCACGTCAAGATTCTCGTAGCTAATGCTGTGTCGAGGGTTGTGCACGTACTTTCTCAGGTTGGATATGTGGAAAACATCGTGTATAGCTGATAGGTGTGGAGAAAGGGCAACTTGATAGGCTATCTTCCCTACACAAGCATGAATCTCAAACGGTCCAACATATCGTGACGCCAGCTTGCCACGAACACCGAATCTCTGTACTCCCTTCATGGGAGATACTCGTAGGAATACCCAATCTCCTACCTGTATTTACAGAAATTTCATCAGTATACGAGATTAAGTTAAATATTGATAAGCCATATTTGAATGGATTAAGAGAAGATGTTCGGATTACCTGAAACACCAAGTCTTTCTCCGACGGTCTGCATAGCTCTTCTGACAGCTCTGCGTTGTTAGAAGCTTCCGCCTTACAAGATCAACAATCCTCGTAGTCTCCTCCAAGAGATCTACAGAGTAAAGAGCGTGGTCACCTACTTCAAGCCAACTGAGAGTTATGAGGCATCTCCGCTTGTATAGGGCTTCGAATGATGCCATGGCGATACTGGAATGATGGTTGTTGTTGTACGTGAATTCTACTAACGGCAGGTGGTCCTTCCAGGATCCTTTCCACTCCAGGGTCCATGCATGTAACAAATCCTCAAGTGTCTGAATGATACGTTGGCTCTGTCCTTTGGTCTGTAGATGGTATTCGTAACTCATCTTTAGTTATGTATGTAGTGCTAACATTAACTTGTGCCAGTAGTGAGATGTAAATCTTGAGTCTCTGTCAGTTACTACCTCATGTGATATATCATGGAGTCTTATGATTTTCTGCACATATAATCCAACCAATCTAGATGGAGTATAGGTCATGCTGACATGTATAAAATGGGATGACTTGGTAAATCTGTTAATAACGACCCAAATAACATCATGACCACCTGGTGTCCTCGGCAATGCAGTGACGAAATCCATAGAGATACTCTCCCACTTACATTCGGGAAAGGGAAGAGATGCAATAACCCTGGTGGTCTCCTGTGCTCAGCCTTGACCATTTGACATGTCATACATCTGTTAACTTGATGTGCCACATCGAGCTTCATCCCGTCCCACCAGAAATGTCTGCGTAAGTCATGGTACATCTTCGTGTTGCCGGGATGAATAGATAACGTGAACTATGTGCCTCATCAAGAATACCTCTGCATAATTGCTCATCATTGGATACAACGACCCGACCAACCTTCCACAATATAGACTCTGTCACAACAAAATCATCAGTTTCCTCCTTAACGGCACGCATGTATCTGTCTCGAATCCAAGGATCTGATTTCTGGTCTTCTACTATGCGATCCCACAAACTGCTGAATCGTGGAGGTATGGCGGTAGATATGGATGCACTCTCTTGAGGATGCTAATCAGTCAAAGCTGTGAGCATATCCCACGTGTATAACCAGTTTGCCGTTCCTTTAGCATGAGCTCTTCTGCTAAGTGCATCTACCACCACGTTTCCCTTACCGGGGTAGTAAGAGATCGTGCAATCGTAGTCCTTCAATAGCTCAAGCCACCTGCGCTGTCTCATGTTCAGCTCCTTCTGATCAAAGATGTAATTTAAACTCTTGTGATATGAGAAAATCTTGAAATTCACCCCATAGAGATAGTGGCATCAGATCTTTAAGGCGAAGATGCTAGAAAATAAAGAATGCGGAAGCGAAAATGATAAACAGAGCATAAGAACAAAGAAATATTTAAACATGAAAGACCAAGATTTTTACGTGGAACCCTACTCCCTAAGAAGCGGGATGAAACCACGGGAGAAGCCCTCAAAGGGGCGGATATTGCATTCCTTTTTCTCATTTGACTGCATGGGTGTGGGGTTCTATATAGAGCACCCACAGAGTCTCCACATCTCCAAACTGGTAGATGTGGGACTAAAGACTGGATGGGGTAAATGGATTCTGGCGGTATCCATTTACCCATCTACAACATAAGAGGCGTACAACCAAATACTCCAACACTCCCCATCAAGCTGGAGCATGTAATGCTTAGCTTGGACAAACAGAAAGAAACTCAACTCATGTTACAAGACACTACAGACAATATCAACTCAACGTGCACAACTGTCGGCTGTTGTCGAGGATGTTGCTTCTCATGCCGTGCAAGTGAGGAGGACGAACAATCGGAGTGTGAGTCAAACTGAGGACTCGAAATCTGACCATCGAGTCTGAAACTACGCTTGGAGTCTCCTCGTCGGAGAACTGGGTCTCTCCCATCTGGTTCAGAGAATGATACTCTACTTTGGAGTACCTATGATACCACATGAAAATCCTTGTCAACTTGGCATAGGGAACGATCCTTTACTCTGGAGTCCCTATTGCTCACTTGAAAACTATGGCTGACAACAACAAGAATGATGGAGACCATTGACCATGATGACAAATATGTGGTTATCTGAAAGATAGACCGCATCCATGTGCGTGTCTGAACTGAAGACTCGGAATCAATCGTCGAGTCTGAACTGCAGAGTCTGGAATACTAGCTAGCCATGCAATCTAGACTGGAGAATCTGGATCTGAATCATCTAACAATCTGGCCTGGAACTCTAATATACTCCCACTTTCTCACAGACTGGTTGAAATGACAATCATCGACCAAGTTGGGAGAAGACAATATAGATGGGGAAAACGTGAAAACTCTCAAAATTTCTTGCGACTTTTCTTCATAATTTTTTTTATAAGCTGTCCAAACTTTTTTTTGAAAACACATATATTTTTGAAGCCGTTTCAACATTTTTTTACGGCCTTTTCCCTTTTTTTAAGTACTTGCGTACGGCTTTTTTTTCATTTTTTTAAAATTATATGCGCCTTTTTTCCCTCGAAATAAATGCCTCCTTTTTTTTAATAAAACACGGCCACCCAGGACCCAAAGACACAACCTTCACCTTTTTTTAAAAAAATAGGCATGGGCCTTTGCAGGATTTTTTTTATAAAGAAGGCCATCGGGCGTGCCCCTTTTTCTCATACACAACCAGGGTTCCCAATTGGGAACCCTCCTTCGATCGCTGCCGCCTCGCTGGAAAGGGAAGAATCGCGCCTGCTGCCTGACGCTTGGAGAGAAGTTGCCTCGCTGATTCGTCTCCAGCATCGCGGGGGGGGGGGGGGGGGTCGATTAGCCCGATGGCGAGATGAAGGTGGCGGCAAAGGACTGGATGGAGATCCATCGCCCACGAGTGCGATCTGGAGGGGAGGGGTGGGCTGGGGCGGCATGATGGAGGGGCGCCGCAGCTGGAGTGCAGTTGCCGATCGCCCGCGAGCCCATGAAGAGGGGCCCTGTTGAAGATACTTTGAAGGAGGAGCAACCGGTCATCCAGGAGCGGCGACTGCGGAGTATGTGCCTGCGGAGGTTCTGCCTGGAGCCATTTGCGCCTGGAGTCGCCATGAGGATGAGCATCGCGAGACGAGCGTCGCTGACCCTTTTTTTTCGCTCATCTGATTGGCATTTGACGAGATTGAAGATCGTGTGCTGCATCGACTCGATTCGATCGACGAGAGGGCATATTACGGAGCTGTGGAAGGGAAGGTCTTGCTCCTGGGCTGATTTGGAGTTGGCCTGGGTGCTGCCATATGCGGCTAGGGTAATTTTCTCATGCCGCATGGAGAAATCTGCGATGGAGGTGCCTTCAATCGCCATGGAGCAGTCGTGCACACAGGAAGGAGGTGCACGCTCTGTGGAAGGAGATGCACCGCTTGAACAATGATTGCTTCTTTCGAATACCTGAAGAGAAAAAAATCTCATATGATTATCTGGATTAGGGTTTTGTGAAAAAATCCTAGGACTTGAACAAATTATGAACATGATCTTCATAAAAAAATGATCTTTTAGCACGGACAATGCTCGAA
This sequence comes from Ottelia alismoides, assembly GCA_037367405.1. Classification (NCBI taxonomy): domain Eukaryota; kingdom Viridiplantae; phylum Streptophyta; class Magnoliopsida; order Alismatales; family Hydrocharitaceae; genus Ottelia; species Ottelia alismoides. Next base: position 824,959 of record JAZKJV010011002.1, read on the forward strand.
TCTCGAATATAAAATAAAATCTAAAAAAAACTACTCGAGAATCGAATCCTCTCTGATACCATGTTAGAAAATAGAGAATGCGGAAGCGAAAATGATAAACAGAGCGTAATAACAAAGAAATATTTAAACATGGAAGACCAAGATTTTTACGTTGAACCCTACTCCCTAAGGAGCGGGATGAAACCACGGGAGAAGCCCTCAAAGGGGTGGATATTGCATTCCTTTTTCTCGTCTGACTACAAGGGTGTAGGGCTCTATAATAGCACCCACGGAGTCTCCACATCTCCAAATCGGTAGATGTGGGACTAAAGACTGGATGGGTAAATGGATCCTAGAGGTATCCATTTACCCATCTACAATATAAGAGGTGCACAACCAAATACTCCAACAGAAGACAACTGCTGCCAACTCCAAGTCGTGGGTGGGGTAATTCTGCTCATGCGGCCTCAACTGTCGTGATGCATAAGCAATCACGTGATCTCGCTGCATCAGTACTGCTCCTAAACCTTTTCTTGAGGTATATGTGTAGACTGCATAATCCTGGGTGCCTAAAGGAAGTGCAAGAATGGGTGCCATCGTCAATCTTTCCTTCAATATCTTGAAGGCCTGCTCACACGAATCATCTCCCTTCTGTGTCAATCGTGTCAAAGGAAGAACAACTCGAGAAAATCCAATGACGAAGCATCTGTAATAGCACACTAATACAAGGAAGCTCCGAATCTGAGTAATTGTATTGGGTTACTCCCAAGACATGATTGCCTCAATCTTCGTAGGATCAACTGCGATACCTGATATGGAAATGGCATGCCCCAAAAATGAGATCTGTGATAACCATAACTTGCATTTGCTCAACTTGGCATATAACTTGTGCTCTCGTAATGTGTCTAGGACTATCTTTAGATCATTTGCGCGATCTCATTCATTCCGAGAATAAATCAACACATTATGAATGAACACCACAAACTTGTCCAAGTATGGACGGAAGATCTTATTTATCCTGTCCATGAATGTTGCAGGGACATTGGTGAGCCCAAACGACATCACCACAAACTCATAGTGTCCATATCGAGTCCTGAAAGCTGTCTTTGGAACATCTGATTCTCGAATCCTCAGCTGATGATAGCCTGATCGAAGGTCGATCTTCGAAAACACCGAAAATCTCTTTAGCTAATCAAATAAGTCATTGATGCATGGGAAAGGATAATGGTTCTTCACCGTTTTCTTATTCAGCTACCTGTAATCAATGCACAATCTCATTGATCCATCATTCTTCCCGACAAAAAGAATTGGAGCAACCCAAGGTGAAGTGCTCGCCTTACGAAACCCAAGTCAAGTAACTATTGCAATTGTACCTTCAGCTCTCTCAACTTAGCTGGTGCCAAGTGATAAGGAGCCATCGAGATTGGTTGTATATCAGGTAGTAGTGTGATCTCAAACTCATTTTCTCTCTCAAGAGGTAATTCTGGTAACTCATCAGAAAATACATCTGGGCTGATGTCCTGGGTCATTGGCTTACGATCGGATGTCTCTCGAACAAATGCTAAATATGAATCACATCCCTGATCAACTAGTCTCTAGGCTCTCAACACTGAGATGCACTCCATTTTGGAGTCATGTAATGTACCCTCAAAAGTGAACTCAGGCAAGTCCGGAATCCTGAAGACAACTGTCTTTCTAAAGCAATCAACTAAGGCATGATGAGCTGATAACCAATTCATGCCTAAAATCAAATCAAACTTGTTAAGTTGTAGTAACAGACAGTCTGCGATCATCTCGTGACTGCCAATCAACACTGGTAAGACTCTGACTATCAGTGAAATGGTGAACAACTGGCCACTTGGCCTATGGATGTGATAAGGAGGATATAGAGCCTCTGCAACTCTACCCAATGAAGCTAGTAATCTCGAAGCAATAAAGGAATGCATCGCTCTAGAACCAAACATATCATGGAAAGGTCGGCTTAGGATTGAGATCATACCTATCACCACAGTAGCTGTTGATCGTGCATGCTCCTCAGTCACTGCATGTAATTGTCCCTATCTAGTTGGTACGATACTTGAATTGGCTACGCTCTGTGTCTGTCTCGGTAGCCTCTTGAAGTTGGAGTTCCTGCCACGAAAACTCCCAGTACGATGTGCCTGCGGCTGTGACGGTTGTGGCTTCAATCGAGGCTTACCAGAAGCCTGGAGGTACTGTGCCCGGTAATGACCCCATCGGTTGTACAAGTAGCATCGGACTGACTGAGTAGGTAGAGTGGTCGTGTTGTGCTTTGAGTCGGTCCTGCCGGGGGTCTCTCCACTCTTTGCGACCCAGATGGTCGTGTTGAACTGGTACCACATCCGGCAAGTGCTCCTCCTAAAATAGTCGGTGTGTATTGCCTGAAAATGTTGATCTTGAAGGATGAAATCGTCTGGTTGACATATGCTGCTGAAAACTGTCATCGAATCGATCCAAATGATTGCTATGGTGTAAGTGCTGCTCTAGACGAACTCCCAAAGCGTCTCTCTCTTATATCCTCAAACTTATCGACTGCATTAATAGCCTCGGAGGTGGAAGTGATACGTAGTCCAACCAACTTCTTCTGCACCTCTCCCTTATACCTCTTATGAACTTTTCCAGATTCTCATATGGAAATGCAACGGCTGCTGGTGTGTGTCGCGACAGCTCGGTGTAACGAACAAAGTGCTCTCTAGCTATCATCCGCCCTTGTCCGAGCTCTATGAATAGTCGGCACTGGAACGCCTTCTACTTCCCATAAAAGAAGTGGGATCTGAATCTCGTCTCGAAATTGTCCCATGTGGGCTCACGTCCCAACTCAGAAACTGTCGCCTCCCACTATCCCTTGGCAAATTCTGTCAGTGAATACTTCATAAAAGATAACCACGAGTCTCATGGTGTGCGAATCATTCGAAGTACCTTCATCACCATCTTCAGCCACTGCTCGGCCTCATCTGATGTCCCAGTACCCTCGAACAACGGCACATTAGCTTTCTGATAGGAAGTGAAAACCGACTGATGCTTGTTAATGGCTTAGTGCTCATGTGTCCTCATATGCAAAGAGTGCAAGGTCCTGCTCCCTGTCGTAATCTCCATCCTCGACTCCATGTACTGGTATCTCCTCATGTGGATCATCGCATGAGGCTGTTGAACCTATACAGACCAGGGCTGGTCCTGTTGTGTCCCATCCTGAGATGGATGGTAAGTGAAATCAGACAGCTCCTTGAACCTTCTATATCAGTCTGTTTGTCAGCAATCTCTGGTTGTTGAGCCAAAATCTGGTCATGTTGACCTCACATAGCAGTCTGCTGTTGGAGGTCGGTGAGGGCAGTTAGGATGCGCTCTAAGCGACCAGTCATCTCCTGGTTAGCTCTAGATGCCATGGTTCTGCACGAGAACCAATATTATTAATTATAATAGTTGATGTTTGATGACATTTCTAACTGTGCTTTTCTCTTCTTGGGATACTATATAAAAATTAATTGTAATTGATGAAATCTGTGGTTACTGAATTTGAATGTCATATTTCCCTCTCGGATCCACGACAAGTTGAAGGACTGTCGCTATCTGAGATCTTAATGCGATCATAATTTATATTGCAAACGTATGTAGCGGGGTACCACTACTCTGATACCAATATGAGATGCCCGCAGATCCGGTTACTCGTTTACACAACATTCACAATATTATTTTCGATATCGATCGCATTAGGTCACCTGAAAGTAAGGGAAAATTTTTCGTATTTCGAAATATCATTCACAATTAATGTAATCAATTACAGAACTAATAACAAGTGTCACCAAATCGTATCGTATATATTTCATATATAAATACATGTGACATAAGAAACTGACTATTGTACATGTATTCTAAAATGTAACAGAAGAGAAAGAAAACATCTACAATATCCTTAACCAAAATTATAACATGTGTACCGTCGAGAATATTTGCGGAAGCTCGGGGTCAATTGACAATCCACTGTAATGCAGGCACCTTGCCTGCCATACATGTTAGGAATAAGAGATATGCCAACAAATGTTGAGATAGCTACTATTTTTAGTATTATCCTTTCTGTAATTTTCTATTTTTCATTTCATCTTTCTGTAGTTTGTCCAATGGTTCTTCTCCTATATAAGGGAACCCTTGGACCTCTCATAATGTATCCCAGTATGTTCCCTTAACTTTGTATCGGAGCGACGGTCCTAGACCGGAGTTACCGTATGCATCCGTAGCCCTAATCCCTCCGTACTCGCTACCTGTTCCCCTGCCCCCCATCCCCACCCATCTCCCACCCCCAACCCCACTGCTCCCGGCCCCCCTCCCTACTCTGTGCGCACGCGCGCCTCGTGGCCTCTTCACCGTGCCCCCGCGCACAGGCCCCCGTGCTTAGTTGCTCGCACCCATGCGCCTCCAGTCCCCCCCCCCCCGCGCTTCGAGCCTTGCGCGCCCAGCCCCTGCGCGCAGTTGCTCGTGCCCCTGTGCGCCAGTTCCTGGTCCCTTGCGCCCCTGCGCCCAGTTGCCCCCGCTGTGCCCAGTTGCTCAAGCCCCTGCGCCCTTGTGCGCCCAGCCGCTGTTCGCCCAACCGCTGTGCACCCAGTTCCTACGACTCCTGCACCCTTGTGCCCCTGCGCACAGAATCCAACTTCCAGGTTCTGTACCTGGCCTTGACCTTGATCCCGTCATCGGATAGTTATGTGAGTTGATTTCTATCAGAAATACGATTTATATCAATCAATGAGGATTAGCAAGGATGGTTATATGAATATACACGTACAACCAATCCTTCGTATGATTCTGTAGACTCGTTTAAATCTGTCCACTCCCCAGTTGAATACCGTTATTTGGATATTTTATCATCATGTCAGACAACAAGGGTGACATCTTCTCGTCCGGAGCCTTCAAAGGCCCGGCTCCCATCGCTAAGATGGATGGGACCTATTATGAGTTATGGTCCATGCAATTTCTCACCCTCATGCAGTGCAACAACAAAGATCACCTCTTGACAGATCCAGAGCCAATGGATAAGACTGGGGTAAATGCTTCTTGGAAGCAAGATGATGCGTATGCACGAGTTTGTCTTTGTGGGACTCTTACTACATAAATAGCAAATGATATTCTAACTCTGCCCACTGCCAAGGCAATGTGGGACACTTTGGCATCTACCTATGCACAAGCGAAGAATGAGGCCAAGATCCTTCAACTACAGTTTGATATCTACAACACCAAGCAGAGTGGCCGCCCTCTGCATGTTTACTACTCTTTGCTACGTGGCATGTTTGAAAAGCTCCATAGCTACATGCCCATAACGACGTTTATTGAGCAACAGAAGATGTATAGGAACTCCACGATGTTAGGAGTTTTCATGGCTGGACTTGCTACAGAGGACGCACACCTCGAGGAAGAGGCGGTGGACGCCACCGTGATCCCTGCACCTACTGCCACAAGCCTGGACATGCAGAGGATATATGCTATCAGAAGCATGGATATCCTGTTTCTGGTCGAGCAATAGAGCAGATTGTGTCTTAAGAGACTTCAGCTCCCCAGGTCGATCCTCGCCTGGATGATATTATCTCTCGTATTCAAGAGATCATGACTCCTAGTGCTGACACCACCATAGATACCGCTACAGCAGCCATAGCCTCTTCAAGGTCCTCAGGTATCACCTATGCCTTTACTGTAGTACGAACGCAGACATGATAGAGTGGATTGTGGACTCTGGTGCTTCTCACCACTTGTGTGGAGATAGAACGAACTGAAGTCCTACAGGGCTATACCACCTGGTAAATGGGTTGTCATTGCTAATGGCGACCACTTACCCGTTATAGGATAGGGGGAGGTGCAGTTGACACCGTCCATGCGACTGAAGAATGTTTTATATGCTCCTGCTTTTCGAATGAATTTACTTTCTATTAGTCAGATCACTAATGATCTACATTATCGTGCCATCTTTGACCCTTCATCTCTTGTGTTTCAGGACATACTCACGAGCAGGATGATTGAGTATGGCAGTGAGCAACGGGGATTCTATAGACTGGTCCAACCTCCTCATGTTAATGTTTCTATTATACCTACTGGGCCTGTCTCTCCTTATCTGTGGTACCTTAAGTTTGGACATCTTCCTCTACAGAAGCTATGTCATGTTCTCCCTCTGATATCTATGAGATCATCCTTTCAGTGTGAGGCATGTCAACTTGGAAAGCATTACCGTTCCTCTTTTCTATCCCATCAGAGTCGGAGCAGTTCTCAGCTATTTGAGCTCCTTCATTAGACATTTGGGGTCCTAGTCGTGTTCCTGATCTCCAAGGACACCGTTTTTATCTTGTAGCTGTCGATGATTTTTCTAGACTTTCTTGGGTCTTCTTATTGAAGAATAAGTCTGAGGCTGGACCCGCTATCAAGTATTTTATTGGTGAAATAAAGAATATTTTTCTACAAATGTCAAGTATATCCGTTCTGACAATGCCTTGGAATTTTGCACCTTAATTCTTTCTGAGTTCCTAGATCCCATGGCATTGTTCACCAGATCTCATGTGTCTATACTTCCCAGCAGAACGGTGTTGCCAATCGCAAATACCGTCACTTACTTGATGTGACCAGAACAATGTTGATACAGAGCCATGCTCCTCATTCTTACTGGGGTGATGCTGTCCTTACTGCTTGTTATCTGGTAAACCGTATGCTTTCGTCCGTGTTAGGAGAGAAGATTTTTTACTCGACTGCGTTTCCCGAGAAGGATCTCTTCTCTCTTACACCTCGTGTGTTTGGATCAGTTGCCTTTATTCATGATGTCTCTCCAGGGTGTGACAAGCTCTCTCATAGAGCTGTCAAGTGTGTGTTTGTCGACTACTCTCTTATCCAAAAGGGGTATCGCTGCTTTGATCCACTAAGTCAGAAATATTTTGTGAGTGCTGACGTTACTTTTTTTGAGTCGGTCATGTATTTTTCTCCTACAGGTGACAAACTTACTCCATCTGACTTTGATGATGAGATATACACGCCACCACCTCCTACAGTTGGTCCTTCACCTTCACCCACTCCTACTCTTCTACCACCTCCACCACCTCCGCTGGTTCAGTTCTTGCCTCGTGTTGTTTCTCACAGATCTCGCTTTGTTCCCATACTCACAAGCCTTACCCATCATCCAGCACGCCTCAGGTATGTAATGAGCACATTATTTCTACTAATGGCAGTACTTAATTGACTTTACAACAGGAGTAGCAGGTGCCCTCTCAAGAGGGAAATATACATGCCCAGGACTTGGCAGATGATATTGACGTATCGATTGCTTTGCGAAAGCAGAAACGGGCATGCGCTACTTACCTCTTGCAGCCCAGATTTCTCTGAGCAGGTTGTTAGAGGATTTTAGGAGATTTACGTTTGCACTATCAGTCATGCAGATACCACAGACGTATCGGGAGGCTCTCAAAGATAGTCGGTGGAGGTTAGCCATGGATGAGGAGATGGCTGCGCTACAGTCACGTGGTACATGGATTCTTGTTTCTGCTCCTGTTGATACATCAGTCGTGGGATGCAAATGGGTGTTCACTATGAAACACCGTGCGGATGACAGTGTGGATCGCTATAAGGCGAGACTTGTGGCACGAGGGTTCACTCAGACATATGGGGTGGACTATCACGATACTTTCTCCCAAATTACCAGACATTCTACTCTACGTATTCTCCTTGCTGTTGTTGTGACACGAGATTGGTCTCTTTATCAGCTTGATGTGAAAAATGCATTCCTCTATGGTGACCTACAGGAGGAGGTCTACATGCAGCAACCACCTGGGTTTGCTCCTGAGGGGGAGTGTCAGAAGGTTTGCAGGTTACACAAGGCTATCTATGGCCTCAAGCAGAGTCCAAGAGCATGGTTCCAAAAGCTTTCGGACTTGATAGAGCAACATGGGTTTGTGAGATCAACTGTTGATCATTCCTTGTTCATACAGAAGACCCAGAGAGGTATTACAATCATTTTTGTTTATGTTGATGACATTATTATTACAAGGGATGATGAACAGGGTATTCAGGGTGCCAAGGACTTCCCAAGACAACAGTTTGTGACCAAGGACCTTGGACATTTACGTTACTTCGTTGGAATAGAGTATGCCAGGAATCAGTGGGTTCTTGTAATGACCCAAAGAAAGTATGTTACAGATCTTCTTTCAGAGACAGGTATGGCGGATTGCAGACATGCCATTACTCCGCCTGACCCAAGCATGAAGTTCTATGACGATGATACTGAGGAGGCGACAAGAGAAGGTACAGAGAGCTTGCTGGCAAGCTACTATATGTAACTATTACCAGGCCCGACACAACATTTGCCGAAAGCAAAGTGAGTCATTTTGTGGAGCAGCCCAGACATGCACATATGGATGCAGTCCATATGATTCTGAGATACTTGAAGACTTCACCTGGTACTGGACTTCTTTTTAGCAGAGGCACATCTCTCTCAGTGACAGCATGCGCAAATGCAGATTATGCTGGGTGTCCAAAGGATAGAAAGTCTACGTCTGGATTTGCAGTGTTCATAGGGAATTCTCTTCTTTCATGGAAGAGTAAGAAGCAGACTGTGGTTGCTAGATCTAGTGTTGAATCGGAATACAGGGCCATGGCACTGGCTAGTACAGAGATGATGTGGGTCAGATCCGTTCTTACTGATCTGACTATAGAAGTGCCTCTTCCCATGCATATCCAATGTGATAATCAAGCTGCTCTCTTCATTGCAAATAACCCAGCCTTTCATGAGAGGACAAAGCACATAGAGGTAGATTGTACCTACACTCGTGACATGATACGGAAAGGCATTATCACTACTACGCAAGTCAGCTCTGGAGACCAGACAACATATATACTTACAAAGGCTCTAGCGAGACCTTATCAGAGATGTTGTTCCAAGCTGAGTCTTATTGATATCTACGCTCCAACTTGAGGGGGAGTGTTGAGATAGTTACTATTTTTAGTATTATCCTTTCTGTAATTTTCTATTTTTCGTTTCATCTTTCTGTAATTTGTCCAATGGTTCTTCTCCTATATAAGGGAACCCTTGGGCCTCTCATAATGTATCCCAGCATGTTCCCTTAACAACAAATGTTGGTACAATCAAAATTTATTAAAAATAAATTGTTATTTTAGTGGTTTCAAAAAGAAGCAAGTAGATAGGTATTGACATTTAAAATTAACAAGCTACTTGCGTGGAAATTTATTTCAAGTTGTCTGTATGTGAATGCCATGTTACCCATCACCTTTATATATCCATAGATGACATTTTCATTTATTGATTATATGATACATATGCAGGTTATCATCTTTTAAACACTTATAACTCATGTTGATGGTTATTGGGATTGCAGATGATGGGTCTCTGATATGATCTTTGTCTATATCAGATTCTCAAGCTTAGTGGATAGCTTGTGGTCTTGGTCTGAGTATGACCTCACACTATGACTCTAAGGCGTGAATAATACCGTAGTGTTGGGGCACCTCCTAGGCATGCGGTGGAGTATAATGCATCCTAACTAAGTTCCCAACACGTCCACTAGCTTCTCCTGACATCTGTAGTAGTAGTTCTAAGATCTGTTTAATGTCGATGATTGGTGATTGACGATGATTGATGATTTCTGTACCAAGTTTAGCTGTAACAATTCTCAACAATAACTTATCGCCATGACCTACTGGCGGAACAATAACCAAAACTTAAGCGGCGAGGAAGCCTCCTAAGAGACTATTCTGTCTCGCCCTCTAAGTGGAAGTACGGTCCAGTAAAGGGTTAGGCCTACTATGAAACTACACCCCTGAGACAGGTGGGAGAGACTCTCCGGAAGAGTCAATCCAAAAGCCGGCTCAACTGATACGGGCAAACGAGCTCGTAAAGTAAAACCAAAACCGAGGGTCCACAACCTAGGTACCTTAGGAACACTAGGTCAGCGGAACTAGTCAAAAACGTGATCCCAACGAAGCGTAAAAACATTGCAACCTTGCGTAAAAATCGTACAAAGGACTGTGATCCTAGACCCGTGCATTAGGCGGTCGCTGCCCTAACTGGGCTTCCTATTTCCTGGCCAACTGAGGGTCACCGTGCCCTCGCACGGTCAGGTGTATGGGCCACCATGATTGACACTATTAATTGTCATCACTGATTCACCATCATCTTTATTTCCTTGACTATCCATCTCTTTCTTAATCTTTTCTGTGGTTGACTGTACAGATTTAGGTCTTTTCGTCGATGATCTTATCAATAGTGATTAATAGATAATACATTATACATAAAGGATTATTTCGTAAAGATGATCAATCCTTGCGATCACAGATTATTATTTCTAAAAAAATCATAAGTCTAGCAGCCACCCGTTGGATCTGGATCTAAGTTCAATTCTATGTATTTTTTCCTAAATCTTTTCATCTTTAAATCATGAGATTAATATCTAAATAAGTGATCTTAAATTGGATCTAGGTACTTAGTGTGGTAACTACCTATGTATATATCATAACACCACATTCCCTCTTAATTATTTTATTAACATAGGGCACTGTAGAAAGTTCAATAAATCGAAAGTTAGATGCTCTTGAAGTGAAATTGCATCAATGCTATCAGAAAATGAAATTTCCAAGATGCTGGTGATTTTCCTATTGGAAATATCTAACTAAGTTTGTCTAAAAATTTGAATTCAAGAGATATAAGTAATGGCTTTTGTTTCTCCAAAATTGATCCAAAAGTTAGATAATAGCTAAGCATGCCCAACGACCCAAGCATGTCTCCATGTCAGATAGAAATCTCTACTATTTGTTGCTCAACCCATTATCTATAATCAAATAACCCAAAAATTCTTTTGAATTTTAAATCATGAAATTAGTGGATGCAGAATTACAACAATTGAAATAGAGACTCTCTTAGTGTACATGCCAGATTGATCCTTCGTCTTCTACGTAATTAAGACAAGTGATTATCTCATGGTCCCCGAGAAAGTAACCACCGTCTGTTTCAGATGATAGAAAATATGGATAGATCTTAGAGAAATTCCACCAGCATGGTTGCTTGTTATGATACTAGTGCAACCACCAGAATAGAAGAGAAGCGTTAAGATGAAAGCTGTAGTTATGGATGTTTCCTACACAAAGTGATCAATCCCTTTGTGCACAATATAATTTTTTTAAAGAACTATTTCCAGCCATGGATCCAAGAATATATTGATTATTATTTGTTACCCAACCCATTACAAAAATTGTCGGGCATGACTGCATTGATCTTGTTCTAAATCATACAAGGATACAAAACCTAGACAATCCCTAGCTTGATATACTTGACATCTGTAGAGATAATTATATAGTTAGTGTATAGTTTATTCTAATTTTTATTTTCCTGATAACCTACTATGTAATTTACCCATAGGTCCTCTCTATATAATAGAGCCTAAGGTTCTATGGAATAATAGATTGCTCTTTCCCACCAACATGGTATCAGAGCCAAAACCCTAACCCTTCCACGACCCTCCCTTCTCCTTCGGCGCCGCCCACTACCTCTCCCCTCTCCCTCCCGCCGCCGCCCTCTCTTGTTCTCCCTCCCGCCGTCGATCCGCCACCGCCAACCCTATCTCCACCGCCAGCCCTATCTCCACCGTAGGGGACCTCCACCGCCGGGTCCCCTCCTCCAATGCCGACGCCTTCTTCTTCCGTCGGGCCCTTTCTCTCCATGGATTTGAGTGTGTAACATCTACATATACACTCAAATCCTATCCAGTTTATGTAGACACTTCTTCGTTGGTCTACGGATCCTAGTTCTTCGTCTCCGACGTCATGTCAGATAACAAAGTTGATATGCCCTCCATAGACGCGTTCAAAGGTCCCGCGCCAATAGTCAAGATGGATGGGACGAATTATGAGCTCTGGGCGATGCAGTTCATGAGCCTCATGAAGTCGAATGGTAAGAAACACATTCTTACCGAGGAAGAACTGGAGCGAAGATTGGGATCTATGCCTCCTGGGAGGCTGATGATTCTTATGCCAAGGTCTGGCTCTCAAGCACGTTGACGATGGAGATTGCGAATGATGTTCTCCATCAACCCACCGCTAAGGCGATGTGGGATATTTTGGCAGCCACTTATTCGCAGGTGCGAAATGAGATGAAGATGTTACAGCTTCAGCATGACATATTCACTATGAAGCAGAATGGTCAGCCATTGCATTCCTTGTATACATCCCTACGAGGGATGTTTGAGAAGCTCTACAATACTATACCTCTCACGGCTACCCCTGAGCAGCAGAAGACTTTCCGGAATGCTACCATGGTGGTGGTACTGCTCGTGGCTCTTGATCTTGAGTATGATGCAACCCGTTCTCAGATACTTGCTGACGCTACCGTTCCTCCTATGGAGGAAGTTTACCGGAGGCTTAGCCGTATCTCTGTCTCTTCCAGTACTACTACTCTACCTCCTCGGCGATGGCTGTGTCGCGAGGGAGATGTGGTCAGTCTTCATTCCGTGGACGTTGACCTCGTGGTCGAGGAGGTCGCTTTCACCAACCATGCACTTTCTGCCATCGCACAGGTCACTCCGAGGATATATTCTATTCTAAGCATGGGTTTCCAGCATCGGCACGCGTAGCTGAGCATGTTGCATCTCCATCGACATCCAATTCAGATCACAGGTTTGACGAGCTTGTGGCGCGATTGCGCTATATTATGTCTCAAGCATCTACAGATTCCCCAAGTGGTTCTTCAGATATTGCTGCTTCAGCATTTGCTAGTACTTCTGCCTCTGCTAGCACCTCAGGTAGTGCTTCTGCTTTTACATACAATCATAATATCTCAGATTGGATTATGGACTCTGGTGCAACCCATCATCTTTGCCGCGATAGAGATAGACTTGAGTCTTACAGAGACATTCCACCAGGACGGTCGGTGATCATAGCTGATGAGACTCATTCCCCCATCGTTGGTCAGGGGGAGATTACCTTGTCACCTTCCATTCATTTACAGAATGTTCTGCATGCCCCTGATTTTTTCATGAATCTAATGTCTATTAGTCAGATTACGAAGGATTTGCACTGTCGCGCTATATTTGACCCATTTTCTCTTATTTTTCAGGACATACTAAAGGACAGGGTGATTGGTTGTGGCTCTGAGCAGTATGATCTCTATCGTCTGGTCCAGAATTCCTATGTTGACGTCTCCTCCTACTCACCCGGATCAGTTTCTCTGTACACCTGGCATCTTCGCTTTGGTCACCTCCCGCTTCAGGAGATGCGTCATCTCTTGCCTTAGATCTCTCCCAGTTCCTCTTTTCGGTGTGAAGTCTGTCAGTTGGGAAAGCATCATCGAGCTAACTTCCCCAGTCGTCAGTGTCGGAGAAGTAGCTCCCCTTTTGAATTATTTCATGTTGATATTTGGGGTCCGAGTCGTGTTCCTGATCATGAGGGACACATGTTCTATCTTGTAGTAGTTGATGATTTTCTTGTGTGTCGTGGGTCTTTCTATTAAAGAATAAATCTGAAGCAGTAGATGTTATTCGAAATCTTGTAATTGAAGTGCAGAATGTTTTTTCATCTTATGTCAAATATGTTCGTACAAACAATGCGTTGGAATTTTGCACTCGCTCTCTCTCTCTCTCCCATTTCTTCTCGTCCAGAGGAATTATTCATCAAACCCCATGTGCTTACACATCTCAACAGAATGGGGTGGCAGAGCGAAACCATCGTCATCTCCTTGATATTACTTGAACCCTGCTTATCCAGAGTTGTGCACCTATCTCTTTTTGGGGGATGCTGTTCTTACAGCTTGTTACCTTGTGAATCGTATGCCATCCTCTGTACTCGGTGAGAAAATTCCTCTTTCTGTTATCTTTCCAGAGTTTTTTTTTGAAGCCAAGAGTTGTGCACCTATCTCTTTTTGGGGGGTGTTGTTGCTTTCGTTCACTAGTTGTCTCCTGGACTTGACAAACTCTCACCTAGAGCTGTCAAGTGTGTCTTTGTAGGCTACTCTTGGACCCAAAAGCGGTACCGTAGTTATGATCCGGTCAACAAGAAATACTTTGTTAGTGCTGATGTGACATTTTTTGAGTCAATTATGCACTCTCACCTGCAGGTGACAGGTTGGCCTCCTTTACATCTACTGCCGATGTCTCTACATCTACTGCCGATGTGTATGTTCCTCTGCCTACTAGTGTGAGTGCACCTCTGTCCATTCCTATCCCGGTCGTCACGCCAACGTCATCCCCAATACCAACACTACCACCACCACCACCACCACAACCACCTATCATGCCATTACCTAAATACTATACGCGTCAATCAGGTCCTGCTCAGGCTGCACGTCAATCATCCATTACACCTCAGGTATGTTCAGATGCTATTACTAACGATGGGTCGGATAGTGTGCCTGTGCATGATTCTTCTTTGCAGGAGGAATGTGCACCGACGAGTGCAATGGATGATGATCTTGATGTTCCTATTACTCTTCGGAAGCAGAAACGTACTTATGCATCTTACCCCATTGCTTCCCAGGTTTTCTTTCACCATCTCACAGGAGACTTCCAGAAATTTGCTGTGGCTTTGTCTTCCGTGGAAATACCACGGAATTATCAGGATGCTATGAAGATAGACTGTTGGAGATTGGCTATGGAAGAAGAGATGGCAGCATTACAGTCACAAGGTACATGGAACTTGGTTCCCGCTCCCTCAGGCGCATCTATTATTAGCAACAAATGGGTATTCACAGTAAAGTATGTTCCTCCGCCTACTAATGTGAGTGCACCTCTGTCCATTCCTATCCTGGTCGTCATGCCAACGTCATCCACAACACCACCACTACCACCACCACAACCACCTATCATGCCATTACCTAAATACTATACGCGTCGGTCAGGTCCTGCTCAGGCTGCACGTCAATCATCCATCACGCCTCAAGTTGTTCAGATGCTATTACTAACGATGGGTCGGATAGTGTGCCTGTGCAGGATTCTTCTTTGCAAGAGGAATGTGCACTGACGAGTGCAATGGATGATGATCTTGATGTTCCTATTACTCTTCGGAAGTAGAAACGTACTTATGCATCTTACCCCATTGCTTCCCAGGTTTCCTTTCACCGTCTCACAGGAGACTTCCCGAAATTTGCTGTGGCTTTGTCTTCCGTGGAAATACCACGGAATTATCTGGATGCTATGAAGATAGACTGTTGGAGGTTGGCTATGGAAGAAGAGATGGCGGCTTTACAGTCACAAGGTACATGGAGCTTGATTCCCGCTCCCTCATGCACATCTATTATTAGCAACAAATGGGTATTCACAGTAAAGTACCACACAGATGGGAGCCTTGACCGGTACAAGGCAAGGCTAGTGGCGAGGGGCTTCACTCAGACATATGGTTTACCATGGTTTCAGATTTCGCGAAATTTCGACAAAATTTCGGCTTCGACAAGGAATCGAAATCTCGAGCGAAATGACGATATGAGGGTAGTTTTTGGTCATTTCTTCACAAATGGTGGTCGACATGAGCGAAATGTCATCGAAATTTTGTCGAAATTTCGACGAAATATCGTATCGACAGGGTATCGATACGATATCCGAAACCGATATTTAAACCCTTGTAGATTACATGGATACATTCTCTCCAGTGGCTCGTCACTCTAGTCTTTGCATTCTTCTATCTGTTGCTGTGGTACGTGACTGGTCCATATTCCAACTTAATGTCAAAAATGCATTCTTGTATGGCGATCTGCAAGAAGAAGTATATATGCAGCAGCCACCGGGGTTTGCTGCTGAGGGGGAGAATCATATGGTATGTAGACTTCATAAGACGATATATGGTCGTAAACATAGCCCATGGGCGTGGTTCCAGAAGTTGTCCAATCTAATTGAACGACAGGGATTCAAAAGATCAAGTGCGGATCACTCGTTGTTCATTCAGAAGACTTCTAGAGGTACGGTTGTCATCATGGTATATGTTGATGATATTTTAGTTACAGGAGATGATGCTCAGGGAATAGAGATGTCAAAAGCATTTTGGGCCGTCATTTTGTCACGAAGGATCTTGGTACCATACGATACTTTCTGGGGCTAGAGTTTGCCAGGAATGCACAGGGTCTTGTGATGACCCAAAGGAAATATATTGCTGATTTGCTGGGTGAAACGGGCATGGTTGGATGTAGACCCTCGAGTACTCCTATGGATTCAAGTATGAAATTATATGACAACGATACTGAGGAGGTTGGCAGGAGAAGATATAGAGAAATAGTGGGTAAGCTTCTTTACATCACTATAACTCGACCTGATATTGCCTTTGCAGTAAGTCGAGTGAGCCAGTTTATGGAACAACCAAGACATATACATATGGATGCCATATATGTGATACTATAGTATCTGAAGTCTTCTCTAGGCTCAGGATTGCTGTTTAGAAAGGACACAGATTTATCCATTTCGACATGCGCAGATGCAGACTATGCAGGATGTCCTAAGGATAGAAAGTCTACTTCAGGCTTTGCAGTTTTTGTGGGCAGCTCTCTGGTTTCTTGGAAAAGCAAGAAACAAACTATTGTGGCTAGATCTAGTGTTGAATCTGAATATAGGGCAATGACACAAGTTAGAACGGTGATGATGTGGGTTCGAGCTGTACTAGAAGACTTGCATATAAATGTACATCTACCCATGCAGCTACAGTGTGACAATCAAGCTGCCTTGTTCATTGCCAATAAACCTACCTTTCATGAAAGAACAAAACATATTGAGGTAGACTGCCACTACACTAGAGATATGATCCAGAAGGACCTGATTTCTACTTCACATGTCAGCTCAGGGGAGCAGACTGCCGACATCTTCACCAAGCCATTACTCAGAGGACCATTCCGGATATGTTCTTCCAAGCTGAGCATGATTGATATCTATACTCCATCTTGAGGGGGAGTGTAGAGATAATTATATAGTCAGTGTATCGTTTATTCTAATTTTTATTTTCCTGATAACCTACTATGTAATTTACCCATGGGTCCTCTCTATATAAGAGAACCTAGGGTTATATGGAATAATAGATTGCTCTTTCCCACCAACAACATCATTATCAAAATTTAAGTTATACTCTTGCTCACAACAAAGAGAATATGACCACTAACGTTGGGAAAAGAAATTCTCATGAAACAAGAATAATGTGAATAAATCACTAATCCTTCTGGTGTACTGCAGACTGTAGCAAAATAAATTTCTATATGTTGCACCAAGAGAACCAAAATAAAGAATTGATGGAGATATAGGAATATCTAAAAATGAAAAACCTTAACACACAGTGTCTTGGATGGCAAAAACTCGATGACAAAGCCTAACCTTGATGATTCAGATTTTGCAACATAACTTACCAGGACGACACAAAAGACAACAAAAACATCTACAAATAATCCATAGAAAGACACAAGACTATAATCCACAGCTTTGCTCCCATGCTAAACAATATAAAGAATCAATCATAGCTTTTTAGAAGATAAATCTTAATGCAATCGGCAATGCCATGGTGTCGCACTACTCTCCAAGACAAGAAAAGCAAAAGCAAGTACATGATTGGCAACAAAAGAGAGTGGTGATTGTACCTTGAATCCTCCCAGTTTGGAGGATCAATTTGCATGCAAAGATTTCCCAGGAAACCAGGAACACAACAACTCCAATTGGGCAAGGAGCAGCACCACTTTGGCTTGATTGGAAACACCTCCAACTATTGGAATAACTGTTGGACAGTAGCTATTTGTAGCTAAAATTTCAGCAAGGAAGCTCTAGAGGATTTGGACAGCTGCTACAGTTGCAAGGAGCAGCTCCAATGGGGCTTTCAACAGGGAATTTGGGCAGCAGGTAAAGCTGCAAGGAGTAGCTCCACGGGGAGGAGGGTGGAGCTCTCTAACAACAGCTGAAGAGGACAGTAGCTCTGTTGCTGTGCAACAGTAATTGTGTAGGAGGAAGGGGCTCCTCGGCTGGGAATTAGAAGAGAATTTGGGGGGAAAATGAGAAGGGGATGTGGATATAATAAGGAGAGGGGAGTCATTAGGTGTTGCCAATTGGAAGTAGAAAAGAAGCCACGTGGAGAGACTGCTGTTCAACTGAGATTTTGAAATAAATTTGTATTTTACTAGTGGGCTTGCCCGCGCTTTGCCGCGGTGTACTTACATATCTACATTTAGTAATGAATTTTGAATACATTATTTGATACATATATCAGAACTATGCGGTAGATCACGTTTTATAAAAAAGATACAATTAATTTTCAATTATTATTATTATTATTTGAAAATAGTCAGTTGATCTGAATATTGTCTCATTTTGGTACACAAATACCCACTTTATTCGTCTTTATCATACAACATTTTCTGAATTAAATGGAGCCACATTTGCTATGGTCCAAATCATTAGAAAGGATTTATTCCTTGTTGAAGCATGTGTAAACACTTTATATTATCTTCAATGGAAAACTTGTGAACATCATAAAGCATATCGAGTGACCAAACTATTGTAATATTGGACCAATAAAACATCGTAAGAATATGTCATATTCACTCTGTAATCATTATTGATGCGCTAAAGAATTACTTTAATAGTTTTTGCAGTGTTGTCTGGTGTATCTTCTACCTTGAACTATAACCTTCATGTTTTGTCTAAAACTATTTTATTTCTAATATTACGAAAATTGTATGTATAAAACTAAAAACACATGAAATCAAAGTTGACCAATATAATATTATGCTACATTTAGAATATTGGCATGCATACTATTTCACATGAAAAACCTCGGAGATAATGCATAAATTATATTTAAATAGATTTATGTCTCTCAAAGGAAAAAATCTAAACAAACTTGTGCCTCCCAAGGGAAATATCTAGAATATGAATATTTAAAATGTGATTGTCTTGTATTGTTCTAAATTTATAATTTTTATCACCCTTTTAAGGTTTTATGCGAGTAGTTTGTCATCTTTATAGTTATTACTACATGGAAAAATATTAATATCTTGATTTTTTTACAAATGTATCATATTGATAGCGAACCTCCAATTATTTTTAATGTAGGCAAATATTTTGATTATTGTACTGATGGAGAGGCATATACTGCACATAAAAGTTTCTCTTGTCAAGACTCCTTGCGACAAAGAGTTGATTATTGACTGCAAGAGGAATTCTTATTTTATATAGGAAAAATGATTGTGATAATAACTTAATCAGTGCATGCACCATATCGTAAATTTTTATTAATGATATTATGGTAAAAGCATCCTGAATTTGCATGCAAATGTACATGCGACAGATATAGATTCCCCTGTTCATGTTTCTTCACACATTACAACTATTTATTGCATTCTAGATAGTCAATAAATGCAAACATTGCAAATTATTTCCATAACTATGATTTTGTATGTAAACTGAAGTCATTACAGTTTTCCAAACCATCGGTTCCTTGTTATGCTCATGAATACCTCAATATCAAGAACATGATACTGAAGAAATTGTTGTTGTGCCTAGGCTGCTTGTTGAGTGTATTGCCATTATCCAATTTGATCTTTACCTTGGCCGATCATCAAAGTCCTTATCATTTCCAGCTTCAAGCAATTATAAAAAAAAATTGTCCCGCCACTGGAAAAATAGACAAATTCCCGGGTCGAATTTAGTGGATATTTGTTCGGCGACTTAGGACTTCTGTCTGGTGCATGTACTTTTCTAGGTATCGTTGGTCTGTTTGGGGAGGAAATTATGTCCACTTTTTTATCAGCGTCTAATTTTGAACAGACTAATGGAGGAAATCAAGTGTGAGATGTATTTCTTTTTATACATATCTATAAGAACTTGATGACATGAATAAAATAACACCTTATAGGCATCAGAAAATATATTATCGGTAATGATATATCAATGTGTGTAACATTCATTGTTAATTTTAAGTACTAAAATTTATTTCACAACAAAAAAATATCATCATAATGTATTTAACATCGGACGATATGGTGACGGATTTCAATAAAGTCGCTATAAACTCGTTTTATTGTAGTGGATGTAGATTTACAGTGATTGTATTCAAATTATAAACTATATAAATTTTTAATATTTTTTATATTTTTAATCGTGTTTATCTTTTTATTTTAATACAAATTGATTTCTGTAAAATATATCTAATTCAATTAACTATAAATACATTCGTGCCATAATAGTGTAATGAATTTATTATCTGGTAACATACTATAAAATGTGAAATTGAAAAACAATGAAAGAAATGTGGAGAAATGGGTATTTCCTATGTTTTCATTAATGCATAAACTATCCACTATAAATTTTTATTTTTATGTATATTTTTGAAATTTAAACTTCTTAATCAAATTCATCTTCGAACATCATCTTGTTAAACATATATTCCACTTTTGTTTTCCCTTTTTATAAATGATTGGAATGTAAGTTCTATTTAAGTCACTAATTGTTAAAAATATAATACTACAATTTAAAATAAATGTCGAGAGAGAAACTTTTATTTTAACAATAAAAATCTAACCAAAAATCTAACACAAATTAGATCAATTAATATTGATTGATGGTGGATAATTATTAATCCCAAGTAAATGTACATGTCATCTTTGTTAGGGTTATTTCATATTAATAGTGATTGATGGTGGATAATAATTAATCTCAAGTAATTATACATCCCATCTTTATTTCGTGAAAATATATGTAGTTTATATATTTTATGTACAAATAAAATATTTATGATAGATGAGAAATGGGAGTAAATTGTACAATATAGTTGTAATAACAAAAGTGTAACTTTTATTACTTTTATTTATTAATCTCATAATATATATCAAAAATAAATTTAATAAGTATATTTCGATGTGTATTTATACATGTAGTACTATTTTATTAGTATATTAACAATTATCCATATTTTTTATATTACATTAATGAAATATTAGTAAAGGTTTATCAATAATTATGTAGACAAATAAACAAACATAAAATTAAATACCCAATAATTATATGTCACATTTTTTGATGAACTATCAGAAATACACATATTGCTTTTATCGAATTCCCTCCCCTTGCTCATTTATTATATTGAAGGGTCAATCCCAAATAAATAACATATCATCTTTGTTTTGTGAAAATGTCTGCAGTTTATATATTTTATGTAAAAAGAATATATTTATGAGGGATGAGAAATGGGAGCAAATAGTATATTATAGTTATAATGTCAAAACTGCAAATTATATTACTTTTATTTATTAATATCCTAATATATATCGAATATAAATTCAATAAGTATATTTCAATATGTATTTATACATGTAGTACTATTTTATTAGTATAATACCAATTATCCGTATTTTTTATATTACATTAATGAAATATTAGTAAAAGTTGATCAATATTTATGTAGATAAATAAATAAACATAAAACTAAATACTTAATAATTATATGTCTCCTTTTTTTTATGAACTATCAAGAATCCACGTATTGCGTTTATCAAATTCTTATTATTACTATATGATTGTTATTTGGTATAACCTTTATGTGTAAGCTACTATGTAGAGAGAGAGGGGTGGAGGGGTGGAAAGAGACATATCGTTGAGGATAGAGAGAGAAAGAGAGAGAGAGAGAGTGGTGGGGAGGTGGAAAGAGAGATTTGAGGAGATTAGGTACTCTTTGGAGAGAGGGGGGGGAGATACGAAGGGGGGGGGGCAGAATGGGCATGACACATGTTGGTGTTGGGAATTTCGGGGAGAATGAATCTGGCGAAGCATGTTCGCCCAAGAGAGCTCGCGTGAAAGAGGAGGAGAAAACGCATATGGAAAGACACGTGTCGGGCAGGAATCTGAGAGATGGGAGAATTCACGTGTCAGGCGAGGAAGTGAGGGCAGGTGAACTCTGTTTTAGTATAGTTAATAGATTTTTTAAACCTTTTTCTCTCTTCTTAGGAATACCAAAGTCATCCGTATTTCTACCTTGTATCTCTGATTCTGATGCACAATATCTTATTTTGATTGTCTATTTATGATGATCAAGTGTTATAAATTTTATACTTTTCTGATCCAAAAAGATAAAAAAATTGACGAAATACGGTCTTGATTTTTGATCGATTTAAATTATCAAACGACCTCCGATTTATGAATGGTCATTTTTGTTGGTCTTATTTCATCGGGATAAATTTTTTGATGGTCTCGGATTGTTTTGCGATTTGGATTTTGCGTCGCAGATTTCTGATGGCACACATTACGATGCAATTGATTTTTGATCGATTGATCCCAAACGAATTTTGATCTACAATTTTTGGATCGATTTAGATTATTTATTGTCGATCGATAGTTTCATTGGATCCGATGGATCATAATCGGATCGAATTTAGTTTATTCGGATCCGGATGTCACATGTTGTTTGAAGCCTCGAGACCCGGGTTACCCCTTACACATGATTTGTGGTATTGTATTCACAATTGATCGCATTAGGTTACCAAAATTGATGGGAAATTTCCGCGTTTCGAAATGACATTCACATTTAATGTAACAACCGCAGGGCCAACAACAAGTGTTACCAAATCACATTTCATTAATTTCTATATTTATATTGCATGTACAAAAGAGACTACATCATATACACATATCCCAAAATATAGAAGGAAAAGAAAACATTATACATTTTCTGAGCAAAAACAACAACAAAAGTACCGTTGAGTATAACATCAGATGCTTGGAATCATCAGCCAGCTACTGCGATGCAAGCGTTTGCCTGCCAAGCATGCAAGGAACAAAATAATGTCAACAATTATTGCATACAATTCGACATATTATAAATAACATGTAATTTAGTGGTTTGAAAAGAAAGCAAATAGATAGGCGTTGATATTTAAAAATAACAATCTATTTTTTTGGAAAAATGGTTTTCAAGCTGCTTTGTATGTAAATCCTATGTTCACCCATCACCCCATAACCTTCCATATATAACATTTTCATATTTTAATTAAAGATCCATATGCAGGTTATTATCTTTTTATCACTTAAAGATTAGGTGGATGGATCTTGGTATTGAGAATGATGAATTTTTGATATGATCTTCAATTCTATATTATTTCTCACGTCTAGTGGATAGTCTGTGGTCTTGATATGAGTATGACTTCACATTATGACTCTAAGACGTGAAGAATACCTTAGGGTTGGGGTGCTTCCGTAGGCATACAGTGGAGTATAATGCATCCTAACTAAGTTCACAACATGTCCACTAGCTTTTCCTATCACTTGTAGTAATAGTTCTAAGACCTGATTAATTGTCGATGATTGATGATTGACGATGATTAATGATTCTGTATCAAGTTCAACTGTAGCCAACTCAACTGTAAGAGATCTCAATTCTAGCCAAGCTGTAACTCCTCGCCAAGAACTATTGGCGAGACAATAACCAAAACTCAAGCGGTGAGGAAGTCTCCTAAGACTCTTCCGTCTCGCCCTCTACGTGGAAGTGCGGTCCAATAGAGGGATATGTCTACTCCAAAACTATGCCATTTAGACGGGTGGGAGAGACTCTCTGGATGAGTCACTCCAAAAATCGGCCCGACCTGTACGGGCTAATGAGCTCGTAAGAAAAGCTAAAATCGAGGCCCCCCTGCCTAGGTACTCTAAAACAGAGGGTCAGCAGAACTGGTCAAAAGTTAGGATCCCAATGAGGTGTAAAAACATTGCGAGCTCGCGTAAAATCGTAAAAAGAACCGGGATCCTAGACCCATGCACTTGGCGGCCGCTGCCCTAACTGGGCTTCCTATCTCCCGCCCAGTTGAGGGTCACCGCGCCCTCGCACAGTCAGGTGTAAAGGTTACCATGACTGGCATCATTAATTATCATCATTGATTCACCGCTATCTTTCCTTCCTTGGCTACTCATCTTATTCTCAGTCCTTTATGTGGTTGACTGAACAGATCTAGATCTTTTAATCAATAGTGATTTATAGTTGGTAAAGTATACCTAAAAAATTATTTCATATGGATGATCGGTCCTTATGGTCTCAAGATATCATTTCTAAATCATAAATTTGAGCAGCCATTCATTGAATATAAATTTAGATCTTAAGCACATAATAACCACCCTTAATTCTCCCACTTTTACTCATGAAATCCAAGTATAATGGTGGACTGGATTGTGGGTTTTATAGTATACAAATTAATACCCTTTCTTGTGTCGAATTTACAACCTTTATTCAACAATTCTAAAGAAGTGCTTAACATGAATTGACTTGGCGATTGATGTCTCCCGAACCAAGTAAAGTAAGATGGGCAAAAGTTCTAAATATTTTAGTAGCCAATCATTGAAAATAAATTTAGATCTTAAGCACATAATAATCACCCTTAATTCTCCCAATTCTACTCATGAAATCCAAGTATAATATTGGACTGGATTTTGGGTTTTAAAGTGTACAAATTAATACCCTTTCTTGTGTTGAATTTACAACATTTCTTCAACAATCCTAAAAAAGTGCTTAACGTGAATTGACTTGGCGATTGATGTCTCCCGAACCAAGTAGAGTAAGATGGGCAAAAGTAAAGAGAAGTCAAGCTGTCCCAGTATTGGCTTGAAATTATTTCTGTGCAACTGCGCGCGCATCAAATAGAAAGTTTGTATAAAAAGATCTTTTAAGAAAATGATATTGTGTGTAAATTTTAAAGGCAACAAATATTAATAGAAGATTCTGGCAAGGAATAACTACAAGAGCTCGTTAAAGATCATTCTGCTAAAGATTTTACACAGCCTGGAAAGTACCATGATCAATGAGGCTTCATGAGATGACTATGACATAAATACAAAGTCTCCTCAAGTTGATCAAAGGGTATATATATATATATATATATATATAAGGATCATATTTTAAGAGAACTTCGGGATCTGACATATATATTTGTACCCTAAATACATCATATTTATCGTTGACTGAAATCCCATCAACCGATATAGCAGATACTGGGGATTTATGAATCACTTTCTGCATGTCTGCTGCTACATGTTGGTTGGGTATAATAGGGATGACTGCAGTTAAATAATGAATAGTCTTATTTTAAAGAAATTTATTCGGTGCCTATATAATTTATTTAATAATTTCAATGCTTCTCGGGAGCAGATTGCAAGAGGTCACTCGTATGAATTTCTTTGTCGGGCTCACTCTGATCACACACCAATTATATGGTCCTCTAGGGAAGGCATCATAATTAAATGTGTGTCATTTCGAAACACGAAAAATTTCTCCTCAATTTTGATAACCTAATGCGATCCATTGCGAATACAATACCGTGAATCATGTGTAAACGGGTAACCTGGATCTCGAGGCTTAACGTGTTGGTTGCGCCATTGTCTTCTCTCTTCTCTCTCTCTCCATCTATTATCCTCCTTCATTGTATTCCACAGACCTGGCGGATCAATACAAGAGATGACAACCTTGTTCAAATATTGATTGCCACATGGAGGTTCTATCATACCTTGCAAACAAATGTCGGCTTTAAAAATCTTAGCCTCACTTGATTGAATACCTCAACTTCTATAAGAGATATGGAGCCAATATATAACATCCCATATTAGTTAGTTTCACTTTCGAATGCTCAAACATTAGAAAGTGTTTCTGTTGAGGTTTCTAGAAAAGAGAGGTCCATAAACTAACTTTCGGTCTTCTTTGTATGTGAGACCTCTGTTCTATGGGCCCCATATAGCTCGAGGTTTGTGATGCTAAACACCTTTGCAAGTCATTAATTTCATTATATTTAAATAATTGCAAAGGATGAGTAGCCATGTTAATGGGATATTCTGATCATATCAAAATAGATTAAATTGTGGTATTTGTATTCCATGTTCTGTGTCATTTTGTGTATTAAGTGCTTTCACGAGAAAAATAAGTAAAGATTCAATTCATCAGTCCCCTTTTCCCATGCCGTGTTATTCATCTTTTTGTATCTCTCAACTAGTTTTTTCCCTTCTACAATACAATTAAATTATAGAGTTTGTTCATGTTTGTGAGAGTGCACTTGTCATTGTTGCCCTCTTGGTATCAAAGAGCACCTTTTCAAAAAAAAATCAAAGATTACTTTGTGAAATTTGTTAATAAAGAACTTGGAAAAGCATCAAATGTGCATCTCAGGCACTTTAAAGCAACTGTGGTAATTGGTTTCTTATTTGTGTTGGGTTTCTATCATGCATTATGCTCCAAATTACTCATGGCTAGACGAAAACATATTCTAGAAAATGTATTTTTTGTCTTTTAGCATCTAAAATTTCCATTGAAGGTTTATGTTTGCTTTCAATCTTGTTATCGATATCAGGTTTATCCCTATTTCCATTCTGTTCATGATACTAACTCATGTTTCTTTCTGCCCATGCCTCCAACTTAAAAGCAGCACAGATAGTGATCGAGAAGTTCAACCATACTCCACTGAATGGGAAACCAATACGGATAATGTTATCTTGTAGGGATCCGGATGCAAGGAAGAGTGGCATCGGTAATTTATTTGTGAAGGTACGTATGGTTTTGTCTGTTGAAGCAATTTCATTGTTTATTTGGTGTTCATGCATCCTATTAGTGGACTTCAGTCGCTTATGTACATGTGTTTTTTTCTGTTGCAGAATCTTGTTGACTCGATAGATAATGTGAAGCTACAGGAAATGTTTGCAAAATTCGGTACCATTTTGTCTTGTAAAGTCGCAACTAATTATGATGGAAAGAGCAAAGGTTATGGCTTTGTGCAATTCGAAACTCAGGAATCTGCAGAGTCTGCCATCAACAAAATTGATGGCTCCATTATTGGAGGCAAACAAATGTCTGCAGCTGTTGTACTTCATGCTCTGAATCGTTTCCCATCTCTTTCACCTATTTGCTTCTTCTACTTACCTGGGAATTTCTGAGATTTTTTTGAAGGACAACTCTGTCAGCTTGGCATTATATTATATTTTTGCCGGTATTGCAGATATGTTGGACACTTTATTAAGAAGAGTGACTGTGTCTCGGGTAATCCTGATGCCAAATATACTAATTTATACATGAAGAATCTTGATGAGGACATAACTGAGGAACTCCTCCGACTGAAATTCTCCAAGTATGGTAAAATCACCAATATGGCCATTGCCAAAGATGGTGAAGGAAACTCCAAGGGGTTTGCCTTTGTAAATTTTGAAAACCATGAAGATGCTAAACGTGCAATTGAGGATCTGAATGGGTTACCACTTGGTTAGTTTATCTACTTAAGGTCATTAGGTACGGGGTATCTTTTGCAGGTGGTCTTGATTTTTTAATGATTCTGTGCTCATGCAATGCAGGATCTAAGGCTCTGTATGTAGCAAGGGCTCAGAAGAAAGCTGAACGCCAGCAGTTTTTACATCGATTATTCGAGGAAAGGAAAAATGAGAAACTCAGGAAAAATGTGGGTGAAGCTTTCAATTTCAGACAAATTTTGTAAAATACCATTTTTAAGTGGAGAGAACATTTGCTAATAGTCATATTACTCAGGTTTCAAATGTATATGTGAAGAATATTGATGACAGCGTTGATGACAATGTTCTACATGAGCATTTTAGTACTTGTGGCACCATCACTTCTGTTAAAATCATGCGCAACGAGAAAGGGATCAGCAAGGGTTATGGATTTGTATGCTTTTCTAAACCTGAAGAGGCAAATGAAGCTGTCAGAATTCTCCATGGTAGATACATGATCAAATCTTATTAAGTTTTTATTTTTGTATTATCTTTTGAGAGAGCTTCTAAAATCTTCTCTACTTCTAATGTAGGTTATATGTTCCATGGGAAGCCACTTTATGTTGCCATTGCTCAACGAATGGAGGAAAGAAAGATACAACTTCAGATGAGATTTGCACAACGGATGGTTGGATTGCAAGGATCATCAAATGGCATTCTGCCTCCTGGATATCCAATTTACTATACTCCACCTCCGAATATGATGCCCCAAATTCCATCTCGACCAGGTTTCATATATCCCCAATTAGCGATGAGGCCTGGATGGAGACCAAGTGGGATTACTATTCCTCCAAGGCCAGTCTTCTCCCAAATTCCACCACATATGGTATGTTAGCTTTCAGGGGTAATTTTGTAGAGAGCAATGGTAGTAATAATGGAGGTCTGTAGTTTTTTAGTTATGCAATATATGGTTCATAGAAATAGAAAAAGTAGTATCAAAACTTCTTTCGTGCCTTTCCATTTTTTGGTAATAATATTATGTGGGATTAGTTATTCCAATGGAAAACAATTGCTACACATGCGTGAATAGCAATTCCGAATCCTCATCCCTTATGTTTTGAGTTTCCTTCATAATCATTACTCTCCTTAAGATATCGTCTTATATGAACAGCAGGAACTTAGCCTGAAATGAATGACTTTTTATTGGTTTCATTCATGTCAGTTTTCAAGTGTTTGTTTATTTATTTTTTATTTGCTATATAACTATCATTTTTAGAATTCCTTGTCTCTTTTCTAGTCTTAGTTGTGTCTAATGATTTTTTATATTTTGCCCCTCCCTCCAAATCATTCTTTAACACCGAATACGAGTTTTCTTATGCTTTAAGTGGATAGTAAATAATTTCCTATTGTTAGAAAATAGGAATGCGGGAGCGAATTGATAAACAGAGCGTAGCTACAGAAAGATAAAGTTCGAACGCAGAAATTTTAAAGTGGAACCCTACTCCCTAAAGAGCGGAATGAAACCATGGGAGAACACCTCAAAGGGTTGACGTATGCATTGTACTTTCTCCTCTAAATATATGGGTGATGGGCTTTTTATATAGCCCTCACTGAGTCTCCACATCTCACAACTAATAGATGTTGGACTAAAGACTTGGATGTGGTATATGGATCCTTGAGTGATCCATTTACCCATCTACAACTCAAGTGACACATATCAACGTACTCCAGCACTCCCCCTCAAGCTGGAGCATTCAATGCTCATCTTGGACAAACAAAAAGAAATCTCAACTCACGCTACTTGACACTACAGATAATATCAACTCAACGCACGCAACTGTCGGCTGCTGTCGAGGACGTTGCTTCTCATGCCGTGCAGGTAAGGAGGATGAGTTGGCTGGAGTGTGAGTTAAATTGAATCTCATCGTCGGAGAGCATGCGCTCTGTACTGCGCCTGTCGGAGTCACTGCAATTGAAATGAGTCTCTACACGGAGATCTCTGGCCCGCCACAAAAATGTGGACAACTGCTCCATCTCTGAAAGGGCCGAAAAGAGCATCGCTAACTATCAATACGTAGATCTCTGAAGATGAGTCTCTCTCACAGGGACCTCGAAGTGGGTTCTCTCTCATAGGAACCTCGGAAGGATCTCGTACCGGACTTCACGATCGCTTGATAATGGAGTCTGAAGAAGTCTCATCGTCAGAGAACTGGGTCTCTCCCATCTGGCACAGAGAATGGTATTCTACTCTGGAGTCCCTATGAAACCACATGAAAATCGTAGTCCTCATGGCATAGGAAACGAGATCTCTACTCTGGAGTTCCTATGGATCACATGAAAACCTTGGCCGAAACACAAAAGATGGAGACCACTCAAAAATGATGGCAAACATGTGCACATCAAACTGAAGACCGCATACTTGTGCGTGTCTGAGACTGAAGACTCAGAATCTGATCGTCGAGTTTGAACAAGTGTAGAGTCTGAATATCTGGCTGGTCTGAAGAATCTGACATCTGAGTGGACCTGTGACCATGGTTTTAAAACACGTGAGGTGGATCGAGGCGGTTTCCTGTAAATGAGGCGAGACGTAAGCCTCGAGGCGGTCGAGGTGTAAGCCTCAGTTTTTAGATTAAAAACTATACAAATCTAGAACTTTGTATAAAAATGCTAGAAATAAGAATGCATTAAAGTCCCTTGCATTAAAGTTACAATATTGATTAACGAAATAAGAAAGTTTCTAGAGTCCATCATATGAAAATAAAAAGGAGACAAGTTTGAAATCCAAAAATGACTAAAAGTATTAATCTAGCTAAATATCGTCACTTGTCAGGAGCAATTTCCGCCTCGATGTCATCTTGCCCATCATCATCATCATTGCTGCTTATTGGGTCCTCCAGTGAGTCGTCATTATACTGCACGATCACATCCTCATCATCGTCTTCATCAGTATGTCCCTCACTTTCTTCGAATTCATCTTCATCAACATGCACAATACTTTTTCCTATTTGAAAGTAGTGAAATAAAAAAGCATAATTTCCTTAAATTGTCATCTAAGAAGCAACAAAAAATATGATTTGTGTTACGGTACCTTTCTCGTGATGGTTCTTTTGCTTCTTCTTTTGTCATCTCCTTCTGCCTTGTTCCTCTACAATATCTGCATTTAACGCGTCATCTTCAAGAGGAATGTTTCCATCACGTTCATGAAAAGTTTCAACTTCACTTTCAGTTAGTTGGAGTTCAGAAATCCATTCATCATCCGAATCAACATCATTCAAGCAAAGGGGATCTTCGAAAGTATTTTTTCTCACTTCCTTTTGCTTCAACTTTAAGTTGAACATGAAGAAGACCAGGTCATTGAGTTTTTCTTATCTTAAGTTATTTCTTCTTTTGGTGTGGATGTATCATTGAGCAACCAAATGTTACATGATACATCACAACATATGTTATAATATTGTAAATTTAGCATGCGAATGTAAGCTATACCAAGCTTGAGTAATCACCTGATTGAAGGAGCTCCAATTACGCTCACATCCAGATGCACTACATGTCAAGCTTATAATGCGCATTGCAAATTTCTTCAGTTCAGGAGTTTTATCGCCATAGAGCTGCCACCAGTCCGCTATAATTGATTGCAAAGTTATTGTTAAGATGAATTTGAAATGAACTTAGCATATAGATATGAAAAAAATTAAATACCAAGTCTTCTTTTCTTTCGTGTCTCGATGGCACCTGACCAGCCAAACATCCCTCTTGCATTGATGAAAGAGCTTATTTGCAAATCAATTTTCATCCTTTCCTCCCTGTCAGCAACCAATTTTTCCACACAAGACAACCATCCAACTTTCACTTCATAATCATCTCTAAATGATGGATCATATTGGCATTGAGGGTTGACAAAGTATGCTGCTGCATGTAAATGGGTATGTAGTTGCTTGTCCCACCTCCTGTCAATAATTTCCCATATTGGCTTGTATTTCCCCTCATTATTACCCAAGTTTCGAGAAATTTCTTCTTTGGCCCTATCCATGGCCTCATAAATGAACCCCATCGGTGGATACCTTTCAGAGTCTACTATTCTAAGCACCATCACCAATGGCTTTGTTGTCCAGATCATCTCTCCGGCTGCCTTGTAATCGGCAATATTATCAGTGATGACTTGTATGATATTGCTTTCTCCAACCTCCTCAACAACCTCATCAAGCAAATTGAACAGGAACGTGTCATTCTTGATTTCTTCGGACACATCAATGGATTTCAAGAACCATGTGCCCTTAGGGTTATTCACTAAGAAGTTAATCAAAGCACGCCCTTTAACATCCGTCCAACCATCCGACATAATGCTGCAACCTACCTCTCTCAAGGATGCCTTAGCATCATCCATCAGTGACTTTATAGTGCTAACTTCTTCCCTTAAGATCCAAGTTCTCAATTCATGCATAGTTGGAGGTTTCAAACCCCTTCCAAAGTTGCCAATGTCTTGCACCATTGTCGCATATGAAGGACTAGTGGCAACGTTGAAAGGGAGCCCATTTTCTATGAAAAATCTCCCTATGCTTTGGCAACACCTCTTCCTTTCTCCAAGACGCATTCAATGTCATCTGTGCTGCATTATCTGGAGTAGTTGCACATCCACCACTCCGCTTGTCGTTCCAGCTCCCCGTCCTCCCACAAAAAGATCCATAGGACCTCTTGCTTGTTGAACTCCACTTGATCCGGTAGGTACATGCTCACCAAAATCAGATCCTCCTTGCATGGCATATGCTCCCACTCGACGAACCTCCTACATCTCTTGAAGTGATCTTTTTTTATTCAACTCTTTCTTCATTAAAAACAACTTGATTTCATTCTCCACTTCTGGCAGTACATTTGGGCAACCACTAACATTCTTGTGACTTCTTGCCAAATGTTCTTTTAATCTTGCAATACCACCTGTGATGATCTTGTTACAAAAGTTACGACTCACGTATTTGTATCCTTTCTTCTTTTGTTCTCCCTCTAACTCAACCTCTTTACACTATTTCCATGCAATATCCGATCTATCACGTCCGCCATCATATCCCTTTTTCAATCTTGGAGCCATTTCTGAAATAGGACAGTGGCATATACTATAGAGCATTACATCATACATGTATAAGGTATAAACAAAACAAAACCTTCAAATGTATAAAGTATAAACAAAACAAAACAACAACAGATTCACAAGTAACACAACAATAGATTTTGAGCAACAACAGATTTGTTTATAAATGAAGAAAAACACAAAACCTTCAACAGATGCAGGCTGCGGCACCACTGCTCAGGGAGGGAGGCGGCGGCGAGACGGCGGTGTGTCGGCGTAAAGGACGAAGAAGATCTGCCGAAATATATGGGAGAGAGGATAGAAATTTCTACTTGGGGAAGATTAGGGGAGAAAATCGAGTTTCGCAGGCCCATCTCCTCCGCCGTTAGGGTTCTAGGGTTCCAACCTTACGAGTTCTAAAATTTTCTGGCTTTTGGGGCTTTTAATGTTTTCCAGATGAGGCGTACGCCTCACAAACGCCTCGTTGCCTCACCGCCTCGTGGAACGCCTCATTCATTAAAGGCGTACGTTGCCATTTCCAGTAACGCCTCTTGCGTCTCGAGGCGGTTTTTAGTGAAAAAAGCCTCGAGGCGTACGCCTCAGCGCCTCGAGGCGTGTTTTTTAAAACCTTGCCTGTGACTCTACACAATAGTCCCCCTTTCTTCCAAACTGGTCGGAAACAGTGACATCGACAAAGTTGGGAGAGGACAATAAAATGGGGAAACAAAACATCAATATAAGCCATTTACAATTTTTCCTCGGCTTTTCTTCATCATTTTTCTCGGCTATTTCATTTATTTTTAATTAATTTTTTAAATAGCCACCACATTTTTTAAAAACATAAGCCGTCCATACATTTTTTTCTCTGCTATTCACTTCTCTTTTTTTCGTCACGTGCAGTTTTTTTTGTACACACCTTTTAACACATTTTTTGACTAATATGGCCCAATTTGAGCTAAACTTCAACATGTTTTTTCTTCTCTTCCTCCCCTGTTTTTTTAAGAGCACACGACCCACTTGGGCTCTTAAATAAGTAGCCCCCAATTTTTTTTAAAGGCCATCGGGCCCGAGGATTCCCACCACGGGAACCCAACACTTTGAAAGACCCCCCTGGGGTTTCTTTTCTCTTGCCGCCGCCACAGAGCTGCGATATAACCCTTCTTCTCTTGCTGTGGGGGCGCCGCTAATGGTGCTTGCGCAAGATGGAGAGGCCGCTGGAGCATCGGGCTCCGCCTGAAGAGGGAGAAGTGGCCTTTGCCACCTCCCGCGTGCCTGATGTGCACCGATGGAGAGATCGCGCAGACTGAGGGTGCCGCGAGGGAGGGATCGCGTGGAGTGTTGATGCATGAGGGCTAGGGGTTCCGAGCGACTCCTCCTGGGGTTTCCTTGCCGCTTGCTGCAACAGGAGAAGAGGGAAGTTAGGTGGAACTCGCTGCGAGGAGGGGCGACATCGGGAGGAGCATCGTCAGAGAGATGAAGGCTGCGCATGATGGGCTCCGCGCGGCTTGAGGATGCTCGTCAGGTGCTTGACAAACTTCCTGGGATGATGCATCCTGGGTCAGGAGAGGCACCACCATCACTGGAAGGTGCCGCCGATGGGAGGAGATGCCGCCTTGGCGGTCTTGTGCGCTGTGTGCATGGCCTGGAGGCTCGCACTTGATCTGAAACTAAAGGTGCTAAGAATCGATCTTCTCTGATCAATCTTCTCGATCTTCTCTGAGAAGGTCTGAAGGTGCTAAGCCCTGGTGATAGCATTCTCGAAGTCGAGGCGGAGTTGCAGCAACAGAAGGAGGGCCGCAAGATGTGGAGAAATTAAGGTTTCATAAGAAACCCTAGAATCTTCTTGAACTTGAACAATATGAACAGATAATCTTGAACAATAGAATTCAATCTGATGATCAAACCTCGAGAGAAAAAAACTTCAAGAATAAATCCCGAACATAAAAAAACTATATCCTCGAGAATCGAACCGCTCTGATACCATGTTAGAAAATAAGAATGCGGAAGCGAATTGATAAATAGAGCGTAGCTACAGAAAGATAAACTTTGAACACAGAAGTTTTAGCGTGGAACCCTCCCCCCTAAGGTGCGGGATGAAACCATGGGAGAACGCCTCAAAGGACTGATGTATGCGTTGCACTTTCTCCCCTGAATACAGGGGGTGAGGGGCTTATATAGCTCTCACTGAGTCTCCACATCTCATAACTGGTAGATGTGGGACTAAAGATTTGGATGTGGTAAATGGATCCTTGAGTGATTCATTTACCCATCTACAACTCAAGTGATGCATATCAACATACTTCAACATCTGTGAATATGTAAAAAATTGTACCCCTAATATGCCTAAATTTTAGTTACTTCTATGCTCTTTGTGGATTTTTTGCCTAATTATTATTCAAACTTCTTTAATATATCACTATAAAAAATACAATAAGAGCATACACTTCTTTAGGATAAGTCATGATTTGTATTGTGGAAAGTTTGGTAGAATATTTTTTAACTGCAGTTAGAAACTAAAGCAGGAGAATGTATGGGTATTACTAATTTAATTTATTTCCGTATAAAGTCTAAATGGGAATCAGTTGTAATTTATGTTAATGATTAGTAATGAAAATGTAATTTTTTGGTTGAAGGCTTTACCAAGCCTTCAAAGGAACTAAGCACTTATACGAGAAAGGTCTTTTACTGCAGATGCCCAGCACACCACCAAGGCCCCAAAGGCAAAATAGAGGTCGAATGAATGGGCATGGGCTTCCATTCACGGGTCATGCGATGCCTTATGTTCCACATTTGCAACAACAAACCAACACTGTGGATTTATCTAAAGAAAATAGTTCGCAACAGGTAGTGTGCTCTCTTAATCAAAATTTTAATGTCTTTATATTTCATCTTTGAGCTATTTCTAGAAAATTTATCATTCTTCTGCGTTACCTTTTCTTTTGACAAAATGTATGTTCATCTTTGTTTTTTAGTTTAGACTCATTACAAAGTTCTGTATTATCAACCTTTTTGGAAACCCTTTTGAGGGTATGCAGTTAGCTGTAGAATCCAAATGCAAAGAAGCCTCTTCACAAATAGGAAAACACAATAATATAACATGCACAAATTTTAAATAAGCATGCACACTTTCATATCTCACTTACTCCACATTTTTTTACTAACAAGCCCGATAATTTTGAGGACTCGGGTATCCCCTCTTAT
Source organism: Ottelia alismoides (assembly GCA_037367405.1). Lineage (NCBI taxonomy): Eukaryota > Viridiplantae > Streptophyta > Magnoliopsida > Alismatales > Hydrocharitaceae > Ottelia > Ottelia alismoides. The sequence continues at coordinate 860,365 of JAZKJV010011002.1, forward strand.
TAAGAGCAAAGAAAGATATTACAATGAGGCACATATGAAGCATATAGCATCTACAAAGGTACACACAACACCCAAAGCAGTGGCCAACATGGCCTTCAGACATCACTAACACTTCCTAATTGCCTTTTCTTTAGCCCTTCTATGCCTTGGTGTCCTTTTCTTGGGTGACTCCCTCTTATGTCCAATTTGCCAATTGAATTCAGAACTGGTGGATCTTCCCAAAGTCTCTCTAACCTCTTCCTTTGTATCCTCTCCTCAATTTCTTCTTCTGCATCATCTCCAGCAAAGTCTTCAGATTTCAAAGAGGGCACTTCCAGTACTTGGTATTTAAAAGACATTGGATCTGCTGCTTAGATGAAATCCAAGGAGGAGTCATAAGGAGATCCTCCAAATAGCCACCATGCTCCTGCATTTGCATTTTCTTCAAAGAAGTCTCATGATCTCATCACCATCATGTGATCTCGCTTCTTCTTCTATCTCCATAGGGTTCTGCTGTTTCTGTATATTATTGGATTTTTCAAAACCCATCTTCTACTGCTGCTGTTGTGTCAAAGGAACATATGGAGATGCCTTCCCACTTAGGAAACCTTTCTTCAGCACAGATTGCTCTCCAGGGCACTTCTGCTGCTGCTGCTGCTTCTTCTCAGTAGCATTGGCCTCTTCAAGCTTTTCCCGCTTTTTTAGGAGTAGTAGAGTTCCCGTTATTTTCAGAGCCACTTTTCTTCCCCTTCTTTTTTGACACTACTTTTGTCCAGCCCTTTTCATCTTTATCAGATTGTTCCTTTTCTTGGGGTTGAAAGAACAAGGATTATGGAGTGTATGGGGCAGCAATTTCTCTGTTGAGTTTTTGCTGCCTCGTATCAAGGCCATCCTTCATCAATATAGCTCCATCTCTTCTGACAAAATTTGCTGGAGGATCAGCTCCCTCAATCAAAACTCCCTTCCCTTTCTCCAAAATTTGCATTTGCTGTTTCTTTTGTTGCCGCTCATCCTTCTGTTTTGCCTTCAATGAAGCTTGCAGTTGTGTTGACTGCAGGACCTGATCTTCTTGAACTTGATGCTGCAAAAGGTCATCCTACTGCCTTGTTTTCTCCGCAGATAGTTGCTTCTGCTGCTTTTGTGTTTGATCATCATTACCTCCTGGAGGAGGTTGCTGCTGATTACAAGGATGTTGAAGTTAAACCTGCGGTTGATGATGCAACTGATCATCAACTTTAAACTGCTGCTTGGAGCCATCAGAAGTTTCCTTTTGTATTTGCCATGAGGCTCCAACTGACAACCATTTTTTCTTGATTTCACCTGCTTTCTTCTCAATTTGCTTCCTTTTTTTTTTGAGGAACAATTTGCTCCCTTTTCAATTCCCCTTTAATCCTTCTTTTATTACAATTTTCTAATGTACGGCCAATCGTACAGCAACTGGAACAAAACTTAGGCATTCTTTCACACACTATTCTTTGATTGAGGGATTGAGACCCATTCTTAATAATCACATGATCAGAATGCGGTTTTAGGAGATCAATCTCCACATAAATCCGCACATAACTGGGTCTTGTAAAAGCAAGCACTTCCTTGTCCACACAAATAAATTTGCCAACAACTTCAGCAATGGATTTTATAATCCCATGATTTTAAAGATGAATATTTTGTCCTGGAAGACCAATCGATATTGGATAATGGGTACTCTGTAAGTTTGGTCTGAAGTATGATGACCATCTTATCAAGGAGACCCTTTCACTATTATATTTTAAATCGCCCAAGGCATATACAACAACAACAAAGCCTTTTCTCACATTAAGTAGGACCATGATAAAATCTTTCTCCTCTTCAAATCAGATCAGGATGTGTCTCGCATCAATATCCCCCAAGGAGATTTCACCACCGTGTGTAAACCTACCCTTTAAAAAGGTCTGAAATCCCAAAAGTTCTGCTCTTGATTTAACAAAATGCGCAATCAGTGATTTAGAAAAAGGCTTTTGTATTACATTAAGTTCAGCTTCTGTATTTTCAATCACATAATCTCCATCCACAAGCTGAGCCTCTCTAATCGGAAGGGATTCCCCAAATAGGGGTAGAAAATGGAATTTCTTGTGGCAGAGGTATAAGATTTCATTTGCTGTTTGGGAATTTGTTGAAATCCATCAAGTTTGTCCTGGAAGACCAATCCATATTGGATAATGGGTACTCTGTAAGTTTGGTCTGAAGTATGATGACCATCTTATCAAGGAAACCCTTTCACTGTTATATTTTAAATCGCCCAAGGCATATACAATAACAACAAAGCCTTTTCTCACATTAAGTAGGGCCATGATAAAATCTTTCTCCTCTTCAAATCAGATCAGGATGTGTCTCGCATCAATATCCCCCAAGGAGATTTCACCAACGTGTGTAAACCTACCCTTTAAAAAGTTCTGAAATCCCAAAAGCTCTGCTCTTGATTTAACAAAATGCGCAATCAGTTATTTAGAAAAAGGCTTTTGTATTACATTAAGTTCAGCTTCTGTATTTTCAATCACATAATCTCCATCCACAAGCTGAGCCTCTCTAATCGGAAGGGATTCCCCAAATAGGGGTAGAAAATGGGAATTTCTTGTGGCAGAGGTATAAGATTTCATTTGCTGTTTGGGAATTTGTTGAAATCCATCAAGTTTCTTCTTCAACTCTGATTTTTTCCCAAATAATATAGGAGGAAAATCCTCCACATTGAAACACGCATCAGCAGCATTCTCATTCACAGTAGATGGATTTTCCAATAAAGCCCCTCCATTTTGAATCGGTCCAAGTTTTGAAACACGACTCTGCATCTCCTCAGTCATTATCCACATGGAAGTCCAGTCCACGTCAGTTTCAGATTCTAGTCGGTACTATTTCGATGCAAAATCCCCAAAAATAGCTCACGTCAGGCAGGCAGCCGCTGAATAAAGGGAGAAATAACCACTGATAAAAGTAACCGCTGGAACCCCAAATCTGAGAATTGTCCTGTGAATATTATCCCTATCAAACTTACACAAGATAATTACGTGAATTACTCTGCTGCCATGAAGATGGCATTTGTTGTCTGTGGTAAAATTGGATATATTACCGGGAAGAAGAAACAACCTCTACTCGGGATGATACTTGGGAGTCGTGGTATGTGGAGGATAGTTTGGTTAAAACTTGGATTGTGAACTTTGTCTACATATATTCAAAATTTGATTCTCAAACGAAAACCGCTCATGCAACATGCTCTCCAGTCCATATGTCGTCAGAAACGTCAAGATGTGAAGATTTATTATTGAGTAAGAAAATTAATAATTTGCAACGAGGCGATTCTTCTATCTATTCTTATTATAATATGTTATTGTCTAAATGGAAAGACCTTGATTACAATACTGAAGAAATATGGATATGCCCTCAGGATGCTCATTTTTTTTGGAAATGTTGGAGGGTCAGAATACGCAAATTCATTGGTGGTCTGAATCATAATTTTGACAACATTTAAAGTCAACTTAATTTGACAATTTTGATTCAATTGAGCATGTTTACCATCAAGTTCTTGCTGAGGAGCAGGATAGTTTGGTTAAAACTTGGATTGTGAACTTTGTCTACATATATTCAAAATTTAATTCTCAAACGAAAGACCTCTCATGCAACATACTCTCGAGTCTATACATCATCAGAAACGTCAAGATGTGAAGATTTATTAATTGAGTAAGCAAATTAATAATTTGCATCTAGGCGATTCTTCTATCTATTCTTATTATACTATCTTATTATGTAAATGGGAAGACCTTGATTACAATACTGAAGAAATATGGATATGCCCTCAGGATGCTGATTTTTTTTGGAAATGTTGGAGGGTCAGAATACATAAATTCATTGGTGGTCTGAATCATAATTTTGACAACATTTAAAGTCAACTTAGTTTTGACAGTTTTGATTCCATTGAACATGTTTACCATCAAGTTCTTGCTGAGGAGCAATGCCCATTGATTATTAGCGAAAAACCTGGTGAGCAATTCAGCCTTTACTGGTTGCGTTTGTGATACTGTGAAACTGGAACAGAAGTGGACTCTTTGCAAGAGACTAGGTTACACTGTTGATAGGTGTTAAGCTCTTCATCCAGAGAGGAAACACACCTACGTAAATATTGATTGGAGGAGCCACTCTCGCTTCAACACCAAAGAAGAAGGTTGATGTTGCTGCTATTGAACCATCCAATTTCAATACTGGTGAAAATAAAGTCTCACCTAAACAAATCAAAGAGATGCAGGGTTTTTTTAAAGAAAATTCTCGTCGATGACTTTACAAACACCTCGAAGAATGTGCAATCCCTGGCTACTAAGTAGATTGAAGGTGATTGTTTGGACTCGTTTAGCGATAGTGACGGTTTTCTTTTGATTAAACAATAGCATGAAGGCCTTGATCATGTTAGTCATTCTCTGTTAAATAAGGTTGGCTACATAGATACTTTCTCTCCACTCAAATCTATTTTGGGTAGTTCTTGGACATAGAGCCAAATAATTAAGATCCCTTTAGATAGTCTCCTTCCATACTTCTCGGGCCTTCCTTGTCCTCTCTTATTTAGATCATTGTTCCAAATCTCACATCTTCTAACTGGTGCATCAACATGCCTCTTTTGCAAATGGCCAAACCACCTTAAGCAGTTCTCTCTCATCTTATCCTCAATAGGAGCTACGCTGACTTTCTTTCTGATGACATCATTCTGGACCTGATCTTTTCGTGAATGACCATACATCCATTGCAACATTTTCATTTCTGCTACTGTCATTCTCTCCACATGTCTATGATTCACATGCCAACATCTCAAATCCTGCTCTCTATTATGGAAATAGCAAGAAAAACTATGATTATTATCACATACACATATCTTATTATTTACTTGCATTTAAGGATAATAATATGGGTACAAAATATTGGCAAAACAATCCTATGCATGTATTAAATATGAGTATCCATCTACATAGCATGTATAACATGATTAGAGTTAAACAAAAGTCACAAGGACATAGATAACACTATGCATGATCACGATGACTTAAGAAATAATTAAGCATGGAGAATCAGTTAACATGGAGCTTGGAAAGTAAAGCATGGCTTAAATGCTAAGCATGTTAAAGTGTGGTCTAACTTGGCCCACACATTCCTAATGCTATTAAGTGTTCACGGGAGATCAAGACACATAAAAGTACCAAGAACAACTCAAAACAAATGGTTAAAATACTTAATTAGTCGAATTGGTCAACTACGAGACAAGTGGCTCGTGGAAACCCCTCGGTCGACTAAAATAACTAACTAGCTGGCTTAAAACATGATTAATTTATTAATACTTTTAGTTGATTGGCTAATTTGGAGTTTGTGGTAGTGGATTGTCCAACATTTTTATTAGATGAATTTTCTTTAGTCTGCAATATTCTACCATATTTAGATAGTAAATGCGAAAAATTATGATTTCACACGTTAATCTCATATATATCAAATAGATGCCAAAAGTTGTGAAAAATCTTAAAATTACAAGAAAACTATATGATATATCATTTAGTAGTGCACAAATGTGAACACCAATACTTAATAACATATATCCAATTTATAAATTAGCTTGAAAACTTGATACTTGAAGCTTGTCCTCTTATTCTTGTGCGTTTTCCTCAAGATGCTCGTAGGACAACCTAATTTCAAGAATCATTCATAGATTAGCATCTAATTGGTGCTCTAAATAACATGAACTACACGAATCAACAAAAAAGGCTTACACAAGACCATAGAGAAGCTTCGTATAGGTTATCACCTACATCAAGCTCCTTCGCTTGAGTTTTAATGGCATAGAGATGGTAGTAGCTCTCCTCTAAAGTGGTTGGGGCACAATATTTCAAATATAGTGGTGTCCTGCATATCTCTTGAGGTGCTCTCATAGACTAATCTATTAGAGAAACATCCACTTAGATCCCATACATAATTACATCTCTTGAGCAGCTAGCTTTAGGATCGTCCACCCTTGGCTCACTTAGCCTTTTCTCTCGAGCCACTCAAATAATTTAAGTATAAATTATTTTTAAGGCTAAAAGCATTCTTAATAGTTCACTTAGATCTCAAAAAATAGGTATCAACCCTAATTTACTTTAATTTCTAGATCCATAATTACTTAGCAAGAAGCAGATGGGGAGCGATATTTGAGAGGAGAGGGCCACCGATAACAAAGGGGTTTGCGAGGGGGTTCAGGAGGGCAAAGTTAGAAGGATCAAAGATGTGTCGATGGATGAGTTGGAGGAGGAGGGGGCCTTGAGCGCTCCGAGGAGAAGGAATCAGAGGTCCATGGATACGGTCACGACGGGCTCAAGGTGTTTCTGATGCGATGCCTCAGATCATACGTCCAAGGATTGCTCTGCTCCAAAGCAGTTGTGCTTACGATGCGGCCACTTAGGCCACAGGAGACGGGACTCTCTAGAGAGTCACGCGGGTGAAGAAGGTTTCGACAATCTCTGTTTGATGTTGGGGTTGTTGCATTGTTGCAACGACTTTCGAAGGAGTCAGTATTGGAGCACCCACTAGATGTCTTCATCATTGGTGAAGGAAGCATGGAAGAGATGAGAAGAATTTGGGAACAATTGTGCGTGGTGAAGGGCTCTGATACCTTTGTTGGTGCCATCTGGTTATCAAGTGATTTGCTGTGCTTCCGATATTTATTGTCAATAGGGGTAAGGGCGGTCCTTGATGATTGTCTTCCGCCACAAGCAAGGGGTAACGTCTGCTGGTGGAGACCTCAGTTTTTTGATGGAGGTTCGGGCGGTTTGGGGTTGTTCTGGAGATTGAAGGTGGCAGGGGCACCTCTGCATTGTCGAAGGTTGATGATTCTTCATGAAGCTCTAGCGCACCTCGATGAAGTTACAGAGATCTATTCCACTGGTTTAAGCGATGGGGAGGGTTTGCAGGTTTAGGTTTTTTTGAGGGGCATTGGGCCATTGTCGCCCTTACACGCAAAATTGAGGTTTCGACGGAGGTCCGTGCCTTCATGGCTGGTGGTGCTAAGTGACCTTTCGATCGATGGTTATGCCAATAGACACGGTGTCTCATTGGTAAGCGCTTCGGTGGCTGTGCAAAGATTACGAGAGGAGGCTTTCGTAGTGGTGAACCTATCAGTCACGGATTTTGTTGTAAGGGAGAGTGTTTGGGCGGTGTACAATATTGCAAAAGTCGGTAGTCGGTACTCGGTCGGTCAGGTCACTGACTAAGGATTTATCGACAGTCGGATGATTAATCAGAATTAGTTGAACTTTAATCAGCTTTTGATTTTTTGAATATATAAATCATTTTATACATATATTATTATATATTTACATAGATTTATATATATTTTTACTATCATAATGAATCAAAATAAGTAATTAAATTTAAATAAAACATTAAACGCATTGGAATAAGTTTTCTTTTAAAAAAGTAAAAAAATATGGTATGTCCAAGCAAAAATTGGTTGACTAGTGGACCTAGTAGGAATTAGTCAGTACTCGATCGACCACCCCACTGACTAGACTAGTCGGACCTACTAGTCGGGCTAATCGGGTGACTTTTACAACATTGGCGGTGTTCATGCTAGAAACCCTAGCACTGTGAAGTCCTTGCTGGAGGCGGTGCTATTCAGATCTTTGGATGTAGCTGTTCGGGTGCTCCGCCAAACCCAAATAAGATATGATGTTTGCTGTTTTAAAGGAGACTATTCTAGCAAGGTTTGGGCTTGCTCCTAGGCCTATCTCTGGGCTTCACTCTGCACCAAATCAGGGGTTGGAGGGGGATGTATCTACAACGATTTATAGTACTCTATTCTCGGCTGGTAATTGTGCATATGCGCCTGATCCGAAGGCAATGATGGGGCTACAGGCGGCGGTAAGGGTGTTGGGGTCCGCTTGGTTGTGGAAGGTGGAGCAGTGAAAGTGTAGTTGGAGAGAATGGTTTTATGTCGGGCTTGGGTGTTGCGTTATCGAGAAAGGCAATGGTGGTTCCTCAACGTTCGAAGGGGAAACAGGGGTTGGAGCGAGAAGGTTCAACGAGGCGATCTCAGGGTGTTGTTGATTCGTAGCAGGAGATGGTGATCTTATCTAGAAAGAGGTGTCGAGTAGATGCGTTGGACTGGGTGATGAGGCAAATCGAACGTAACTGTGAAAGAGAGGCCCTCGTTCGTATTGAGGGTAATGGGGGTAAGGCTGGATTAGGAGCCGGACTTCGTGCAGGAGGGGGCGGATATAGAAGGTAGGTTAGTGCTTGGTGCCACAATAGGTATTGAAGAGGTGGGGTTAGCTGATGAAGTGTCAGAGTTGGCTGAAGGGAGTCAGATAGAGGTGTTATTTGAGCTTGCAGTTGCATATAGAGTGGGAATTCAGGTGACGGGGCGATCCCTCGTGGTGTCTTAATAAAGTGTGTTACGCTGAATGTGCGAGGGCTACGCCAACCGAAGAAGAGGATGGCAGTTGGATCCTTGCTTTGCGGAAGGTAGACATTGTGTATCTGCCAGAGGCTAAGATTGACTTTTGGGACCATGTGAGATGGAGTTTCATTTCTGGCCCTCATCTCACTGAGTTCAAGGCAATGTTGGCGAATGGGTGCTCTGAGGGGCTTCTTGTTACTTGGAATGGAGAGCTATTTTGCTCAATGAAGGGAATGGTATTGGTGCCCTCGTTGTCTGCTATTTTGGTTAGCAGAAAGGATCATGCAAGAATTTTGGTGACTTTTCTTTATGGTATCTGAGTACGTCTTCGAATGCGCTTTTATGCGTTGGGTTATGAGAAGTTAGAGCATGGTTCTTGGAGATGGCTTGGATTGTGGGTAGTGACTTCAACGTCACGCTTTATACTGGGAATATGCATGGAGGGAGAGGCATGCAAGACCTTGGTTTTGGTTATTTTGCTAAGATGGAGGATGAGCCTTCTTTGGAGGTTCATGGTGTAGCCAACTGCTAGTATACATGGAGAAGGTCTTCCTCCAGATCGCGAATAGATCGATTCCTTTTGTCCATCGAGGCTCTGGAAATGTTCAGTTTGGCTTGCATTACCTCTTCTCCTCTCTCGAGATTGGATCATGCACCTTCGTGTGGCTGAGGCTCATCTTCTTACTTTAGATTTAAGCGTTGTTGGTTGTTGGAGGGTTTTAGAAAGTAGGTGATCTCATTTTGGTCAAATTTGGAGGTGGAGGTGTTGGCTACTGTGAGGTTCGCTTTAAAGCTGGCTGCATCACACCAAAGGCTAATTGGCTTCAAGAAGAATTCTCGCCTGGTGCTTGAACCGATAAGGAGCCAAGCACAAGATGAGATGGTAAGATTGGACTCATTGAGGATTGCAGAGAGTTGGATGAGCAGGATATTTTGTGTCGAGGAATTGTGCAAAAGATCCTCGAGGACAAGACTATAAGCGGGAGTTGGAGTGGAGGGGCAGTGGTTGCGTTAGAAATGGTTGAAAGAGGGCGATACAAACCCTAGATTTTTTCATGTGGTGGCAAATAACCGAAGATGGAGAAATTTGACTCACTCAATTGAAGTTGGGAGTGAAGTATTTAATGGGGAGGAGGCGATAACAAAGTCTATAACAAGCTAGTTTAGGAACATGAGCCGGTGCCTGTTGCATTGTGGGTCCAGATGGTTGGGTTCGGGAGTCAGTCACATTTCTGTCGACGATGCAGGGTTATTGATGAGGGATATTACTTCACAGAAGGTTCTTGAGGCAGTGTTTGCGGTGAATTCGGATGGATGCACTTGGTCAGATGGCTTCCCTGTTTCCTTTTCAAGTTGTTCTGGGATTTGGTCTCTGAGAAGATGATGTGGTTGATATCTGAATTCGTTGAAGGGAACTTTGGCTTTGATCGTTTGAATCAATCATTTATCATTTTGTCTCCTAAAAAGGATGTCGCTTCGAGAGTAGAGAATTGTCGTCTGATTGCTCTCTAATGCCTAATTGTAGCCAAAGTGTAGGTGAATCGTTTGAGAGGGTTATGAGTACGATCATTTCTCCATCTTAGAATGTATTTTTGCTTGGCAGACATCTGATGGACAATGTGGTTATGGTGTCTGAGATTTTTTATCATTGTAAATTGGGTGATTCCCTATCATGGGGGTCACCGCCTAAGGAAAGCCATTTAAAAAGAACGTATTATACATTATCGCGCGATCTACGTGTTGTAAATCACGTTACAATGAGATACTACATTTTCACAATAAAACCTTTGGTTTTTAAAAATTAAGTCATTTCGTCCTGCTCAAATTGCCCAGAGAATTGCATAAGGCTTCGAGTAATTATCATGAGAGTTGATGCCAATCGTCCGTATCAATCTCCAGAACTCCGCTATCCCCGCGCTCGCAACCCAAGATAGCCCGACCTCTCTCCACCCCTGTTTAGATGCTGCACACTTGATAAACAAATGATCTGAATCCTTCTCTGCCTCGTCACATCTGTCGCATTATGTGTCATTCAGACCCAAAAGTCTCCCCGTCCGCGCCTTGTCACACATGCGGCCTCTTCTCAAGCACCAAAGGAATATTTTCACTTTGTTCGGGATCTTTGCTGCCCATATAACTCTCAAGTCCAGACTATGGAAGGACATCGATATATGTATCGATATCGGTACCATGTCGATACCGATATATCGCCGATATATCAGCGATATATCGACGCCATATCGCCGACATCGGACCGAGATTGTGCATTTTTGGCTTGTCGATACCCGATATCGACCATATCGACGAATTTATCGGTGACCTGTGATACCGATATATCGCCGATATATCGCGATATGACCGTCCATGGTCCAGACACATCTCTCCGTCCTGCTCCTCTTCCCTCTGCCTCAATTCTTTATAAGCTTTCTTCACTGAGAATTTTTCCCCATCCGCTCAAAATGGTCTCTGTCCCGCGTGAAGTCCCCTGATGGTGGAAGTTCAGACTGCATCTTTAGGTATTCCTCCAAGTGCTGGTCTGATAGATCCGTCAAGAACAGTGGTGACCACACTCCCGCTTCCGCCAATTGTGACAGGGTAGCCTCTTTCGAATCTGCTAAAGAAAAGAGGCGATGGCATATGTCCTCCAACTTTCCATCCCCTGTCCAGTCATACCACCAGAATCTAAAAAGATGACCATTCCCCACCTTCGGCCGGAGCTTGGGCACCAGTAAAGGTAAAACCTCGCGGATGCCGACCCAAAGTGGTGATTCATAACGAACTCTATTGGTCCCGAATTCTCCACTGATTCCATAAATCTTCCTCAACAGTCTGGCAGCCAACGAGGTGGAATGACCCCATATGCGGATTCACCCATTTTGCGATAAGTGCCTTGTTCATGCACTCGACATCACGTACTCCAAGTCCACCATCTTTGTGTCCCCTCGTTATCTCATTCCAACTAACCAAGTGGATTCCAGGTCCCTGTTGCTTCCAGTCTGACCAGAAGAACCTCCTCATCAGTGACTCAATCTTTCTTCTAACCCCCACCGGCATCAGTCTAGTGGAATAGAAGAAGATGGGTATAGCTGAGAGTATATGTTTCAGTAACACCAACTTTCCCGCTCTTGACAAAGTGACCGCTTTCCAGCCTGCTAGCCTCTGCTCCATCCTCTGCACCACCTCGCCCCAATCCACATTCCCGAGTTTACTACCACAAACCAACGACAACCCGAACTAATGAATTGGAATGTCACCTAGTGGGCATTCAGTCACCTCTGCGACTCCCAACCGCTCCGCTTCGTTCATCCCAAAAGTAATGACCGCCAATTTGCTCTTGTTGATCTCCAGCCTCGAAAGTTTGCCGAATATCTCCACCAGTTGCACTGCGTTAGCATTCTTACCCTCTACCTCCTAGGAATAGGATCGTATCATCTGCATACTGCCAAAGCATGATAGAAATGTCCTTACGGGACCCTTCACACCATCACGCCTCTACGAGTTATCTAAAGAGGACCCCAAAGCATCTGCCTCCAGAACAAACAACATTGGGGCCAGAGGACACCCCTGCCTCACCCCGCGCTGTGGCTGAAAGAAGCCTCCCTCAGGTTTGCCATTCACCAGGATAGAGTAGGAGGTAGTGACGCACCTCTTCATCCAATCTATCCACTCCTCCGGGAAGCCTCTCCTCCTTAAGGATATCCACATGAACCTCCAATCGACGTAATTATAAGCCTTTGCGTAGTCAATCTTCCACAGAGCCCCTCTCGTCTTTGACCTCTTCCAGTCAAGGCAAATCTCTCTCCCCAACCATTTCCTCCTTGCCTTCGTGTCGCCTCCACAAAATGGCCCTTTAAGGCACTCCTAATCGCCGCCTCGCTCGAAACGCGTATCCCTCCTACCTCGATCTCATGTAAAAAGTTTCTTCTCCGTCGTCTTGATGCCTTGGAATGGAAGAATCTCGTGTTGGCGTCCCCTTCTGTAAGCCATTTTTGCCTTGATCTTTGCTGCCGTTCCACATCTTCTTTTCTGTCTTCCAACAAGAGTTCTTCTAGCAGACCCTGCCTCTTTTTTACCTCCTCCTCTAGGAGCCCCCTATCGTCGTCCAAGCCATCTAGCGTGGTAAATTCGGCCTGAGCCTTTGCCCTCTTAGCTCTTCGCCTAGACCTCATAACCCTCCCAAAGGAAGTAAGAAAACACCTCAAGGACTTGAGCTTAGTCAGCAGCTTTGAAACCGCTGAGCCCTCTGTTGTACATCCTCTCCAATGTTCTGCCACAGTCTCTCTGAAGCCCTCCTCTAGTAGCCAGCTTCGCTTGAAACGGAAAAATAACCTGCTTTTCTTTTCGTCTCTAAACGACCATATGATCGATGTATGGTCCGAGTGGGCCCGCAGAAGGGCCCATGCTCTCGATAGGGGGAACCTTTCCGCGCAGTCCGGGGAGAGCAGAAATCTGTCCAGTCTGGAGCGCGATCTTACGTTACGTCGGGTAAAAGCACAACCAGCTGCATCAATGATAGACAATCCCAATCTGTGAAGCACCCCACGGAATTCCTCTGAGCATGGGTCCCCACCGCCCCTCTCTGTGGTTGATCGTCCGACAACAAAGTAACATTGAGGTCACCCCCAATGATCCAGTCCCCGGCAGCAATCCCACAATCCAACTGATCCAGTTCTGCTGCAAAATTACCCCTTTCACTGTTGTTTGGTCCATAAACATTCGTGACACGAATACTTAGGTCGTCCGCCCTACTCCGCAGTAAAACCGACAGGTAGAACAACGACTTGGACTCCCCTAGCAAATCAAAAGCATCCTTCTTCCATCATGTCATCAAACCTCCCGAAGCTCCTTGCGCCTCCCCCACGGCGAGCTCAAAATGTCCACCACTGTCCAACCCCCTTTTCGCCTCATCAGCTCCCGTGGAGAGTTTCGTTTCTTTTAGCAGAAAAATATCAACGCAAGCATTCGAAATCAGGTTCTTTACCCCCAACCTTTTTTTCGGGTCGACCTAACCCCCTGATGCTCCAAGAAAGGATCTTCATTCACTAACCTCCTGCTTTAACTTCTTAGGTGGAACTAGTCCCAAGCGCTCTGCCACTGACTTGTCCAATACGTGAAATCGGTTCTGACTAGCATGGGAAACCACTGCGACTGGCTTCGGGTTTTTAATGTTCTCCTCCTGCTCAGCCTCCGCACGCATCGCCGCTCTCCTCAACTTCCTCTCCCGAGTTGTCTTCCTCACATAGCATGCTCCAAACCTCAAAGATCCATTCTCTAGTCCCTGGGGCTCTCCATTAGGTATTTCTGTGAGCTTGCAAACCTGACCTGTGCGGACTTCATTCTCCTCGTGCTTCCCCTCCCTCTTTTCCACCTCGACTAAAAGTGGCCTGCCCCCGTGTTGCCCCTCGTTTCCTCCGTGCACCACCAATCCAGACAGCAGACTGCCCTATCCGACCATCGAAAAGGTCATCCCATCTATAAAGATCATTCCCTCGACTCCCCAGATCGACGTAACATGCTGATTCTGATCACTCCTACCAACGTCACGGGGCCTGCTCGGGCTACAACCAGAGGTGGATCCAAGAATTAAATTCCAGCCTAGCGAGAAAGGGTCTTCCCGACATCGTCTGGGCTATTAGAGCAAGGAATTCAGACCCCTGTATTGGCCACTGTTATGGGTACACCCGCCTGATTCGAGTAACCAAACGGAGCAGGGTCCGTTCAAAGAGACCAACGATTCCACGTAGGACGAACAATCACTTCCAACCCCATGTCAACATGTGGGTCCCCTCGAGCCATTGTCGAAGGAAATTTAATAACGGTGCCTTCCCCTAAAAACGAGAAGTGGGAAGGTCGATCTGCCTTGAATGCCCCGAAACGGATTTCATGTAGGGAACGAGGGGTTATCCTTGTTGATTTTGTCGGTCTGCCTCCCGAGGAAAGTCGAAATGATTCTCTGGCCTTTCTCAACTTCGCCTCTACCGACGATGCCTCCTCTGCCATCTCCGCCGCTCGACCTTTCTGTTCATCGCCACGACCTTCTTGTTTCACCATGGTAATCTCTATGTGCGTGGTCTTGCTAGCAACACGGAGGTTTCTCCAGCCTAGTTTATCTTCAACAAGGCCCCTCACCTTAAGGATAGGGTCTCACGGCTCCCCAGGGTGGCATCACGAGGATTCCACATCGAGTACCTCCACCACACCTCGTAGCAGCTCTCGCAGGTTCGACCGACTTCTCAAAACCAGTGAGACCCCTTTTATGCAGATCCGATCCAGAGTTTTTAGCTGTAACAGACCATCTGCTACCCTCAGCCTGCGCCATTGCATCAACGTCCAACCTTCCTTTGTCCACCGCAGCAACTCACTGGACTCCAGTTAGTGAGCCCCCTCGCGAGTACCCACCCTGATGGCAGCTGTACAATGTCTCCTCCGAACTACGCCACCGAGATTAGGCCAATGTCTGAAGAGCCCCGAAAGAGAGCTTCCCCCGTACTGCCACCTTCCCCCACCAGCATGTCTGAGGCCCTCTTATCGTCATGGGAGCCCTTCCGTTTTAACGGGCAAGTACTGCTTCTGTCCAAGTAGCGGTGGCATTAAAAGCATCGTATAGGCTCACGGCGTTACCGGGTCCAGTGTGACAAGGACCCGCAGCGGTAGCATCCTCGCCCGAAAGGGTTGGAGAACGGCTGTGTCTCGCGCAACCTTCCCTTTCGGCGACCTGCCTTTTTTCCACGGACCACAGTCCAACCACCATCAGACGCGTTCTCCCCTCCCTTGTCCCCGTTTGGCAACACCACCTATTATGGGATGAAGGGCGTTTAGATTGCCCCCTCTAACTACGTCGCCTCTAGGCCTGATCGCCCTAGAGCATCGCTCCTCCCAAGCCCTCCTGAACGAAGCACTCCTCCCGACCGCTCCCATCTAAATGCGCCACTCTTCTCCATAAGGGCCGCATCTTTGTTCGTCGAACACACCACCAACGCAAGGTTCATCCGTTCTCCGAGCGCACCACTTCTCCTTGAACGCGTTGCCATCGCGTCGTCGCTCACTGATGAACGATTATTTCGCATTTTTAATAATTGATAATTGTCGTAGTATAAGAGGCGAAAAACGATTCAGCAAAAACCACAATCTTTGAATGTTGTGGAGAATTTTTCTTGGCAAGTATACCAAGGTCGAAGATAAGGACACAAGCCTTTTTAATCTATTTATCAAATTTAGGTCAATTAGATGTATGTGCGAATAAATTCTCTTTTTTAGGTCTTCACGCATATGCACAACAAAATACAGATTAAACCGATGCGCGCATTTTTTGTTTGATTTTATGATGCAATTATATGTGTATGCATGAATACAAGATATGATTAAGTGCAAAGGATATGTATGCCAAATATTAATTACAAGAATGCCCTACAAGATATGAGCATAGATTATGATTCATAATCAGAGTCAAATTGAGCATCAAAATTAAAAGCAAGGATCTATCAGTGGATGAGACTTATAATGCATAGGACATTATATAAGATTAAAAATGCATCACATTTAAATTAGTGTCAGATGAGAAAATTAACTATGCCATTAGATATATGATGAAATAAGGAACAAAATGACATTGAAATCATGCAATTTGGATCTAAGATGCTCAAGTTATGAAGGAAACAATGCAGGGGCATAGATGCAATAAAAATGTGAGAAATAAATGATAAATAATTACAAATAGATCCCTTGAGGGACCTATTTGCAATAATCAAAACCCGATGGCCCCCTTTGTAAATTTTCCATTGCGTACAGGGGCATATCTGCAATTATTCATTCCCTCTCGGGCCTTTGTGCAAAATGCGCGCACGTGATGCATGCACGCATGGATCTCTTTGTAATTATGGAAAGTCCCGAGGTGTTCTTTACAAATAACCCAGCACCTTACGTACGGGGCACGTGAGGAGCTAGGTTCAGAGGAGGCGCAGCTTCGGGAACACGTGGCGTGCACTGGTGGCTTCGAATGACACGGGCCTGCAAGTTCGATGCTGGCGACGTGGCGTGTCCTGGGCCATTGGATGGCCGCCGCGAGGCACCATCCAACGACGCCTGTACTTCATCCTCAACCGGAGGAGGGGCGGCGTGTTTGGAGCTCCAGCGAGCCTGCCAGGGCTCCGCCGTGATCCTCCACGGCCGTAGACGCTCGCCTGAGCATCGTAACCACCTGGCAAAGATGGTTGTCCTGAGATGAAACCCGAGGGTAACTGGAGCAAGCGATCGATGAAGCGTTGCCGGAGTTGGAGAACAAGATCGGCGAGGGGGCTCGAGCTCCGACCATTGTGAACCTACAGGGGTTAGATGATAGCCGAAGCATTGGCGTAATGTGCGTGAGTGATGTGAGTTGAAATGGAGGGCCATGGGCGACGGGAGGCGGTGGGCCAGAGTTCTTCTCTTCCGACGAAACAGAGGAGAAGTTGGAAGTGGTGGATGGGGTTGTAGAGAAGGGGAAGAGGTAATCGGAGGTAGTGGCGAGGGTGTTCGTTGGTTGTCGGAGATATGGAGGTGGTCAGATGGGGACGAAGATGGGTGTAGGTGATGGAATATATAAGAGAAAATCAAGAAAAGTAAGGAGTTACTTGGAGATCGGAGATGAACTAACAACGTCGGGGAAGGCTTGGGCTGAGCATCCTGGGATGCTCGGAGTCATCACTCGGACTCGGTCAGCCTTGCCGAGGAGCTCAGCTACCATCGGAGATGGAGCTCGCATGACTGACACCATGGATCACACCGGGGTACTCACGACCATTGTCGCCTCGACAAACCGCCCTCTGCTGTCACCGGAGGGCGGAGGAAGCTAAGGCGGAGCCCCTTGGATTGGTGGATAGGGATGACGGTGGCGGAGGCGTTTGATTTATAGGAGGGCTCGGTCGGGAGTTACGTAGTGGCGGGGAGGTTTTGAACGGCTGTAGGAGTGATGGGTGATGGCTGGGGGTAATGATGGGTGCGCGAGAAAGGTGGATCGACGGGCTGCACGAGGATGGCGTTACGAGATGGAGAAAGGGACTGCAGGAGGGCGCTAAAAATGGAAGGGGCAGCGAGGTTTCGATGGAAACGACTGAAGAGGGGGGTTACGGAGGTAGGAGTTGAAGTCTGAATCGTTTGATCATGTGATCCGACGGTCCAGAAGGAGGCGCGGGCGGACGCCTTAGATCGGATCATATGATCTGATCTAACGGCGAGGGTAAAGGCGGGAATCGGTGGTCGAGATAGAATCTGGAGTCCCATCCTGCGGCGGGGGTGGAGTGAGTGACGTGGAGTGAAGGTAGCCGTAGGATCGTAGGGAGATCGGGTGGCTAAGTTTGAGGTGGAAGGGGGCGGTTCTGATCTCATCAGGTGATGAGATCGAACGGCTGCCTTCACTCCACGGTGCAGAGAGAGGGACTGACGTGGCGCAAGGAGAGGTCATTGGATGGCGAGGCGATCGGGCGGTGAGGATTTAGGCACGAGGGAGCGGCTAGGATCTGATCAGGATCCGATCTAACGGTTGGAGATGGAGCGCAGATCAACGAGTGAGATGGAAGGCAGCCAGGGGGATCTTGATGAGAAGGCGGCCTAATAGAAAAATCAGAAAATACGAAAATAAAGAAAAATTAGAAAGAGATAGTTAGAGGTAAAATTAGGAAAAAGTCAAAACATGAAAGTTGTAAATCTTGATGAGATCTACAAGTTTCATATTGGATAAAAAGCCAAAAGAGTTCATTTGTAATAAAGTGTATTTTTGGGGTATTTTTTAGAGGGATAAAAACACATGTTTTGGAGTTTTGAGATGTTTTTGTATTTTTTAGTTCTTTTAAAGGTTTGTACCATTATAGACAATTACTTAACCTAATTTTTGATGGATTTTTAATAAGAAAGAAAATAAAGAAGAAAAGGGAGTTATTAAATACAATAAATATAGTTATAATATATGCAAATCTACACAATTTGTATACAATGTAATACAAGATAATAATGAGGATTTATTTGTGAATTTTATCGATTTATTTAAGCCAGGAGTTTAATATGTAGATTTTAATATGATGAATACGAGATTCATCACTCACCGCTCCAAATACACCGTTCTCGCCGATCTTCTCGAAAGGCACCACGCTTTTGTTCTCCGAATGCTCCGCCATGTCGCTCATCCGCTATCCGAGTGCGTAACTCCTCTCCGAAAGTGACGCCACCACGGCGTTCCCCGCCCCGAGCGCGTCGCACGACGCTCTCCATCCTCCTTGTTGGAATATCAAACCACGCCCGCCCAACATCTGAGATTGTTGCAAATTGAAAGCGAAGGAAGTTAAGGGGTGTTCTGTGGAAGATTGACTTTTCAAAAGCTTATGACCGTGTAGATTGGCGTTTCATGTGGGTCTCGCTTTATGGAAGAGGATTCCCTAATAAGTGGATTGCATGGATGAAGAGGTGCGTCATGACTGCTTCTTGTGCTGTCCTGGTAAGTGGATAACCTAAGGGACGATATTTCTAGCCACAACGTAGGGTCCTTTAGGATTTACCTCTCGCTCCATTTTTATTTGTTATGGCAACATATTCTTTATCAGTTATGGTAGATCGAGCGGTAACAACAGGCTTCTGTTGTGGTTACTTGAGGGAGGAGATTTTTGTGCCTATTCTTCAATATACAGACGACACCATTCTCTTTGCGGAAGGAGGACTAGACAGTTGTAAGGGTTTGTCTGTGGAGCTTGACATCGTTGGTGTTGTGTCTGGTTAGAGGATTAATAGAAACAAGTTGGAATTTGGGCCTTTCAGCTTGGATGAGGAGGAAATCAATTCATGTGCGACTGGTTGAGGTCTCCGCGCAAGGATATGCCTTTGCATAATCTTGCCATGGGTAATTGGGAGAATGCGTCTGGCTGATTTGTTACCAGTGATTGAGAAGATAAAGAAGAGGCTCGCGGGGTGGAAATCTGTTTGCTTTTCTAGAGGTGGTTGGCTAGTGTTGCTGAAGTCCGTTCTCTTTGCAATCCCTATCTTCTTCCTTTCATCTAGTCTTCTACCCGTGGGGCTAAGGAAGAGGCTTGAAAGCATATTATGATATGATTTTTCTGGTCGTCATCTGAAAAATTGAATGGCTTGCCTTTGGTGGACTGGAAGATGGTATCTAGCTCAAAAGACGATGGTGGTCTTGGGGTGCGAAGGTTGGAAGAGATGAATAAAGCCCTACTCTGTAAATGGATCACTTGTATTTGAGGGGATTGTGACAGTTTGGTTTGCTCTTTGATCCGTAAAGTTTAGGGATCATGTTCTTTGCCAGACCCCCTGGGGATCTTGGCCTGGCCCTTTATAATTTTGGAGAGGGATTTGTGGGGTGTTGCAAGAAATATGTCCATTTTTCAGACTGGTAGTTGGTGACAACACTTGATTTAGATTCTTGCATGATGACTGTAGTAATTACAAGGCATTTGGCTTGAGATTCCCGTATTTGATGTCTTTGGCATCCGATTTGGATTGTTCTGTTGCAGATGTTTGGGACGTACATTCCTTTTTCCCTCAATTTAGATCTGAGCTCTCGGTTAAACAAATGGACGAACTTTTGGAGATGTTGGAGGAGTTAGATAACATGGAAGGGCCTACTGTGGGGCGTGATTGCTGGAGCTAGTTTGATGGAACATTTTCTGTGGGTAAGGCATACATGTTTTTGAAGGTACCAACATCCTTTGCCCATTGGAAATGTGGCAGACTGGAGAATGATCTTGAAATGGAAAATTCCCATGTGTGTCTTTATGCGGCTTTTTAGGAGGGAACGTCTATTATCTAGTGACAAATTCGCATGGTTCTTTCATGTGGCTGACCCTGCTTGTTCCCCTTGTCAGGTTGATATCGAAGATGTGGATCATCTCTTCTTCAGATGCGGAAGCTCCTTAGAGGCTTGGGATCTTTTTGGGAGTTCTTTGGTAGTTATAGATGGTGTAACTAGGTTCTGGGAATCCATTGGTGCAGATTATTGTGGCATTGATGAGGAAAGATCAAGATGTGTGGTGTAGCAGTGATTTGGGCTTTATAGTTAGCTAGAAACAGGGTGGTCTTTCGTCAAGTCCGCTTTTATGGTGAAAATGTAATTGTTCATTTATAAGGCGCTAAGTGAGAGTTCGATCATGTAATTTTTTTGTGTTCTTTTAGCTTGTGATAGGCATGGACTTTTTTGGTGGTTTAATGGTGATATTTTTTGGTACACACCTATACCGTGGATGCTATTTTTCTTTCCAAAAATAAAGATCCCTAGAATCCCAGGTCACCCAGTCGCAATGTCTCTAGTCACTTGGATTATGGACTTTGATGGGTTAAGTTGGTTCATGATCTTGGTCAACTTGACTCAACCAAGCGAATTGCACCCACTCAGAATTAATTGGGTTCGGGTAAATAGGTACCTAGGTTTTATAACATTTTAGATGTATAGGTATCTTATATTATTTGCCATGGCTTCTGATAATTAGTCCTTGGCAAATAAGTGTTGGTTAGTGCCCAATGCGGATAGTGGGTATAGATGCTGACATTTTTCTTGACTCATTTAAAGTAGCATATGCATGTTTTTATTTTGCTTTTGGTAGAAGTAATCGATCGAGGTCTCTCGATTGGATGCAATCATTCAATTAGTCTCCAAACATCGTAGGAGCACTGATGGTCTAAGTTTGTGTGATGATTTCGACATGGATGGCTCTTGATGCAATAATAAACTAAGGATTTAGTAAAATATTTCTTTTAATTTTACGTTTGGCTATATTTTTTTCGACATCAATAATTTAAGACTAGCAAACCGTCCTATACATCAACCTTATAAAAGGTATGTATGATAGGGCTTCGTCTTGTGTTGGGAAGTCTGAATATTTTGACATCAACATTGGTCTGCATTAAGGTTCTGCTTTTAGTTCATTCCTTTTTACTTTGATTATGGATGAGTTGACAAGTCACATTCAGGATGGGATACCTTGGTGTATGTTATTCATTGATGATGTCGTATTAATTGATGAGACTAGAGATGGAGTAAATGAGAAGCTTGAGGTCTGGAGACATGCATTGGAGACTGTGAAGATGAAATAATGAATTGCATTCTTGATGAGGCCCTAGGGTTCTCTTATATAGGAGAGAAACATGTTGGGAAAATTACATGAAGAAGACGAAGAAAATAGAAATTACATAAACACTTTAAAAGATAACTAATATCTCAACACTCCCCCTTAAGCTGGAGCGTAGATATCAATCAAGCTCAACTTTGAGCAGCATTTCTGGTACGACCCTTTGGCTAAGGCCTTAGTAAGTACATCTGTTGTTTGGTCTCCAGAGCTGACATTAGTAGTGGCGATGAGACCTTTTTGTATCATGTCACGAGTGTAGTGACAATCCACCTTTATGTGCTCGGTCCTCTCATGGAAGACAGTGTTGTTCGCAATGAAAAGAGCAGTCTGGATGTCTCATTGGAGGTGCATGGGAAGAGGCACCTCGATAGTCAAGTCAATAAGAACATATCTGACCCATATCATCTCTGTGCTATTCTGCACCATAGCCCTGTATTCTGACTCAATACTAGATGTGGCAATCACAATCTGCTTCTTGCTCTTCCAAGACATCAGGGAATTCCCTATGAACACTGCGAAGCTTGAAGTAGACTTCTTGTCCTTGGGACACCTAGTTTAATATGCATCTGTACATGCTGTAACTGAAAGGGATCTACCTCTGCTGAATAGAAGTCCACTACCTGGTGATGCCTTCACAAACCTCAAAATCATATGGACTGCATCCATATGTGCATGTCTAGGTTGCTTCGTAAACTGACTTAGTTTGCTCACGACAAAGGATATATCTGGTCTGGTAGTGGTCACATATAAGAGCTTGCTAACAAGCTCCATGTACCTTCTCTTATCGACGTCCTCAGTGTCATCGTAAAGCTTCATGCTCGGCTCCATAGGAGTAGTGGAAGGTCTGCAATATGCCATGCCTGTCTCAGAAAGATCTGTAGCGTACTTCCTCTGGGTCATCAGAAGACCTCGCTGGTTCATGGCAAATTCCAGTCAAAGGAAGTAGCGTAAACTATCAAAGGAAGTAGCGTAAACTACCAAGGTCCTTGGTCACAAATTGCTGACCTAGGAAATCCTTGGCTACTTGAATGCCCTGCTCGTCGTCCCCTGCAATGATATCATCAACATAGACAAGAATAACAACTGTACCTCTTTGAGTTTTGTGTACAAACAACGAGTGATCGCTATTGATCGCACAAACCCATGTTGCTTTATTAAGTTCGAGAGCATATGGAACCATGCTCTTGGATTATGCATAAGGCCATAAATAGCCTTGGGTAGCTTACAAACCTTCTGACACTCCCCCTCAGCAGCGACCCAGGTGGCTGCTACATGTAGACCTCCTCCTGTAGATCACCATATATAAAAGCATTCTTCACATCAAGCTGATAGAGGGGCCAATCTCGTGTCACAGCAACAACCAGAAGGATACACATAGTAGAATGTTTGGCAACTGGAGGAGAAAAGTATCCTGATATAAGTAGGCCTAAGACTGAATATATGGAGTGCACTTTTGTTAGAAGCAATGGTAAAGGAATTGAGGTGAAAATTGGCGATGATAACATTCAAAAGAGAGATTCTTTTAGATACTTGGGATCTATTTTGCAACATGATGGGGAAACTGATGGAGATGTTGCTAATAGAATAAATACAGGCTGGCTAAAGTGGAGAGGAGTCTCTATTGTTCTCCGTGATAAGAAAATTCCTTAGAAAATCAAAAGAAAGTTTTACAAAGCAACCGTGAGATTTGCTGTGCTCTATGGATCTGAATGTTGGCATGTGAATCATAGACATGTGCAGAGAATGACAGTAGCATAAATGAAAATGCCAAGGTGGATGCATGGGCACATGCATAAGGATCTAATTTAGAATGATACAATTAGAAGGAAAGTTGGTGTAGTTCCGATCGAGGATAAGATGCGAGAAAATTGCTTAAGGTGGTTTGACTATTTGCAAAGGAGGTCAACTGATGCACCAGTGAGGAGATGCAAGTTTTGGGATGTTGAGTCGGCTAAGAGAGGACGAGGAAGGCCCAAGAAGTGTTGGAATGCGACTATATGAAGGGATTTTAGTTTTTTATTCCCTAAGCCTGAGAATAACCCAAGATAGATCTGAATAGAGACAAAGAATCCATGCAGCTGACCCTACTTAATATGCGAAAAGGCTTTGTTGTTGTCAATAATTTAAGACCAGTTGAGATATTGAGATTATGAGTTGGATAATTTAGTTAGCTAACTCGAGAGCCTCTTTCGGGGTTGATTAGAGTTTATTAGAGTTAATTTTTAATTCTTAATCATTTTGTAATCCCACACCTCTTATATAAATGGGCTATTGGGTTTTGGAATGATACATCATTTTATGATTTATTGCATTTTGAAGTTCATCCTACCTTTATTACTTATCCCTCTATTTTCACTGAGATGCTCCTCCTCCCCATTCCTGTCTAGGCCCACGAGGCTTGTCACACTCTTCTTCCTTCACATCTCAACCTTGTTTCTATGCTTATTGTGGAGAAGAGAGACAAATGGGATGTCCATTCCATAGGGCTAGGGTCTCTTATCTAGAGAGAAAACCCTAGAGAGTACAAGAGGAAAAATGCATAAATACCCCTGAGGGGTTACGGAACCCGAAGGGTTTAGGGTTACGGAACCCGAAAGGTTACAAATATAATTATAATATAATAATTCTAAAATACCCCTCAAGTTGGAGCATATCTGTCGATAATGCCCAACTTGGATACTATGTACATTAGGCGCTTCCTTGGAAGAGCCTTTGTGAGGATGTCTGCAAGTTGAAGTTCAGTGGAGATGTGGGAGTGCTGATTCGTCCTTCTCGTACTGCATCACGAATAAAATGGCAATCAACTTCAATGTGTTTTGTCCGCTCATGGAAAACTGGATTGGTGGCGATGTAAGTGGCAGATTTGTTGTCGCAGTATAAGGGTACAGGAGTGGCGACTGACATGCCAAGTTTTGTTAGGAAAGAAACAAGCCATGTGATCTCACATGTGGCCTGAGCCATTACCTAGTATTCTGCTTCTGCACTGGATCTGGATACCACTTTCTGCTTCTTGCTTCGCCAAGTGACAAGGTTATCCCCAACAAACATGGCGTTTCCTGTAGTGGATTGGCAGTTCTCAGGAGAGCTAGCATAGTCAGAATCTGTATAGGCGGAGATATTAGTGTGTCCATTCATCCCATAGAAAAGTCCATGTCTGGGAGATTCCTTCAAATATCGAAGGATCAAAAGAACATCCTGCCAGTGACTGTAAAGAGGCTTCTCCATATATTGTCTGGCTCTGCTCACAGCATATGATATATCTGGCCTAGTAACAGTGAGATAGAGTAATTTTCCCACTAAGCTTCTGTATTGTGTTGCATCCTCAAAAGCTGAATTAGTAGATGCTGAATATTTTCTCTTTTTTGCAGGGATGCCAGATGGCTTGCATCCAAGAAGTCCTGCCTCAGTCAGAATATTGAGTCAATACTTTCTCTGTGAAAGATGGAGCCCCTTTGTAGTGTGTATTACTTCGATGCCAAGAAAATAACGAAGTTAGTCGAGAACTTTCGTGACAAAGATCTTCTGGAGGAAGGCCTTGGTTTCCTGAATACCATCTACATCATCTCCTGTGATAACCATATTATCAACATAGACAATAAGGATGATCGTGCCAGTAGACCGTCATCTAACAAAGACAGAATAGTCAGATGTTGTCCTCCGAAAACCGAGTATGTTGATCTCCGTAGTGAGCCTATCAAACCATGCCCTTGAGCTCTGCTTCAGGCCATAAATGGCCTTGCGTAGTCGACATACATGCTCCCCCTCGACTACATACCCCGGCGGTTGCATCATGTAGACCTCCTCCTCAAGATCACCATAAAGAAAGGCGTTCTTCACATCAAGTTGATAAATGGGCCAAGCCTTGTTGACATCAACAGAGAGAATGATACGTATTGACCCCATTCTGGCAACATGCGAGAAGGTCTCAAAATAATCAACTCCAAAGGTTTGTGTGAAATCTTTGGCAACAAGTCTGGCTTTCAACCTAACAATAGAATCATCGCGCGACTGTTTGGTCGTTTAGACCCATCGACAAGCCACAGGGCGAACTCCCATGGGGTCCGGCACAAGATCCCACGTACCCCGAGAGGTAAGTGCATCTATCTCCTCATCCATGATCTGTCGCCAACCTTGATCTTGCATTGCACTGAAATGATCTCTTGGAATGGTAATAGCATTAAGAGCATTTGTAAATCTCTTGTCACCGCTAGATAAACCATCTGTAGAAGTAAAATGTGACATGGGGTGATACGTACAATTCATTTTTTGCTTGCGTAGTTCTATAGGAAGCTCCCCAGGTACATCCGGGACAACAGTGGTGGGAGCACTCGAAATGGTCATATCATCCTGCATAAAAGGGACATGCAAAGATACCGACACTGGTGTAGAAGGTATAGAGGTACGCTGTTGAGTATAGACGATTGGTGGAGGAGGGAGGTCCAGAGGAATGTCACACAGTCTCTGTGAAATAATTTGTTTGCTCAAAGAAGGTGACATCAACAGATACATAGTATAGACGTCCAACAAGATCATAGCAGCGATAGCCTTTCTGGGTACGAGAGTACCCAAGAAAGACACATTTGATGGCACGAGAGGATAATTTGTCAGCTGCGTGAAAATTATGAACAAAGGTAATACAACAACAACAACAACAAAGCCTTTTCCCACAATTAAGTAGGGTCGGCTACATGGATTCTTCGCCTCCATTCAGATCTATCTTGGGTCAATCTCGGACTTTTATCCAAAAAGCTAAGATTCCTTCGTATAGTCTCTTTCCAACACTTATTGGGCCGTCCTCGCCCTCTCTTAGCCGGCTCAACATCCCAACACTCACATCTCCTAACCGGTCCATTAGTTGACCTTCTTTGCAAATGACCAAACCATCTTAAGCGGTTTTTTCGCATCTTATTCTCGATCGGAGCTACACCAACAAAGGCAATACAACCAAAAATTCGCAGAGGTATAGGAAAAGGAGACTCGATAGGATAAAGTAAGGAAAATGGAGTTGCCCTTTTGAGAACTGATGAAGGAACACGGTTGATGAGATACACTGCAGTAAGGATAGCATCTCCCCAGTATTGTTTAGGAATACTCATTTGACTAAGAAGAGATCTAGCAACATCTAGCAAGTGTCGGAGTTTCCTCTCAGCTATACCGTTATTTGTGAGGTATATAGACATGATGTTTGGTGAACAGTTCCCTGGGATGTAAAGAAAGAGGCCAAGTCATGTTGGGTTAACTCAAGAACATTGTCGGTACGAATGATCTTAACAATGCTAGAAAAGTATGTTTTAACATATTGAAAGAAATTTCTGACAATTTGATTAATCTCCGAACGCTCCTTTATTAGATAGACCTAAGAATACGACTATAATCATCAACGAAAACTATAAAGTAGCGATGACTACTTAATATGCGGATCGGACAAGGTCCCCAAACATCACAGAGAACAAGATGAAAAGCAGCAGTACTACGAGACTCAGTACGAACAAGAAACGAAGTTCGATGGTGTTTCCCGAACTCACATGCCTCGCACTGAAAGGGCTTCAGAGCAGAGAGGTCAGGAAACATCATGGAGATGGCCTTGGCAGAGGGATGTCCAAGGCGCAGATGCCAGAGGAGCAGATCTTCGGATATAGATGCAACACCAACAAAATTGGAATCTGAGGGTATGTCAAGGTAATATAGGCCGTTCTTCTCATAACCCCCACCAAAAATCTGCCTCGTCTGAATGTCCTGAAAATAACAACAAGACTCATCAAATATCACAGGACAATGAAGCTCAACACAAAGCTTGTAAACTGACAACAAGCTAAGAGGGAAATCAGGAGCACAATGAACACCCGAAAGTCGGAGCTTGGAAGAGAATTCCATAGTTCCAATAGTAGTAATCTATGATTGAGTCCCATTAGCGACTCGAACTGACTTCACAGAGGTAGATGGTATGAAAGAAGTGAGCAGACTACCTTCTCCAGTGAGATGAGTAGAGGCATCGGAATCAATAATCCAAGCTGGAGTAGGAGTGATAGCAGAGTTGGCTATTGTACCTGAAGGAGTGGCTAGAGCAGCAGTTGTAGTGTTACGAGTTGTGGTAGGCCCTGGAGTCTGAAGGATCTGCATTAGGCGGGAGTAATCTGCATCATTAAGATGAACAGTCTTGCCACTGGAGGTAGGCGATGCTTCTTCCACATCATAGGCATCCTCATAAGCATTATTGGCGTGATAAGAAGGCTCGTCAAACTTCTGCCAGTATCGTTCAGTCGTGGGGTTCCACCTACCACAGTGAGTGCATGGGGCAGTAGAGTCTCGCCCATGACCACGACCAAAGTCACGGCCTCGTCCAGATTCCCGTCCACGGCCACGACTTGGATCGCGACCGCGTCCTCCTTGTTAGAAAAATAAACACGCGGAAGCGAACATGGAAAAAGAATATAGAACACGAAGAACTGCGGGATTTTACGTGGAACCCTACTCCGTAGGAGCGTGATGAAACCGCGGGAGAAGCCCTCAACGGGGCATGCTATGCATTGCTTTTTCTCTTTGGGTACAGGAGGTCTGGGGCTCCTTATATATAGCCTCTCCAGTGCCTCCAAGTCCCACCACTGGACGATGTGTGACTAAACATGTGGATGGGGTAAATGGATCTTCTCCAAGATCCATTTACCCTGCTACAACTCATTGACGCATACAATGAATACTCTAACACTCTTCCTCAAGCTGTAGCATGCAATGCTCAGTTTGGACAAAATAAAGAAACTCAACTCAACGCTACAGGACACTACGGACAATATCAACCCAATGTGCACAATGCTACAGTCGAGGACGTTGCTTCTCATGCCGTGCAGGTGAGGAGGACGAACGGGCTGGAGTGTGAGTCTGCTGAATCTCCTCGTAGGAGAGCATGTGCTCTGAACTGCGCCTATCAGAGTCACTGCAACTGAAATGAGTCTCCTTGTAGGAGTACTCTGGCCCGCTACAATAATGTGGACACCTGCTCCATCTTTGAAAACGGTCGAACTGAAAAAGGTCGTGGCTGTGCAATCCTCTTCGGAGTCCACGGTCGCTGGAGAATGGAGTCTGAAAAGTCTCATCTTCGGAGAACTGGGTCTCTCCCATCTGGCTCAGAGAATGGTGCACTGCTCTGGTATACCTATGATACCACATAAAAACCCTTGCCAACATGGTATAGGGAATGGTCCTCTACTCTGGAATCCCTATGGCTCACATGAAAACTCTGGCCTACAAAACAAGAAAGGATGGGGACCTCGAACAATTGATGGCAACATGTGCTCATCTGAATATGACCGCATCTATGTGCGTGTCTGAAAATGAGTCTCTCTCTGGAGATCTCGAAAACGGGCCTCAACATGGAGTGCCTCGATCTTGGACTCTGACCAATCTGTCGAGTCTGAATATCTGCGTATCAAACTGGGACTCGGAATCTGAACTTCGAGTCTGGAATTGCGCATGGAGAATCTTCATTTGAAAAAACTTAGAGTCTGAAAATCCTGAACGGTCTGGAGAATATCTGAATCTGAATCTGACTTCTGGATCTGGAAGAAGACCTGTGACTCTAGACCATACTCCCCCTTTCTCCCATACTTGTCGAAAAATGAACATCGGCTAAGTTGGGAGAAGACAAGAAAAAATGGGGAGAAAACATGAACTTGCGGCTTTTTGTTAATTTTTTTAATAGCCACCATTTTTTTAACATAAGCCGTTAATTTTTTTTGGCTTTCGCAAAATACATTTTTTTAAGCCGTTGACATTTTTTTACGGCTTCTTTTTTTTTATACATATGGCTTTTTAAATATACGCGCCTCTTTTTCCAATTTTTTTTATTTTCCGAAACCGGCCCACTTGGGCCAAACTCGACCCATCTCTCTCTTTTTTTTTAATGCATCACGTGCCCAACATGGCCTCCCCTTTTCTTTTCTTTTCAACGGGCCTGGACTTTCCACTCCCTTTTTTTAATTTAAAAACATGCCCTAGGGTTCCACGAAGGGAACCCCTCTTGCCGATTGAGAAGGGCCGATGAATTTGGGGCCGCCACCTGAAGACGAAGATGAACCGGGGCGCTTGGGGGATCACGCCTGGCGGGTTATGCTTGGTCTCTGGGGGATGCATCGCCTGGTCTCTGGAATGGCGATGCGTCCCCAGGTCTGTTGGTTGTACGAAGAAGGCCTCAGAGCAAAGAGGGAATCTGCGTGAGCACGCATGGAGGGGCCGCCGGGTGCGCATGCTGCGCGCAGGCTGCTGGAGTGTCGTGTGGGCGCGGCGGACTAGGAATTGCGGTGAAAGGTCATCACCTGGGTGTGCCGCCTCTGTTGGGTACGGTCGCCTGTGCATGCGTGAGCACGCTTGGGAGCGGCGATGTCGCTGACAGGAGATCTAGGGTTTTGAAACAACCCTCTAACAGAACTCAAACCTCAAAAATAATACAAAATAATCTTCAAATAGAAATCTTTAAGAATGTGATACCATGTCAAATAGAATCTCGAATAAAACAATGGAAAACATATTCCACGAGAATCGAATCCGCTCTGATACTATGTTAGAAAAATAAGCATGCGGAAGCGAACATGGAAAAAGAATATAGAACACGAAGAACGACGGGATTTTACGTGGAGCCCTACTCCGTGAGGACCACGGGAGAAGCCCTCAACGGGGCATGCTATGCATTGCTTTTTCTCATTGGGTACAGGAGGTCTGGGGCTCCTTATATAGCCTCTCTAGTGCCTCCAAGTCCCACCACCGGACGATGTGGGATTAAACATGTGGATGGGGTAAATGGATCTTCTCTAAGATCTATTTACCCTGACACAACTCAATGACGCATACAATGAATACTCTAACACTCCTCGCAAGTCGTATCTGCCTCCTCGCCCAGATGAGGCGATGTGTGCAAAATTCTCTGTTGAAGGTAAGACAAGAGGCCAGGCAGCGGGTGTCTCGATCTCCTCAGGTCGGCCAAAGATGGCCTTCATTGTTGGCAGTGTGTCTGATATAAGAAATTGCTCCTTCGCTGCAGGGTACCTAGAATGCAGGCCATCAAGGAAGCAGAATACTTGCCAGTCAGAACGCTCTTGTATGATGATGACACTGAGGGGGTAGACAAGAGGAGGTATATGGAGCTCATTGGGAAGCTCCTATACATGACCATCTCGTGGTCAAATATATCCTTTGCAGTAGGCAGAGTCATTTCATGGAGCAACCTAAATAGGCATATATGGATGCAATCCGTATGATTCTAAGGTATCTGAAAACCTCACCTGACACTGGTCTTCTATTTAGCAGAGGTACATCCCTTACTGTTACAGCTTGTGCATATGCAGATTATGTAGGGTGTCCCAAGGACACGAAGTCTACCTCGCTTTGCGGTGTTTATAAGGTGTTCCTTGGTATCATAGAAGAGCAAGAAGCATACAGTGGTTGCCAGATCTAGTGCAGAATCAGAGTACATGGACATTGCACATGATAGTTTAGATATCCAGTGGGTTAGATCTGTTCTTACTGACCTAACAGTTTAGGTACATCTTCCCATGCACCTTTAATGCGACAAGCAGACTGCTCTCTTCATTGCCAACAACCTAGTCTTCCATGAGAGGACCAAGCATATCAAGGTAGATTGTCACTACACTCGAGACATGATTCTGAAGGGCTTCTTCTCCACCACTCATGTTAGTTTAGGAGATCAGACAACAGACGTACGCACCAAGGCCCTATCCAGAGGACCTTTCCAAGATGAACATTATTTATATCCGTGCTCTAGCTTGAGGAGAGTGTTGATATATTAGTTATCTTTTGTTTGTTTTATGTATTCTCTATTCTTTATGTCTTCTTCATGTAATTTGCCCAACGGGTCTCTCCTCCATACAAGAGAACTCTAGGGCCTCATGAACAAGCAAGTTATTGTTTTTTCTCCCGACAGTAAATATGAATAATTTTTTTAGGGAATACTCAGAGGTTGTCAGGGTATGTTTTTAGTTTCTTATTCATTTTAATCCCATCCTATCTATATAAATGGATTCCCCATGTTTTGATAAAAGACATGTTATGATATGAGAAAGGGAACTTAGGCATTTTCATTGACCTTTTATATATCTCCCTTATTTTATGTGAGATTCTACCATTATCCTCCATTCTATTATAAATACGACAAGTGTTGCAGTAGTCGACCGACTTGATTGTATATTCGGTTCGAATATTTGTTGCAGGGGACTTATCGACTAAATAGTCTTTATTTGGTTAATATCGGTCCAATCGAATATTCGGTCCGATTACTTGACCAATTGACCGAATAGTTGGTCAACTATTCATTGATTGCTAATTTTTTTATTTTTAAAGGTTTTTTTGTTTAATTCGATGTTATTTAGCGAAGCAATAAAATGCATGAAGAATGGAGGAGAAGCATTGTGGTATATCTGTATAAAAATAAAGGAGACATTCGAAATTGTTTGAATTGTGGAGATATTTAACTAATCAGTCATACTATGAAAATTTAGGAACGTGTGATCGAAAGAAGGTTAAGACAATTTTCCAAAGCATCTGAAAACCAATTCGGATTTATGCCAGGTCCTTCAACTGTTGAAGCTATCCACTTGTTGAGGAGAACAATGGATATTTATAGAACTCAAAAAAGAATGTCCGTATGATTTTTATGGATTTGAAAATGGCTATGATTCAGTCCTAAGAGAGACTTTGGGGAGAGTTTTTAAGGTGAGACAAGTACATGTCCTATACATTAACCTTATAAAGAATATGTATGATGGGGCTTCATCTTGTGTAAGAATCCCGTCTGGGAAGATTGACTATTTTAACATCAGCATCAGTCTACATCAAGGTTATACTTTGAGTCCATTCCTTTTTACTTTTGTAATGGACGAGTTGACTAGTCACATTCAGATGAGATACCTTGGTGTATGTTGTTCGCCGATTGATCAGGCACGATAGAGTAAATGAGAAGCTGGAGGTTTGGAGACATGCCTTAGAGACTAAAAGATTTTGTATAAGTAGGGCTAAGATTGAATATATGGAATGCACATTTGATGGAAACACCGATGAAGGACTCTAGGTGAAGATTGGAGATGATAACATTCAAAAGAAATATTCTTTTAGATACTTGGGATCTTTTTTGCAATAGGATGAGGAAATTGATGGAGATGTTACTCAGAAAGAAATGCAGGTTGATTAAAGTGGAGAGGAGCCTCTGCTATTCTTTGTGATAAAAAAACCCTTTGAAAGTCAAAGGAAAGTATTACAAAGCAGCTGTGAGATGTGCTATGCTTTATGGATCAGAATGTTGGCCTGTGAACCATAGAAAATGCTAAGGTGGATGTGTAGTGTTGAGGCGGTTAAGAGAGAGCGAGAAAGACCCATGAAGTGTTAGAATGAGACTATCTGAAGAGATTTTAGTTATTTATATTTAAGCTTGAGAATGACCCAAAGTAGATTTGAATGGAAGCAAAAAATGCATATAGACGACCCTACTTAATTGTGGGAAAAGGCTTGCTGTTGCTCTTGTTGATTTTTTGATGGTGCCCATTTATCTTGATATCGCTAGAATTTGTGAAGCTTGACATACTGGTACTTTTATCTTGAATTCTTGTTGATTGATGATGACCATATGTGTATATCAATATATAGGAATACATGTATTAGACATAATTATTATATTTAAATAATTAGCTTCCCGTAAGGGGACAACCCCATCTTTCTCTTTAAATATCTAAATATATATAATGGAAAAATTATCAATAGTCATCGAAGTGACCCCTCCAACTGAATACTGGCTACCAACTTTGCAATGCTGGTCATTTACAAACCCTTATTTTTCATTTCCATCAACTTCTGGTCAAAGTAAAGATATTTATGTGGTTATTGTAGAGGGGAAGAGTGATAACATGGTCTTTTAG
This sequence comes from Ottelia alismoides, assembly GCA_037367405.1. Lineage (NCBI taxonomy): Eukaryota > Viridiplantae > Streptophyta > Magnoliopsida > Alismatales > Hydrocharitaceae > Ottelia > Ottelia alismoides. Next base: position 893,799 of record JAZKJV010011002.1, read on the forward strand.
TGCACATTATTTCTTTTGGTGATTAGGTAAAAGAAGTTTAGAGAAGGTTTGGGATTCAGAGATTTGATGTATTATGTATTAAGGAGTGTTGGACTAGCTTGAACAAAATGATGTACTCTTTGCTGTCTCGACTGGATAGGTTTCTTAGCGTCATGGAGTTGGAGATGTTCTGGTTGATGAGTGGTGTCGCTGCCCTGATCACACTCAGACCATAGACCGATTTGCTAGAACTTGAGTGAGGACCACTTTCTGACCAACATGTTCTAGCTTGAGTAGTTGCAGATGCAGGAAGAAGGCTTTCACAAGGGGATCTCATTCCGTTGGCAACAACATGTGGTGGATAGTTTAATGCCGAAGATGATGATAGAGAATCTTAAGGATTTGCACGTTAGCTTTATTAAGTTCAAAATGTAGATTCGAATGCGTAATGAACAATGTAGGGAGGAAGCCCATATGGAGATTATACATTTTGGATCAACTTGAGAACACTTGCATCTTTTGGAGGAGAAGGCAACAAGATGTGAACGAAACATCATTCTGATGGCAAAGAATAATAGGATGGAGATGTCTACCTGCATCGATCGAGGCAAACATGGTTGAAGGAAGGGGATGCGAACACCGACTACTTTGACTTGGTGGAAAACATGCGGAGGATGTTTAACATGGTACACTTCATTGAGATGGATAGGGGAGGTGGTGGATGGTGAACATGCTATTGGGGATGGAGTAATACTGCACTTTCGTGAGCTTAGCTAATATGTGGTTGGTGGTTCTAGGTGTGAGTGCAGAAATGTGCCCTGACTATTCGAGTTATAGGTTTAGGAGTTGGCACATCCTTTCTCTATGATAGAGGTATCGAGGTTGATCTCAACTTGAATGCGGATGGCTTGTAGGTCCGGTTTGCTTCATAGTCTTCTTCTTTATGGAATTTTGGGATCTAATTTGCCAAGATGTTTTTGGTATTATTGTTTTTTGAAAAATAAATAGTCCCAAGTTCGGACCCACCTAATAAAAATATAACATTAACGTATATATGTCCATGCCAAATGAAGGGCCTTGTAATGTTCTACTACATTTTCATAGTAGAGGAGTAGGACTTGAGAACTATGGATTTGAGAGGTTGAATCGTTCTCTTTTGTTTCTTCTACCGAAGAAGGATGTGGCACACCAGGTGGAGGACATGCGACCTATTGCTTTGTTGAATGACATATATCTTACTGTGTAAAAGATGTTGTGTCAAAGATGTTGACCAGTAGACTACGTATGATTTTTAGTTCTATAACTGACCCCCACTCAGATGATGTTCATTCCTGGCATCCATATGGATGATGGGGTTGTGATGAATTCATAGACTATTGCTGACTAGAAATGGAAGAAGACCAAGCATTTTCTGTGGAAGGTTGAATCTCTAAAGCATACAACCATGTGGATTGGAGATACATTTGGATATCTAATTATCACTGAGGATTTCTTGATAAGTGGATCAAATGGATCAAAAGATGTGTAACCTGTGAATGGTGGTTTTTCAAGGTTGCACACTGGCACCGATACTCTTTGTTTTGGTGGAAGATGCCCTTACTAGGATGGTTGCCTGCGTGATGGATGACGGTTTCTTCTCTTCTGTTAGTGCTGGAGATGTTTTTGTACATGTCATGCACTATGCTGACAACACTATTTTCTTTGTTGAGGGAGACAATGTTTCAATGGAGGGTGCTTGAGTTGTGTGGGATGGTGTTTGTGCTGCAGATCTACCATGACAAGTCAATCTTTGTTCATTTGGGGATGAGCGAGGGTGAGGTGGATGGATGCATAGAATTACCCTGAACATAGTAAGGGGTAATCACAATCATCTACTTGGGTTTGTTGCTGGTTGGTAGCAAGCTGAGGTAGGTTGATTGGTTGTCACTAGTGGAGAAGACAAAGTGGAGACTGATGAATTGATGGTGGGGTGGGGGGTCCAGTGCTTTTGAAGATGGTTATGCCTGCTGTCTCGATTTTTTTCTTGCCTACAGACATCCCTCTTATTGGTGTTATGGGGAGGCTTAAGGCGATGATAAGGAGGTTCTTTTGGGTTTCGTCTAGGCCACACATGGGATGCTACTGGTGGGGTAGAAGATTGTGATGTTTGCGAAGGAGCATGAGGAACATGGGATCCTGAGTTTGGAGGAGATGAATTGGGTGTCACTGGTAAAAGGGTGACTTGCTTTGTGGTAGTGACTCTGATATATTGAGTAGGCTGGTTCATGGCATTTATGAGGTCAACTTGGTTCTCTTATAGTGCAAGCAGGGCGGTGCATGCACCCTAGAGTTGTAGTCCTATTGTCTATTTAATTGTCATTCCTCATTATTAGGAGGAAACTTGCACAATTCAATCACATACGTTATGTATCCAACTGCAAGTACAATATCTTGATCATGGATCCAATCCATGATATTTTACTGGTTTTTATTGAGTATAGTACTGAGCGCGTTTAATGAGGATTATATGATAAAAGATAATTTATATAAATGCATATAAATATATAAATATATATATAGGGTGCACTTGAATTGAGGTGGCACCTTTACTTGATTATGGAAAGGTGTCATCTTAAGCCATTGGATGACGAGTGCACGAATGAGATTGAAACCACTAGGTGGTTTTCGTGCCAACTAATTCTTTTGATATGATGGTGGATTAAATTACTGCTAATTTGATAAATTACATATCATCGATCATTCTATATTTAGGTATATATATCAAGTGATGTACATAATTTTCCAGAAATATCTGATGAATTAAATGTTCATGTTTTGAAATAACCGTTAACAATTTACAAACGATTGATATATTTTACAATCCCATGTTATAAATTACAAATACGTCACCACTTATATTCGCAAAAAAGCTCAAATCTGATGAAAATTTGTATTTTTTGTGTAGATGCCTTTATTCAATCATATTTTCTGGAATATTCAACGCATTTTTAACTCTTTTGAGTTCAATCATATTTTCTGGAATAATCAAAATTTTGTAAGTTTGGGTTCCCCCATTCTTTTGAGTTCAACACACTGTTCATTTTTTTTTAGTTTTGTTTACAGATTGAAATCTGTAGATTGAGAATGAAAATGTCACCTAAAAGAAAGAATTTTTTGATTAATAATGTAAATATTTGTTTACAGATAGAATATGTTCCAGGTCGCCAGTATCAATAAATGATTTTTTTTATTATAGAAAGTCGCGCATCTTGTTATATTTTCGATCAAAAGATGATGTATTTTTTAAAAATCAAATTAGATGAAATCCCATCGACTGCGGAATAAATACTAAAGGGATGTGAAATCTCATTGACTGTGGATAATATTTTACATTTTGATCTACTAATTTACATAATTGATTGTATAATTTACATTTGGATTCATTGATTTACAATTCTGCATGTATTTTTACATGTTATCCTTTTTTGGAATAAATGATAAACTACTGATTGACTTTTTATTTTGCAGATTCTCGTATAATTGTTACATTGAGAGCGTGGATTTTATAAAATATACACAGGTGATGATTACAATGGGATATCAGAAACCAATGCCTTCCTTCAAAAGGTATTTGTTAGTAAGGATCTTGGTCCTCTACGCTACTTCTTGGGCATAGAAGTACTTCGCACTACTGAAGGACTTCATCTCTCACAGAGGAAATACTGTCTGGACATTCGTACTGAAGCAGGAGTTCTCAGATGCAAGCCCTCTGGTATCCCTGCAGATCCAAAGAAGCATGTCACCTCTGACATCAACACTGACAAAGTATTTCTTGTTGATGGGGTCATAACAGCGATAGCCCTTCTGAGTCCGAGAGTATCCGACAAAGACACACTTGACAGCTCTAGGAGATAGTTTGTCAAGTCCAGGAGTCAGGAGATGAACAAATGCAACAGTACCAAAGACACGAGGAGTAAGTGAGAATAATTCCTTATCAGGAGAGATGATAGAAAGAGGAATTTTCTCAACAAGGATAGATGACGGCATACGATTGACCAGGTAGCAAGCTGTAAGAACAACATCCCCCCAGAAAGAGATAGGAACACAACTCTGAATAAGGAGAGTTCGAATAATGTCAAGAAGGTGACGGTGCTTTCTTTCTGCCACGCCATTCTGCTGAGATGTGTAAGCACAAGTAGTTTGGTGAATAATGCCCTTCGACGAGAGAAACTGAGAGAGAGACCGTATGCAAAATTCTAAAGCATTATCTGTACGAACATATTTGACAGTAGAAGAAAAAACATTCTGCACTTCATTTATTAAAATTTTAATCACATCTCCTACTTCAGATTTATTCTTTAAAAGAAAGACCCAAGATACACGAGAGAAATCATCCACTACAACTAGATAGAACATGTGTCCCTGATGATCGGGTACACGACTCGGACCCCAAATATCAATGTGAAACAACTCGAACGGGGAGCTACTGCTCCGACTCTGACGACTACGAAAGCTAGACTGATGATGCTTTCCCAACTGACACGCTTCACAACGAAAGGAAGAACTGGGAGAGATCTGAGGCAGAAGATGTCGCATTTTATGGAGCGGGAGATGACCAAAGCAAAGATGCCAGATGTACGGACATACTGGTCCGACGGAATGAGAAGAGACGCCAGCATAAGAATTCTGGACCAGCCGATACGGACCATTCTGCTCAGAGCTACAACCAATCACCCTGCCCGTTAGTATGTCCTGAAAAATAAGAGAAGAGGGTCAAATATAGCACGACAGTGCAAATCCTTCGTAATCTGACTAATAGACAACAGATTCATGGATAACTGAGGAGCATGTAGAACATTCTTTAGATGCATAGAAGGAGATAGGAAGACCTCCCCCTGTCCAACAAGGGGGGAATGGGTACCATATGCGATCTGTACTGAACGGCCATGGGGAATGTCCCTGTAGGACTCAAGTCTCTCTCGATCTCGGCAGAGGTGATGTGTGGCACCAGAATCTATAATCCAATCAGATATATCATGATAAGACGTAAATGCAGTAGCACTACCTGAGGTACTAGCAGCAGCAGAGGAACTGACAGAAGCTGTAGCAGCAACATCTGAAGGCCTACCAGAAGAATCAGCAGATGATTGTGGCATAATATCACGTAGACGTGCCACAAGCTCCTCGAAACGATTGTCTGCATTGGATGCTGACTGGGGCAGAGCATGCTCGGCTACATGCGTCGATGCTGGGAACCCATGCTTAGAGTAGCATGTATCCTCCGAGTGGCCTGTGCGGTGATAGTACGAACATGGCTGACGAAAGCGACCACCCCTACCACTGGGTCCACGTCCACGACCAGAAAACTGACCACCTCTCCCACGCGATACTGCCATCGCCGATGGGGGTGGAGTAGATGAGCTGGAAGAAACTGATACGCGACTGAACCTCCGGTAAACATCCTCCATTGGACGAATAACTGCATCGGCCAAAATCTGAGAGCGGGCGGCCTCGTACTCAGGATCTGGGTTGCAAGTAGAACGCCCACCATGGCGGCATTCCGAAATGTGTTCTGCTACTCAGTAGTCACTGTGAGTGGAATGGTACTGTATAACTTCTCAAACATCCCTCTCAGGGACGTGTACAAGGAGTGAAGTGGTCTGTCATTCTGCTTCGTCGTGAATATATCATGCTGAAGCTGTGACATCTTGGTCTCATTCCGCACTTGTGAATACGTTGCAGCCAGAATATCCCACATTGCCTTGGCAGCGGGCTGATGGAGGACATCATTGGCAATCTCCATCGACAGTGTGCCTGACAGCCAAACCTTGGCATACGAATCATCAGCCTCCCACGAGGCATATATCCCTGTCTTCTCTGTCGGCTCTTCCTCAGTAAGAATATGCTTCTTACCGTTTGACTTCATGACGCTCATGAACTGCATCGCCCAGACCTCATAATTCGTCCCATCCATCTTCACTATCGGCGCGGGACCTTTGAACGCGCCTATGGATGGCATATCAACCTTGGAGTCTGACATAACGTCGGAGATGAAGTACTAGGGTTTGTAGACAAAGAGATAGGTGTCTACACGAACTGCATAGGATTTGAGTGTGTATGTAGACGTTACACACCCAAATCAATGGATACGGCGAAGGAGGTGGCTGCGGCTGAAGCGGCAGGAGGGGGCTGATGCCGGCTAGGGCTAAGCCGGCGAGATGGCGGCGCTTGGAGCAAAGGCTGGGACCGGTCCTGACAGGCGGTGGCTGGGAGATGGGGTCGGACCCGAAAGACCTAGATCGGAGGCGGACCGAAGGCGGGAGCCTGGACCAGAGGCGGAGGTGAAGGCGGGGGCCTGGACCGGAACCGGCCAAGAGGCGGTGGCGGGGCCGAGGGGCTGGGGCGGTGTCGAGGGGCTGGGGCGAGACCGGGAGTCGGAGGCGGGATCGGGCCGGCGGCGGCAAGAGAGAGGGGGGGGGTGGAAGAGCCTAGGGTTTTGGCTCTGATACCATGCCCTATACCGGTGGTAAAAAGTTGTATTGGGAGAGGGGAGGCTTAAATTTACTTAGGAGAGAGAAGGTGACATTCATGTAGTGCATTGCTTTTTTATTCACGAGTCAGTTGTCCTTTTATCGTTTTAGTCTTTGTAATTCTCCGTGATTGCTAATCATTTTTATCACCATTGTTTAATGAGGATTCAAGCATATCTTGCTTTTATCAATCCAGGTTTTAGCTTGTATCCAATCTCTCAATTATTTATGTTCTTAATAGTTGTTGAGAAACAAATTACACGATGTGTTTAAGTTTGCTGATTTACCTGTCTAATATTGTAGTTGGAAATTTAAGTTAGATGATATACTTGTCCAATATGATAATTGGGAAATTTAAGTTAGCTGGTTTACTTGTCTAATATTATACCGGGACTCCTTCTATTGAATCTCGATGGTAAGGATGTTACCTTTATTAGAGGCATCGACTGTGTTCTCAGCTCCCATTTTGTAATATTTACACACTTATTAATTGTCATAAAGTAATACGTTAGCATCCTTGCGTGAACAATCATGGCAGTTGTTTTAGCACTAGTCCCATATGTTTTATGTGTATCCTCTTCTCCAGCGTTGGAATAATTTACAATAATTTCATGCCCTCTGAAGCGAGCTGGTCAGGTGAAGTATGTGCCAAATGGGCGGCCTCTTGAACTGAATAATGGACCTGCTGAGCCCAATGCACAAGGAGCCAAAATGCTCAGCAGCTTGCTCGCAGCCGCATCCCCGGACGAGCAAAAGCAAATTCTTGGTGAAAAACTGTTCCCGCGGGTTAGGAAACTACAGGTAAGACTCTGTGTGCATAAATACTACCATCTAGAGAACAGCTAGGCTGTATTTTTAATGCCGTTCATGGCATTTGCAGGCGGATCTCGCATCAAAGATTACAGGAATGCTTCTTGAGATGGATAATTCTGAAGTGTTGCTACTGTTGGATTCACATGAGTCGCTAGTAGCAAAAGTAGAAGAGGCAGTGCAAGTACTAAAGCTGTCGAGCAAGAACAAAGTAGGAAGTCAGGAAGCCAATCATTCCAATTTCATGTCATCATCTGAAGTTGCTGTCAATTGATATCCAGCAGCTACTCGTCTTTCTTTTCCAGGGGAGGAGGATGGTGTATGGGGCTCACCATTTTTTGGTAGCATCTGTCTTCATTATGCTTTTATGGCATGCCATTTTCGCTTAGTTTTAGACTTTAGGCATTCTGCTGGCTCAAAACTATTATATTTTCGCATTGGGTATTCGGAAACTGTGGTTGATATTTTAGGGCGTGCTGATTTGACGACATTATTTCATCGACATTAATTCTCAGCAATTTCTGGTCTTATATGAGTTGGAATTAACTCATTTTTAACGAAGACAATGGGAGTATTACTATGACGTGGCAAAAACCATGCGTAAGAGACATTTTCCTCTTATTTTATTTTGTTTTTATACCGTTTTAAGTATGCCTTAATGATATAGATGGTCATCTGCCTTAATGATATAGATTGTCATCCCCATTTGTCCCTATTTATGGAGTCTTCCATTAAGCAACTGCTCCCCATGTATGTTGAATCTCTTTTGAAGAAGTATGCAATTGAAGATGTTAATGAATCGAGTTTGTGGCATTTGGAGTTGCTTTCTAATTTAAGGGAGCTTAAGGGGAATGTGAGGCTTCTATCAAGCCCTCAAGATGACCTTTCTCCCTTCTCTCTCTCCCTTCATTTGTTGTTTGGCCTTCCTTAGATAGTGTGGTTTGATCTTGTTCCTTCTCTTGGAGTCTTCCTCTCCAAGCTAGAGTCGAGGTTGCATAGTTAGGACTTGCTATTAACTTCCAAATTAGCCACACGGAATTAATAATTAGTTGAGAATCAAATTCATCGTTTATAAATAAAGTTAGTTGGTTGGAAATATAACATTAAGAAAAACAACTATGGAGATGTAAATTAGTTGACAAGACAGATATTTGAGTTGTTTGCATTCAATAATTAATTCACTGACCTAAAGGATTAATCAGCTCAAATAAAGATGAAATCTTGTTTCATGCACATAAAAGTTGAATATTAAGCTAGAAACCTTAACAAATACATCCATGAGTATTTATTTGGCATTCTTAATATTCATGCATATGTTAAACAATTAAAAATATGTAAAAAGACAAGCCAATAAAAAATAAAGAGTAAACAGAAAGAAAGATTGAGCACATATTCATTAGTTCACACAGCATACACACATAATCAAAACTCTTACATTTTATGTAAAAAATAACCATTTTAAATTTAATCCTTTTTTGCTTTATAAATATATTATATACATAAGCTAACTTCAAAAAATTCAAAAGTTAGAAAACCAGTGAAAAAGATAGAAATAGAAGAGATATTTTACATATATGTAATTCTATCTATTTTACTATTAAATAATTTATTGAAAATAAAAAGAAATTAGGAGATAAATATTAAATAGTATACTAAGATACTATAGTAAAATATATACATAGTCTATTAAGAAAACAAAAAAATACAATCACAAAACCTATGCATCCTATACATATGAAATACTTTTAAAATTATATGGTTTTTACATGACTAATGCCCCCCGACCAAGATACTCAACAACAAACTCTTAAACATGTGATCCACGTTTGAAATATGACAAACAGTAATCCAAGCAATCCAAGCAGGATAATAAAAAAGTATAAGAAAATAAACATGATGCATTTGCATCCTTATAAAAATGTAAAGAGTAACCATGGTCACAGGTACATATACACCACAACCAAATGTACATGTATCAACATTTTCTCAAAACCAACAAAAGTAAATTGTACAAGTAGCTACTATAAAAGTATCACGACCATGTCTGATGCAGCATTGTCTTAAAAGATGTAAAAGTCGCTATGTTGTGTCAGAGGGTCCTAAACGCCTGTTGGACCACATAAAAAAAGAAGGATACATTATGAGCATTTTTTCAATACCGATGCTAAACTATCCACTAATGTATGAAGGAAAAATTGCGAGATTAGCAAGCACTCAACAATAGACACACTCCCTCGCCTAGGGCGAACTAATGAAACTCTGCACACCGATGCAACACTCTAAAGTTCTTTAAGTTTCAATTTTAATTACATTTATCTGCTAGTAAAAGTATAGTCTAAGATATTGATCAATAAAAGGTCTCATGCTATGACTCTTAAGATAATGGAGTTCCTCCATAGGCATGTGGTGAAGTAGGTGCATCTCAACTAAATTCCCCATATATCTTTTTACTAACTAACATGGGCCCTTCATTTATTCCTTAATATTTAAGTAAACTTCTTGTTTCCATTAAAGACCAACTTCAAAATATGAGACAACACCAATAAACTCACAAAACCAATCACTGAAGCTGCCCAAGTACGATATATGTAAAGATCCACGATGGTAGGGTATGAGTTAATAAATCATATTCACAATTTATTCTGAGTAGCGGAAAAAATAGCTATGACTACCTCCATTATTCACCAGATACAGAGAATCGTCACAATTGCCGCTTTGCTAACCACTTCCAGGAACTTCCCGCATAGAATTAATACTAGAAACCAACTCGAGTGATAGTCCTAATCACCCTCTCGTATTGACTCCATGACCAAAAGTGAAGGTTAGATTAGCAACCATGTTTCTTGGAACAACGTTATCGTGTAACACCTGTAATCTACATTGAGGCACTTAAGAACTTCGTTACCTAGTCAACATAATTGAGGTTGCGGCCATCTAGTCTTCTACTTGGGGACCTAAGGTGCATGCTCATCCCTTGCGACCACTATCTCCAACAACCTACGCTCTATGGGAATCTACATCTATAAACAGATAGAAACCACCATGGAGATCTACATATGTGGGAAATCAAAAGCTCAACCAGGATCTACATCTACAACAACAACATCAATCAAATACACATAATAATCACCAAGCACACATATGTGGATATCTCTTGATCCTAGAGTACGCTCTAACACTCATAGTACTCTCCCCAAGATATTGCTTCATGTGATTCTCAATGAAAAATGAAACTTCATCTCAGTTCATCTAATTGGGCATAGTCTAATTACATTCCAGTAGTCTACGTGTATCTATCATAATTATATATTCATAAACATGTATACATTTCAATTTCTTTATTTTAAAACATCAATAATTTACATTCGATCGGTTTGATCGAGCATGTAAATGTGTGAACTCGATTACTACATTGTGTTGTTCAATCATAGTTGTAGATAGTGAGCACGACCCTCAAAATAGTTTTTGAATTTCAACTTTGATTTGAAAACCAAATGCATGTGAATGATCATCATTTCATCCTTATTAATCTTACACAAGTCCTGTATTTTTCATCCAGCGTATCACCTAAAAAATGCGAAGAACCACGATGATAAGCTTCCTAACCTGTTTTGCATGCAGTGAAAATGGTCGATCCAAACTCCAAAATGATGCTAAAATGATGTAGACAAGTTTTGTGGACCAACAATAAGGTAGGGTTTCGAAATATGTACCTTTGGGGTCATTATCCCAGAGTCCTCCTCCACCTGAAAAACATCATTTTTGAGGTGCCTGATGAATCTCTATTTCATCGCCTTTATTCTTTCATTTTGGCCTTAAATTCCTAGTTAAATGCATGCATATAGCATTGTACAAAATAACACTCATAATTTAGCATGTAAATACTGTATAAACGCATGAATCTAATCCCAAAACAAAAGAATAAAGGAAAGAAAAGAAAAAGAAATGAAGTGCCAAAGGCACTGAAAGACCCTAGACCTCCAGATCAAGGCAATATTGATTTGGTCGACAAGGAATAAAGTAGGTGGAGATAGTGCACCCAATTGTGCAGAAACCTTCTCCAAAACCCTAATTCTGTTCATCAATAAATAACCATTTGTATCCTATTTTATTTTCTATTTTACATGCCTCAAATAATAAAACCCTCACCATGAAACTTGTACTTAAAAATACATAGAAAAATATAAAAAATTTTCACATAAAAATAATGCACAGTGTGACTGGGACACTCAGAAGAAAAAGTCGCAAATAAAACATCACATACTTATACTTATAAAAACTCAGAAAATTAAAGAAAAATATGTAAATATATATTTTGATATATTATAAATATGTAAAATATGTGTATATAATAATAAAATTTAGAATAGTAAATGAAAATAAAATACTTGAAATATATGTATTTATACCTATATGCATACATGTAAAAATTAACAACTAATATACCCATAAAATTGTACATAAAAGAAGAAAGACTTCTCATGTTTTGATTTTTATTTAATAAATTAATTTACTAACGATTATCGATTTAATAAGGGATTTAATCCCTTGATTTTCTAGTTGGTCCATGTGGACCAACCAGAGCGCGTGAACTCTTGACCGCCTGGTCAACTGTCTAGCTTTCACCGCCCCCTTTATCAGAGGTCATGAGACCTCTGACTTCTCCAATTTTCTGGCTACGAACCAAGTCTCGGAATGCCTTTGTTCCTTCGTCGAACCGCTTCTCCTCACCTCCCTCCATCACGCTAGCCTACTAGCATCCACTAACTCCTCATCTCCTTCACGCCATCTCTTGCCCCCTTTCCCCAAAACTCACGCCTATAAATAAAACCCATTCCTTCCTTTTGTTTTTTGATCCCATTTTCCTTCCGTAACCCTAAAGATCATCGTGAGTTGAGTTACCCTCAGTGACAGGGAGTGTGATTCCTCGATCCGTGGTATGGATAAGGTCGGGGGTTCTGATCCAAGCACTGTTGGAGGTCCCCTCCAACGAAGCTTTCTGCTCCCAAGAACCCCCAGGTTTGAGATGATTTCTCTTGTTTTTCTAGCATAGGTTCCTTTCTGCATCTTAGTGTAGCTTTAATTTTAGTAATTAGGTTTTAGTTTAGCTTTAATTCTAGAGTTTGGTTTGTTGGAGCCTAGAGCTCCAGCTCCAATTCACCATGATCTACCTATGTTCGATATGCAAATTTACCTCATTTTCATCCCTATTCTCTTCATTACCAATACCATATCATCTCCATCCTAGATATGTAAGATCTAGGTTCACTGAGCTTCATCTTCCAACCTATGTCGGAGCTCTTCCGCCCAATCACCTCCCCTTGCATTCAGCTTCATCATTGGGTCAAGGGACACCCCCTCGAGCCCTTGAAACTTTTGTTGTAGGGCAGAGCCCTCGAAGGAGCCGCTGGGGGAGGATTCAATTCCCACATTAGGCTCTCATGCACTGAACTTTGAAGACCCTCCACGTCCCCATCGCTGGAACCTGGATGCATTTGAAGGCTTAAGCAGGAGCAGAGGGACATCGTGAGGCTGTTGAGCCTCTCAGCTTTGACGAATGCTGCAAGGACACGAAGATCTGGGTGATCAAATTTAGGGAAGAAGGAGTTGTTCCTTGTCCTTCATGACCCCTCTCTAGTCGTCGGATCACGACCGGGGCCTAGATCTAATCTGGGCCCTTGATATTATGTGCTTCTTCAACCGATGTATCAGATTAAGTAGGTGACATAACACCTCCTACCCTGCTAGATCGCAACCTTTTAGAGGGTAATTTGCATGGATCCTCTGCCTATTTTGTAATTATTAAATAGTTCTATACTTATTTAGTATAGTTTAAATACTTTTGTAATATTTTGGAAGGCCCCCCCAAACTTTACCTTAATTGGAGCAAGGTCCCTTGCCAGGTCACCTCGTATGCCTGTGCATGTAAGGGCCTAGGTATTTTGCAACTAAGCCCTCATTACTTTGTGTATTTATTTTTACTACTAAAAGTTGTATAATTAGGGTTAAAATTTGGGATAATTTACATGTAGGACCTTGTGTTTTTTTTAATTACATTTATACCCTTTTCAGGTTGTTATTGAATTTGAATTTAATTGGATAAATTGCTCTGATGCCCCAAAACTTTGTTTTTATGGTTATTAATTGCATTTAACCTTTATTTAAATTACAAATAGGTCCATGTTTGTTGTTAATTTTTTATTTCTTGTATATTTAATGCTAGAAATAACATTTTAATTCTAAAATTGCAGGAAAATCATCAAAGGTGCCCCCTACCAAGATTTATCACATATATTTTTTGCATGTCATATTAAGTTATTTTCCTATTTATAAAACATAAAAAATATGCATTTTATTCCCTGATTGAGGATTAAAATCAAGAAAATCACAAAAATACCTTTAAAAATTCCAAAACATTAGAGTGTATATTACTATATATTATACCGTCAGACCAAAAATAAAAGAAGAAAACCTTAAAAATTACAAAACCCTAAAATTCTATAAAAATAAGAAAGAATTCATATAAAATCCAAAAAACTTATTTTCCACTCTATATTTTTTTAATATTATATAATATATATTAAAAATAGTTTTGGGAAATTTGAAAATATTATTTATTTTTAAAACAAAAATATTTGTCCTATTTATTGTATCACTACTTTATATAATTTAATACACATTATATAAAAATTATCAAAAAGTCTAAAAAATTGCGAAGACAGAGAAAAATAAAATACACAAAACATTTTATTTCTTCAATTTTAAGTATATATATTTATAATTATAAATCCATATATATTATATACTTTAAAATATTTATATACTACATATCAGTATTACTTATAAATACATTTTATATTTAAAATTTCTATAAAAGGACGGTTCCCTTATATACATGTCAACCTTCTCTGCACAGGCTTGGACCAACTCCGGTCCCAAAAGACATCTCTCGCCCACGTCATACCATATATATTATTTATAATATTTATAATATCAGTGTTATTAGATATAAATATATATTATATCTTAGATATGAAAAAATATATTAAAAATTTTCAAAATAAAAATAGAAAAATATCAAAATTGAAAAATATCAAAAACATATAAAACAATTAAAAATACATAGAAATTAAATAAAATAAAAACCTATAAAAATTTGAAAAAAAAAACAGAAAATAAAAATTATTATTTTTTTATAATTAATAATAATTATACCTATCCTCTAGTTTACTCTTATTGGTTCGACCCCTACACTTGCTGAATATACACCCATTTTGTAAGGAAAAATAAATTTCACCTCGAGAGCCAAGGGAGGCGTCGATACAACAATTGCAGGATCCGACTTGTTGGACACCGTAAGCCTCCAAGACTGAACATTAGGAATCTCAGTCCTCTCAATAAAATGGCGTCGTTGTCGGGGATAAACATATATAATAATATACACCTAGTTTATTTAGCCGTATAATTATCTATCTTTTTATTCCTTTATTTAAATAGTTATTTATATGTGCTAATAATATCTTTTTGTTGGCTTTCTTGTGAGGTCCCTCCAACTTAGGAGGAATTCTTAGGAGGACCTATACATCCTCACGAGGTAGAGACATGCTTTCTTGACTAAGCTTGCAGGAGAGAGCATGAGAGAAGACTAAGGAGCCAAGTACGACAACAACTTTAGTGTAGGTTTTTTATATCCTATGTGAGAGAGATATTTTGTTAATTGTTGTAATAATATAGGGACATACTTGGATATTTGAATATTAGCAAGCCTATTTTACCAGGTGTCTGTTACCTAGAGGCTTGCGGGTTTTTTTTCATGGTTTTCTTTGCATTCTGCTTTTTATTCTCCATAATTTTCCATTTATTTTTATTTGATTCTCGTAATTGAGTTTCCCGCCTTTATTTTCATTTGTTTTATGTGAAAGAATCGTTAGTCTTTGGGATTTCTTGATCGAGTAACTTAGGTCCAAAGCTCTAATATCTGCATGCGCGTATAGTTTCGATGCTTGGACATTAATCAAATCAAATTGTTTTTCCACACTAATAGCAATTCCTGCTTAGGGCGATTTCATCGTCTTTTATTTCATATAGTGTAGATTAAATTTCTCTCTTTCATCCCACATGAGAGAGTTGGGAAGTGTTGTAAGTCTTCTCACAGAGTATAGATAATTCATCACAATGATGAGTTTTCAATCATCGTGATACTCACATTGCTTTTGCCCTATCTCCCTCTATTTTTGCTAACTTATGTTTAAAAGAAAATCGAAAAATTGTTAGGCGTTTATTTCTGAAAATAAAAAAAGTGAAAAAAATTAAAACAAGGGGACTACTAATAACACTTTGACCTAAATAAAATTTGTAACAAACTTCATTGTATTGGGTTCCAAAGCCCACATTGTTTTTAGGTACACCGCAGACTGAGAGAGGCACAACCTATAAGAATTAGAGCCAAAACCCAGTCTGTGGTTGCCTTGATTATCACCCGGGCTCAGTGAAGTACCGATGCTTCTATCGTACGTCGGTGAGTAAGGCTTCATCTGCATGCAGACTTAGTCCGAAGTATTGAGCTTAGGCCACCCATTTACGGGGTGTTTATCTCATCGTCCTACGTTCGAGTACCACAAAAGGGGGAAGTACTTGATTCGCCACTATCAACTTCCTCACTTATAATCTTTGACTGAGTAGTCGACCCATGACCGATATCAAGGATCTCAGAAAGTGCAAACTACAAGTTACAAAGGAAGTGGGAAGTATGAGATACTTTTCTAGCAGTACTCACTCTCCTATAGGTTTAGCTTCTAAGGACTTGCTATAATATTGCCTGAATAACAACTAAAATTGGAAATATAAAAATAACTGAACTCTTATGGCTTCACATGGTTGAGTTGGTAAACCCAATGCTTGGTGTTTTTTTGAATTTTTTAATGTCAAAGATCAGTCCCACGTAATTGGCCATTTTTCATTTCTTATGCTCCATTTCTTTGTATCTTGCTCACTTTGAGCCTTCTTCTTATCCCCTCTTCATTTCATCCTTTTGTTTATCACTGTGTTCCATACTTTTCATCTATT
This sequence comes from Ottelia alismoides, assembly GCA_037367405.1. NCBI lineage: Eukaryota > Viridiplantae > Streptophyta > Magnoliopsida > Alismatales > Hydrocharitaceae > Ottelia > Ottelia alismoides. The sequence goes on from JAZKJV010011002.1 coordinate 910,163, forward strand.
CCGCTTCTATTCTAAGATGCCGACTCTTGGATGGTTTAGTCAGGACTCTGCCAACATCAACATCGATTCCATGAATTTGACATATTCAATAATTGGAGGTGATTTTCGAGAGCTCAGTTTGGACTTTATGAACCACTCTTCAGACTCCTCGTCTTCTTCTCCAACAAATCAGGATCACTCTTGTCTTGACATTCGCCCCATATAGATGGAGATCGATTTCACTTTGTATCAAGTACTCCATTCACATCTGTCTAGAATGAACCCTAATTTCAGACTCATCATTTCAACAGGTGCCCAAGATTGCCAGTCTAACCGGGATGAACTTCATTGTGCAGAACAAGAGAGGAACCTGGACCCCATTCAGATCAATTCCTCTAAGTATGATTCAGAGATGGCTCCTCAAGGAAAAGGGAAGGGACCACAACAGTCAAATCAGAGCTCCCAACCAGATCAGAATGCCGTGAATGCTCAGCTACTTACTTCCACTCATTCTATTCAGTAGCATCTCACAGATCAGACTCTCTCCTAGGTCACCTTCATAAATATTCTTAATGATTTAAGGAGAGAGAATTGAGGAGGAGGAGGAGATGATGAACTAAGAGATGGACCCCATGGAGGGGCAGATGAATCAATAAGAGGGGGTCCTAAGCATACATTCAAGGACGCTTACAATCCTGGTGTTGTCCAGATGACAGAGTGGATTCAGATTCCTCTGGACCATGGACACTTTGAGCTTAAGTCGTAGTTCTTGGCTCTTTTTCCCTCTCTCCACGGGAACAGAAATGAAGAATCTTATATCCATCTCCAATAGTTTTCCTGCATTTGATGCACAATGCACTACCCTAACATCCCATTAGGTGTACAGTTAAAATTATTGCCTTCCCATTCAACCTTCAGGATAAGGCTTTGTATTGGATAAATCATTTGGGGTAGGTTGTGACGACCTGAGAGGAACTAAAGTCTGCATTACTCTGCAAATTCTACCCTCTTGGTCGTCTCAATCAGACATGTGCCAGGATCAACAACTTCTCCTAGGGATCAGCATGGTCTATACATGAAGCCTAGGAGAGGTTTGAAGATTTGCAAGAGAAGTGCCCCTACGATGAAATTCCTCAGACCAGTCTCGTCCAACATTTCTTTGGGGGCTTGACATAAGAAAGTCATAGGCTTGTTGATGCTGCATGTTGTGGCTCTCTCTTCAACAATGATGAGGATGTCATCTGACAAATATTCGAAGAAATGGCTAAAAGAGAGGCCGTATTTTCCTCATCCCACACACATCAATGTCGTTCGTAGATCCACGACAAGCTAGTCAATATGGCAGCATCACATGAGCATGACAGGGACGAGAGCTCCAATATCAGCATTATCGGGAGCCACATGTCCTAAGTAGATATCATTGAGAAGTGATCGCAAGACCTGGAGAAATTTTCTGGGATCAAATAAAGAACCCAACATCTGGACAATCTGGATCAAGCCATCAAGTAATTGGATATGTTGGTCAGTACCATCAACTTTTGCTTGTCTGCCAGCCAATCCGTCATGACTCTAGTTGAGATGAAGGAGCCTTCATCATTACAACAAGCTCAGTTGAGTCCACTGTAGCCGATCCAACACATATATTACATGCAAACTCTCGATCAGGCCCCACCACATTAGTCACAGCATCATGTAGTTGTCTACCAGTCCGAGCCCCAATCTTATGTGGATCCATGCTTCCCACTCCACCCTAAATTCATGATGTGAATAACATCTGGAATAATGATGCACAACTGGCTCTTCCAGATGAACATCAACATGCTAGTTGTCTGCCATTTTTTTACTCGTATTTCATTTAGAGATTTTTTTTCAATTCAATTGTGCATCTTACATTGTAGAGAGCTAGAGGCATTGTAAGGCTCCTTACTCAAGCATTCATCATCATTTTCATCGATTGCATTGGCTTTTTCTGATCCTCCCTCTTAGTTTTTCCAAACTTAGTATAAAGGAATCGGGACTGGATGGTAGACGTGATTGTTTGTGTTGGATTAATTACAAGTGACAACGAATCTCTAAAATCGAGATTGTTAATTTAATTAGGATCAAAAAATGTATTAAAATTAACATTTGTTTTCGGGAGAGCAACTTCATACTTGTACGCAGATACCTACCTACGGACAGAGTGGTTGAGGATTGTACACACTAAGGTTAGTGCCCAAATCCCTAGACTTCCACCATAAGTCTCTAGGTCCAACTCTTATGGGATTAGGAGTTGCAATTGCTTGCCTTCAATCTTAGACAGATGTTTTGGTGTATATCTTCTCACTACTATCCTTAGGGGAGTGATATTGAACCTGGCATCCCAGGTAGATTGTCTCTTTGATTGTGATATAGTGGGAGCATACACTGGGAGTCAAGCAACTCACCTTGTGTGTCTATGCAAAAAGACTCTTTTATCACATAACTAAAATCAACAAGATAATGGTCAGACCTTTGCTACCATCACCATTTTAAGTTGGTGAAACTAGGGTTTTCTCTTGTGTTTATTTGTGTGTATGTTTGTGTGTGACATCCCTCTACGCACTTGCACATTCTTTGACAGTGTGGGTTTAAGAGAACTCACCTTAAATTTCTGAAGTAATGATGAGAGTATGAGGTTTGAAGGGGAAATACTATCAAGAAAGGCTCGCTTGAAAATCTAATTAGAAATTTGACATCTGAGTAAGGGTCCTCCCTTGTTTTTTTTCATTTGTGGGAGATCACTCATAATATTGACGGTGGCCATGGTTAGGATATGTTTCTCTCCTCTGCTGTGTCTATTCTTGCAAGGCTGACGTTTTGGGGTGCATGCTTCTTTCAAATATTTCTTTACTGATGGCATGTACTCCATGACCTTCAATAACGGTATTTCCAAAACACGATTTTGAATTATTTCAAGAATGTTGAGATCAGACAAAGTATTTTTCAATTTTTTGGATTTTTTAATTACATCAGGAAAAGGAATGTTCACAGAACTGAAACTAATGTTCTTAATTACATCATTATTTACATATGGCTGGAAAGAATGTGGGTCATCATGCAAAACAGGCAAAAAGGAATTCACAAGATCTTCGGCTTCAAAAGTTGGCTCTGGATTGGCTGTTGATGTGGCTTTCTCCTGATCTGGCTCGACTCGACTTAGACTCTTATTCTCTTTTTGGAGATTTTCTTTTTGCTGATTATTTTATTATTTGTATTGATGGTGGTGGTGGTCTAGTGCTGCTCCTCATTCTTCTTCTTCCTCACCCAATTATGTTGCTGGATTGGTTAATGCAGAAGACGACTACTCGCCAGAAGATGCTTTATTCTTCCCTTTTGCTACAGCAGACATCTGCAAATTCCTACCTCTCTTGAGAGTTACTACATTAGATAACATAAACTCCGAACTACTTGACTCTGTCGGATCAGATGAGACATCACAAACTTCATGCTCCTTTCGCTTGAAGTTGTTGGGGTTGGCCTCAACCTACGCTAGAATTGGTGTTTTGATTTTAGTGAGGTCATCAATCTTCTAGCTCATCTTGTTAGGCTCTTCACAAGTTGGGCCAAGCAGTTGAAAGCGGGGTTCACAGGAGCAACCTCGAATGGTTCAACGTGCTGACCATGTTGAGAATGATAATGTTGTGGAGGCTGCAATTGAGATAACAGAGAATTGTACTAGGAAGGAGAATGCTGATAGTGTTGAGGATGAGGAACATGATACTGGATCTACTGAGCAGGCATGTAATTATGATACGACTGATATTAGTTATGTGACGGTTGCTGGTATTGATTGCTCTATCTCTAGGTATTTTGATAAGGTGGAGATTGATGCTGCAGAGGTTGGTTATAGATAAATTTGCCACTAAAAGGTTGGTCATATGGCCTTATACGCCTAGCAGATAGTTCTATTAGCAGGAAAGAATTGATTTCAGTTTGACTAAGTAGAATGATCTATAGTATGTATTATTAAGTATGAAAGTGTGGTCCTAAGTTACACGAGCAAAAATAAATGATATTTGACCTAGATAAAATCTCTAAGAGCCACGAGTGCAAGTCTAACCTATAAGCAACTCAAGTCGAGCCCCACCCTCTACATGAGAGTGAAACATGTCTCGACACACCACAAAAATAAATGTCCAATATTCGGGTACACACACGATATTCCAAATGGAATCCCCTAAAAATGGTGCAGTTAACTAAATTATTAAATATTAATTACAAAATCAAATAAATGTAGAAATTAAATCCTAAGGACTTTACACTCTCTCACGACTCGACTCGATCTTAATTTTAATGTGCTTGTTTCACTTGGCTTAATTCCCAGAAAAAGCCAGCCTCCAATGCTCCTGAGTTGCTCGACTACCTAAGCAGCTGCTTCGTCACGTCCGGTCCCTCACACAAAAACAAGATGGTGGTTAGAGAAAGATACATAAAATAAAATAAAGAAATAAAATACTAAAAATAAACAGAGTAATAATTACAAGAGAACCCGGGAATCAAACTACCTGGGGGATGGAAAACCTAATTTCTAAATTATCTAAAAGTCAACCTAAGCCGTGCCTCCTTAGCAATAATGCCTTCTGAAAATAGCAAATTACCCTTTTGTTAATTTGGTGAATTAATATTTTAATGTTTGTTGTAGGCATGCAATTCAGATTAATAGGAAAGACCAATTAAACAACTTTTCTAACTAAAGGGACCAGTCAGATTTATTTTACTCAAATAAGCCCAAGGTCGAACTCAGGGAGTCAACTGTTTCTTTAGGTCAATTTATAGATGATCTAGATGTTAGGATTTTATAGAACATTTTTTATATTTTTTTATGTAATTCATGGTGAAATGCAATTTCAGGTAAGTTTTGGTGTTAAAATGCAAATTTCAATCAAATGATGTTAAAAAATCCTAAAACCTAGCCAAAACATGAAAAATAACGAAATTAAGCTACTGTATTTTTTGGAATTTTCTGCTGCAAAATTAATTTACTATGAATTAAATATGTTGGTAGGGTGATTTTCATAAATTAATTTTGATAAATAGAAAACCCATTTATTTCTCGAAAATATAATTATCTGAGATAGGCCTATGTGAGAGGTATCTAGTAAAATAATAGCTCCTAAAAATATTGGGTCTACAACCTATTAGAAACTAATTACCTAAATCACAACTTACTTTATTTTGTCTTGATATACATGTGAATGACATGAATTTCGGGCACAATATGAAATACACTTTATTCTACCTACTATGAATTTTTGGGAATTTTTAGAGCAATGTTGAATTTATTATGAATTTCAGAGCATGTAGTGGGTAAAATAAGCAAATTTTCTACCAAATTATCAATAATAATAATCAACCACATTTCACAAAAATTCAATCAAATATCAACAAGATAGAGAGTAAAATTTTCTACAATATACCTTTTTTAGAATAAAAATATGATGATGAATGATTGTTCAAATAAATATGCAAATACAAAGGGACCTCGTTGCAAAAATCCAAGGTAGAGACCCTCGCGATGCGTCCCCCTCCACCAGACCCCCCACCTCTCTCAGCCCCAAACCCTAGCGCAGCCGCCAGCTCCTCTACACCAAACCAAAGCGCCTCCGCCCTTTCCTTCCCACCACCCTCTCCTCCCTCCCCGTCCTCTACGTCTGATGTTACTAGACCTTCACATTCCGCTTCCGCTCCCACTCCTCCCACTCAAACCACCTCCCGCCCGCACGACCCTCACCCACCAGCCATTGAGACCACTAACCTCCCGCCCGCACGACCCTCACCCACCCATCCTACCCTCCCAGAACCACCAACGCAGGGCGACTGCCATTCCTTGCCACCGGGTATGAATCCTCCCGCTCCTGTTTCGGCGACCGCTGCTCCTGCTTCTCGCCCCCCCACGCGTCCTTGGCGCGATGTGTGCGCCTCTGCGCTTCCGCCTCCTCCTTCCAGGCGCATGGGATTCGTCCAGCCGGTTTCTATCGATGGCAACCTCGTCGTGTTTGCCACCGAAGACGACATCAATGCTCTTGATAAAGCCTGGGAAAATACCCTCGTCTTTTACATACTCGGTAAGAACCCCTACAGAAAGCTCCTTTACTCCTTTATTGAGAAGGTCTGGAGGCCTGATGGGGGATTCAAACTGTTCCCCCGCCCTAATGGCTTCTTCTACTTAAAACTTGCCTCTGCTGAGGCTTGCCAACATATCCTCGAAGGAGGCCCCTGGCTATTCCAAGGAAGATTTGTTGTGATTTGAAAATGGGATGCTGGGACCTCCTTCGAAAGAGACTTGCTTTCTGAGATCCCAATCTGGGTGAGGCTTCATGGCCTCAGTTTATGTCACTCCTCGGTCGTGATCTCAAACAAAATCGCCAGCTTATTGGGAACTCCTCTTTTCATGGACGCGGCTACTGCCTCCGGCCAAAGAGACGGCTATGCTCGTTGTTGTATATCTATTCGCGCAGGTAAGGAAATCCCTAAGGAGGTTCCTCTGGTGTTCTTCAACGGCCACCGTCAGATGATTCAAGTGGAATTGGAATGGAGCCCACCACAATTCCTACGTTGTGCCACCTTCGACCACAGCACCTTCAATTGTCCCTTTGAACCACCGGCAGCTCCTATGCGCTCCTGTGATGGCATATATGCCCATGTGCCACCCAACCTGACTTCGAAAGCGCGGCCTTCAACCAGAAATGGTACCACCCAATCTGATGGTGCCTCGCCACTCTCTAAACTGCCCCTGCAACTGTCCTCTGCCAATTTTGCTAATGGCCCCTTTCCTCCAAAGATGCATGCAAGGGAAGCCCCTCCGTCTGCCACCTCTGCTGCCAGCCCAGCACCAGCCCGGCCATCCCCGCCATGGCCCCTATTCCCTCTCCAATTGCTGTATCTTCTGGAGGGGCGGAAGGCCTACTGGGCTTGTTGGACCAAACTGTTGGGTCACCCAATTTGGCTCACAGGGCCATTCTCCTTTGACCGGAGCCTATGAGCTGCCTCCGTGCGACTCATCATTAATTATGAGCCCTGGGGCTCTTCCTAGCTCACCTCCCCCTGTGCATGAGATTCCCCCTTTGCCTCGTGGCCCTAGAAGGAATATGGGGAAGCCTTTCTCGGCTTTCAATTTTGGCACCAGGGCACTCATGCACAGGCCCCCCGCGCCTGCTCAGAGATCCGCCTCAAGGCCTGTTGATGGCCTTGATCTTAATATGCCAGATTTGGAGGCCCTACCTGCATCTGACCCCCTCCCCGCCCTACCGGAATTGGTGGTTGATTCTAACCCCCAATGGATTGCTGCTACTCATAGGAAGAAGAAGGCCTTGGGTGGCCCCTCTAAAAACGTCGGCCACGGAGGCCCCCAGCCAAGCTTTTAATGTCTATTGTCGTCTCTAACGTGCGCGGCCTGAACAAGCCGCGCAAGCAGAGAATCCTACTGAAGAACCTTACGTCCAATAAAGGAAACCTTCAATGCGGAAATTGTTGGGTTGTTGGAAACTAAGATTCGTCCGGCAAATCGGGCATAATTTGAATCTTTAATACCCAAGGGTTGGAAGCACATCCACAATGATACGGAGCTTGGTCGCATCTATGTCCTCTGGAAGGATTCTGCATGGAATTGCTGCCCGTTGCTGATCTCTAATCAAACAATATCCCTCTCTTGCACCAACAAAGGTGGCTTTGCCTTGGTGCTCTCTGTCGTGTATGGTGACAATTCTGTAGTGGCAAGAAGAAAACTATGGGATGATCTGAGATCCATCCATACCACTGACAGCCCCCCTTGGTTAGTGCTTGGGGACTTCAATGCGGTTAGATTTGATTCGGAGAAAAGGGGAGGGCGTGCACCTAACCGTGTGGATATGGCTGACTTCAATGCATGCATCGATGACTGTCACCTGTTGGAACTCAGTGCTGTGGGAAATCAGTGGTCTTGGACGAATTGCTCGATTGGCCCTTCGAGAATCGCCGCGCGCCTTGACAAGGCGTTAGCCAACGAGGTCTGGCTTACAACTCTACCGTGCTCCAAGCTGAGATACTCTCCTTCCCCGACCTCCGACCATATGCTCCTATCCATTTCCCTTGTAGACCCACCCTACCTGCGTACGCCATTTCAATATTTTGATTACTGGGCCTCTCGTCAGGGTTACGTTGAAATTGTAACCAATGCATGGGGTTTGAGGGTCGGTGGTAACCCTCTCTACTCTCTCATTCAGAAACTCAAAGCGGTTAAGAAGGCATTAAAATCTTGGGTTAAAAGCGATGCAAACATTTTTGACGAGGTCAAAAAGGGGGAAGCAGCCTTGATGTGCATCAATGATGTCCTTAGTGTTGGCCCCTTGGATCCGGTCTTCGCACAGCTGGAGGCAGACACAAAAGCTCATTTGGAGAAGATTGACGCGGATCTTGAATCCGCGTGGAGGCAAAAAAGCCGTGTTGATTGGCTAAGCCTGGGTGACAGGAACACAAGGTTTTTTCACCTGGCCACCAAGGCTCGACAGGCAAGAAACTATATCCATGCTCTCTTGGATCCCAATGGCAATCTCATTGACAAGCATTCAGAGGTGTCGGGCGAGGTGTGCAATTATTTTGAAGACCTCCTTTCTCCGGAGTGCCCTAGGCCCGATAGGCCTGGCCCGCCTCCCCCAAGGAAGATTCTCTCCTCTGAGGCCCGTAACTGTCTTATTCGGCCTTTCGATGATGAGGAAATTCGCGAAGCCTTGCGCCACATACCGTCCACAAAGGCTCCGGGCCCAGATGGCTTCAACGCCGGCTTCCTTAAGAAGCATTTACCTCTTGTCAAGGGCGATGTCATCGCCGCAATGACGTTCCTCGCCGCTGGCGGTGGTATGGTGAGGGAGGCTAACCACACCTTCCTCACTCTTGTGCCTAAGAGGGACTCCGTTTCGAGTCTCGGTGATTTCAGGCCTATTGCATGCTGCAATGTGATTTACAAGTTGTTTGCTAAGGTTCTCTCCTCACGTTTGGCACTGGTCTTGCCGCATCTCATCTCTCTAAATCAAGTGGCATTTGTCAAGGGGAGGGTGATTGGCGACTGCTCCAGGTTGGCGCAGGAGCTTGTTAGGTCCTTTGACCGCAGCTCCAGCTACATGCGCGTGTGCTTAAAGGTTGACCTTTCTAAGGCTTTCGACACCATCGAGAACTCCTTCATCTTGAGATCTCTTCAGCTCATGGGTTTTGACCCTGTCTGGATTGCCTGGATCGCTAACTGTATTACCACTGTCTCTTTCTCCGTGCTAATCAACGGCTCCTCAGCGGGGTTTTTAAAGGCTCTAGGGGGCTTAGGCAGGGTGACCCCCTGAGTCCCTTGCTATTCGTCATTGGTATGGAATCTCTTACAACTCTCATGGAAATCGTGGTTGCCAAGGGGAATCTTAGGCCCTTAGGCCGTGGACGCGGGGTGGCGCCATCGCACCTTATATACGCCGATGACCTTCTCTTCTTCTCCAAAGCTTCCTCAACTACCCTGCTTGAGGTGAAGCGGGTGCTTGATGATTTCGTTGCCATATCCGGGCTTTGCTTAAACCCACGCAAGTGCAAGCTTCTCCGACCCATGGGGGCTCCAGCTGACTTCTCTATTACCCTCCGTTTGGGAATCTTACGTTGTGCGCTGCCAACTACATACCTTGGGCTTCCGTTGGTTTCCTCCCTTGGTAGGGGTTCTCATGCCCAAGCCTTGGAGGATCGAATTAGAGCCGCCCTCAGCGGCTGGAAAGCTCACTCACTCTCTTTTGCAGGGCGTTTGCAACTCCTCAAGACCGTTATCGCGGGCATTAATCTATATTGGGCTGGTGGTTGCCTCATTCCAGGTGGTACTGTTGAACGAGTGGACAAGATGTGTGCTAACTTCTTATGGAGTTACGGCAGGCATTACATGAGCTAGCATACTGTTTGCCTCCCCAAGGGGGAAGGTGGTTTGGGTCTTCGCTCCCTGGCCTTACTCCGCGCTGCTATGGTGGTCGTCTGGGGATGGTCTATCCTCACCTCCAAGCAATCACTTTGGGCGGCTTTCATCAGAAATAGGTACCTTCATCGCTGCTCTTTCTGGGATGTTGAGGCCAAAGCAGGTGACTCCCTCCTTTGGAAGACTATTCTCCGGGGGAGGGACTCCTATCGGGGCTTCATTGTCAGCTCCAATGACCAGTACACCTGGGTGCAATCTCCTAAGGGCTTCTCCTTCGCGCAGGCGCTTGATGCTGTCAGGCATCGTGGTCCCTCGGTCCCTTGGGCCTCCGTGGTTTGGTGTAAAAAGGCGGTTCCTAAGCATGCATGCACCCATTATAAGGCGATCTACAATAGGCTACCAACGATGGATAGGCTTGCGCATTTTGGGATTACTACGAGCGGTGTTTGTTATCTCTGCGGCTGCGCAAGTGAGACCCGTGACCATATCTTCTTCCTTTGCGGCTTCGCCGAGAACACTTGGCGTGAGGTTCTTCGGGCTTTGGGGCTTCCCAGCCCTCCCTCCCTTTTGCTTCCCAGAATTGTAGAGTGGATATCTTCTGTCCACCATGCCGATATCAAGCTCATCTGGTGCGCCGCGCTTTCTTCTACTGTTTGGGAAATCTGGAAGGAAAGAAATCAAAGATGGGCATCTTCCTGCTCCTCCTCTCCCTCCGTCCTGGCGACTTCGATTGTCTCTGGCGTCAACATAACACGTCTTTTGAAGAACGCTTGACTAAATCTCTCCCTTCAGGGCGCCACACATTTTTGTAACGCTAGTTTCACATGCTGTAATACTTGTTGATCTTTTTGTTTTTTGAGGCTCTGAGCCTGCAACTTGTAAATTAAACTTTTTGTGAATGAATACAAAGGATACCTTACCAATCAAAAAAAATATGCAAATACATGAGTATGCATGTAATTGCAAACATTGATAAATAAAGAAAGAAACTGACAGGGGATTACCAAAAATCCTAAGGATTTTCTTGCAAAATTCACACACACATACGTGTTGTACGTGTGTGGTTGGTCGGCGGACCCTTTGCATAATTGTTGGAAAGGGGCTTAGATACGATTCTCCCTCATGCTCACGTGTCGCACATGTAAGGATGGAAGCTGGGACAAGGCAAGCAATTGACTGTTGAAGCAGGCCAAGGCACTAGGGATGTTGGTGTGATCAATGATGTGTAAGCTGAGGGGTTGTTCCTCTATGCAAAGGCGGGGTGATGCTGCTAGAGGCGAAGTGGCTCAAGCCTCGAGGAAAGGGGCTTAGGGGTGGAGCTGAGTGGCATGAGGCTGCTCGATGAGGGAAGATCGATTGACACACGACCAGTGGCTGTCGATTAGGAAGCAAGGGTGGTCGAGCATGGAGATGTCGAGGGTGGTAAGTACTGAGGGACTGTGCCTAGATGCGAAGGCGAGCTGCTACGATGTGCTTCGATGGCAGAGCGATTTGCAGAGAGGATCTAGGGCTTAGGCCCCAAGGGCGATCGAAGGCGGTGCAGGTGTCTGCTCCAAGTGTAGTGGTTGTTAATGGCGTATGATGGAGCGGGGTGGCGTGAGCACAATCGACCCCAGGAGAAGGCATGGCCTGTCGGTGGAGCAGGAAGGGTTTAGGATCAAGGTGGCACATGCCCATGAGCTCGATGGTGGCGAAGAAAGCGATTAGTGTGGCTGAGTGATGCTCCCCCGATGGCAAGGAGCGTGGGCCGAGGCAGAGCAGATGTTGGAGGAGCGGGCGATCATCGTGGCGTGTGTGTGTTCCGAAGGCTTTCGATGGTGCGAGGAGAAGTTAACTGCTCGAAGTGGTGTGAAGTCATGAAGCAGAGTCGTGGATGATGGAGGAGACTCCGGTGGTCGAGGCATAAGGCGAGCTCTATTGGAGAGATGGGAGGCGAAGGGAGATAGTTGGAGTACGGGCCGCGGTTGGTGGAAGCGTGATGAAGTGAGGTTAAGTCGGGGAGATGCGATGGATAAGAAGGGAATGAGAGGGAAGAAGAAGAATGGGGAAAATAGAAGAAGAAGAAAGCAGAGAAAGAGGAAGAATAAGAAAAGAGGAGGAAGAAATCGAGATCGTTTACCTGGAATGAGATGAATGGTAATTAGAAGCTTGGAATGAAAGGGGCTCCTGTGAAGGAGCTCGAGGATGTGCTGCAGATTATTGCTCAAGGTTGCTATGGATGAACGAACTCAGCAATCTTTGAGGTGAAAGTTGCGTCAACGAAGATGAGGCTTCGTCGGATCTCTCCTGTGAACAAGAAGGTCATCACTCAAAAGGGGCACTGTAGTGCCTGTTATCACTGGGCACTCGCTCCAGAGCTCTCTCTCTATCTCGTAATGGCAGATATGGCAAAAGGTTGGAGCGTCCAGAGCTTTTATCATCAGTTAGGGGCTGTGCGAGACGTACGGGGAGAGGGCGACATGGGGAGTGCGAGTGGCGGTCAACCGAGGGAAGAGGGAGGTACAAGAGATGATTGGGTCACGTAGAGGAGGAAGTGTCTCATGCTAGTTGCATAGGATGGGGTGGCAACTGTAGGAGGAATAGGTAGAGGAAGATCGAGAGGAGAGAGAGAGAGAAGTGCGCTCGGAGGTTGGCGAGCAGTGCGGGGAGATGGGGACCGAGGAAGAGAGGAGAGAGAGGTGGATGAGTTGCCCCACCGCGAAGGGTGGAGGCGGTTGCAGTAGGCTGAAGGGTGAAGGCAACGGTCGCGGGGGTGGTTAGGTAAGAGGGGCCTCCGCAAGAGGCGGGGGAGAACGCGAATGGGGAAGAGTCCACATGGCATGCATTGGGGCTGCCACATGGTAAGTATAATAATAATAAATAAATAAATAATAACTAAAATAATAAAAAAATAAATAATAATAATTAATAAAAATAAAAATGAGGGTGACACGTGGCGGCTCCAAGAGCTGCCACGCGCGTCGTAGAAAAATCTAAAATTAAATCAAAAGAAAAATCGAAAAGAATCAACAAATGAAGTCAAATCAAAGTGATCTACATGAAAGTTGTTCGTCTCGACAAGATCTACAAATTTCTTATAGGACCCAAAATCAAAAGAGATCATCTATATAAATGTATTTTGGAGGTACTTTATACATATAAAATATCACATTTTTGTATTTTACAATTTTTTTTGTTATTTTTAAATAAGATAAAAATAAAGACATTAGAGAAAATATAAAATAAATATTTATAACTTAATCTGTTTTTTTGTATTTTTCATAATTATGAAAATAAAGAGATAAAATAAAGGGGTTATATGTACATACTATATATATAGACTTGGGGTTATTTTTTTTCTTTGATTTTTTTGCTTCAATTTTGATTTGGAGTTTTGCATGTTTTATTAAAATATAAACCAAAGAAAATAAATGCAAAAGAAATAAATAAAAAATGAATTTTTTACATAAATTAATAAGATCAAAATAGGTCAATATGTACAATATACAATGAGGCTCCAAAACTCAAGTTTCACGTATGAACTCCGATTCTTTTGAATTTGGTCTTGTTTTGTAGGCATTTGAATGTATATTAATTCAAAATTTATTAGATGTTCATAGGAGACTGTATGAGGGAGATATTCACTTTTATGACTATTATTTTCAAAACTAGGGCTTGGGTTTTATTGGGCAAATATACAAGTTAGTATTTTGGTATTTTTCTTTTATTAGTGTTAATAATATATATATATATACACACAATAGAGTTGATTTTATTTGATTTTGAGTTAATGAAAAATAAATAAAAATAGGATAAGATATGATAATATATATGTGATAATTTCAAGAGAATTTAGACTTCTTATTTATGCAATTATGAACGCTAAAGTACGAATATTATTTGCATTTGCATGAATGATAATAATGTAATATAGATAAGTAAATGAAGTTAATTACTTGGGAACATAGCTCTTTTTTCATCTTTTAGAGTGATGAATCACATATTCAAGAACCCCCTATACTTAAACCTTGCTCATCTCCGAGCAACTAAAATGAAATGCAAAAGTGAAATAAGATTGGGTTCCACACCAAGGTCGTGAACAGAAGGTGAAAATGGAGCTGACTCGACCTTTGTATTAATTATGTGGTGGATCTCCTTATGAGAATTAGGGTTTTAATAACAATAACCTTCATGTTTGCACAAGTCAATATTCCAGACCCGACTAAGAAGTCATCTTAGATCAACCCCCTCCAAAGCATCCCACATGAACATTGAATTACTATCTCTGGTATGTAAAGGTTGTTAGCTATTCCCATCCAAGATGCCAGACTTCCATGAAGTCTCCTCCTCCAGTAACTTCTCCTCAAGGTGTCATGTATTTCCTTCTAAGTTCAAAAACGTGCTAGTTCACAAAGAGTTGTGGGAGAAGTATAAAAGAAGGGGAAAAGAAGTCGAGTGTGACTAGTGTAGTCAACTCTCATGTGAAGCTTGGCCGGCGTAGCCAAGTCTCCACTACATCTGCAGGCTATCTGAAGCTTGAAATTTCTTTTGGTATTAGCTTATTTTTGGTAGGAATTGTCATTGCTATGCATAGTGCCCTAACGGAAATAGAATCATTTGGTCCGCCCACATTTTGGGGTCTTAGAAAATTATGCTAGCAGTCCGTCCCTCACCGAAGTTTTATTTCAACCCCATACCTCGATCTTTAGATGTCCACGCTACCAAAGAAAGAAACACATGGTCTTCCAACACCTCGTCTGAGTTGATCTTATGTGCACAGTGTAGAGTACATAATAATTCCTGATCCAAGAGTCTACTCATAATGAGGTGACTAGGTTAATTACAAGTTTAAACATTGTCTTGTGAACTTAGAGAATTAAGTCTAAGACCTGAAGTTCCTGAAATCCTACTTCTCAATTGAAGTTACACTGAAATTTAAGTAGATTAAGGTCAGGTCAAGTTCATCCTCAGTTTCTATTCATACTCGATTCAGAACCCATTGACTTTTCTCTTTGTATAAGCATATGATGCAAATGAAATGTAGATGATATGAAATGCAAGTGGATGAAGTGCGAAATGATTTTCTTTTTTTTGAATGAATTCAAGGATGATATGCAAGAGTGAGTAAGAAGCCTTTTTTATTATACAAAAGTTTTTTTTGTTTCTTTCTCTTTTTTTGTTATACCTCCTATTTTTCAAAAGTGTCATTTTTACAAAACTTTTACAACGATACACAAGTTTTACATAAAGAGTACATATTTTAGAGCTTGTATACAATGTAGACACTATATAAATTTACATATTTTACGAAAAAACAATTTTTTTACGAATTTTACCTATTTCGTATATAAAAAATACGTAAAAGTACGAGCTATGGGTAAAGTATATACGTAATATATACACCCCCATATTTTGCATGTGTTATGTCCTAAGAGCACAAGAAGTGAGGAAAAGACATAGCTCGTGCTAAGCTTAAGAGAGTCAAGAAAGTATAGAAGTCGACCCGGCCCCTTATGCTTAGGATCAAGTCAGCCTTAGTGTAAAAGAAGAGCAAAAATGGGGTGGTCGCGGTCAAGAGGAGAAGAAATGGATGAATGAATATACAGGGTGGACATTGATCCCCCCCCCCCATACTTAGGCTATGGTCAGCCTAAGTATAGGAAATGAGTAAGTGTGAGAATCAATGTGGTTGGAGAATATATAGAGAAAAAGAAAAAGGAAAGGAGTTACTCAAGACGCTCTCCCCTCTATACTTAGGATCTAGTCGTCCTATGTATAGACAACAATAACAATGATATGGAACCAGGGCGAGTGATAAGAATCACAGGAGTGGTAGGCATCAAATAGAAGAAAACTACACAAGATAGAATAAGAATATACAAGACTAAAGAAGGTTTATATCGAAGATTCTTGCATGAGTGAAGTGGATGAGAATATGGAGGTGGAGTGGATGGAAGGGACAAAGAAGAAGCAAAATCCCAGCTATCGTCAGAGTCATCCTCAAAAGATTATTAGTGTATGGTGGAGGCTCTCAAACTAATTTTGTGCTTTGTCTGCCTACATAGATTGTTATCCAACTCGACCTCGAACGAAGAATACTCTCGTGAGGAAGTGTCCGATTGATCATAAAGAATTATCCTGGTTCCTCTACTAGGACAAAGAGAGTCATCCTCAAACATGTATATCGTGATATACTTGGTTGGGTTTCTAGATCCTGAAGCAAGGAGAGGAGAAGAAGCAGGGTGGTTCTTCACTCCACTGGCATCTATACTCGAGGATGAGGCCAGTCTGTATTGATCCTGAGAGGTGCAAGACATGGGTTCCTCATCAGATGAGTCATCATGTATGTCATATATCTCATGTAGGGTCAGCACACGTCTCAGGTACATGGTAGTGCTCTCAGTTGGCATGGATTTGGTGGGCTCATTCTTTACCTTTTGGGCAGCACAAGTGATGGATGGGCAAGTTGATGCCACCTAAGTCTGGGGATGGGGATGCTTTCTAGTCATGATAATGTTTTCCCTTTTTGGATGTGAAGACTCCTTAATGGTGTTGGGCTTGGTCGGCTCGATAGTTGTTGTCTGTGACTATGTGGGTTGCTTCGGGTTGGAGTGTGTTCTCAGAGGTCACATGTGGTCTGTGTGTACCCAATGCAAGGAAATCGATCTCCCTAATCTCAAAGTCTACAACCACCTTCAAGGCTAAGAACAACCTCCCAAAATTAACAATAGACTGGGTGAACTCTCCTTGGTGCTCAATATAAATGATCGTAAAATCCACTCTAAGTGGGGCACGTTGGAAAGTAATGATGATCGAAATAATCCCTCTCAACTGTTTGATGGATTGGTCAACCAGTTGAACGATTTCTCTTGACTTCTTAATTGGTTTGAGTCATCATTGATTCGTCCATGGATAAAAATGGTCTCTCTGATTTTACACTCGACTCGGGGCAACCGCTTCACTTTCGGCTCTTGGTCTTTCTCCCCATCACCAAAGAGGAGGCTATAGACGCTAGGTGCCTCTCAGTCATTATTCTCTTATTACCCGACCTCTTGGGCATCAATCTAATCTTCATAAATATTTTGAGGTTGGGAAGTGCTCTATGGCCTTTATTAAGGGAAGCTAAAAAATCAATTCCTTAGCAAGTGATTCCCTCAAGATAGTGTCCAATTTGTTGAAGACTTCTTTCATTTTCAATTTTTTTGACATTTTTGATTTTCCACTTTTTGGTCTTTTTGGAATTTTCAATTTTATGACTGGTTTTTATAGATGAAGGGGAGATAGGGGAATGTGTAGACTCGAGATTGGAGAGAAAGTCGTTAGAAGAAGAGGGGGATAGAATAGACTCTAGTTGTTCATAAGGTGAGGGTTCCCTAATGTTATCTTGGTTTTCAACATCAAATCCAATCATTTCATTCTCTACTTCCATTCCCAAGCTGGCAGTAATTGAAATTAACAGGTCAGTGACATTTCTCAATTTATCCTCAATAAATCCATATCTCATAATGATTCGAGAAATGTTGTCCTCCAAAAATTCCCCCTGACAAATCATGGGAGCAGTCGGTTCATGTGGAGGATACTGCAGAGAACTTGGGGTCTCATACTCAACATATCTAGAATTCGACATGTAATTCTAAGTCGAGTAGAGAACATCTGTGCGACATATATTGGTTGGAGCCTCATATAGTGGAGTCAATAAATAGAGGGCTTGTAGATCGAGCTCATGGGTTTAGTCACTTACATGTGTAGTCTCTCTGAATGGCTGGTCAATGTGAGCTTGATCACTGAGGTCAGTCAAGTCTAAAAACTTATAAGGTGCCATCCTTTCCATTCAGTTTGTTTGTTTCACAATGTTATGCCCTAAGGTCAAGTAAGGATGTGTATGTGTAAATTGTTGACCTATCCCAACAGTCATATGAGAATTAAATGAGGTATGTTGGGGTAGGTAACTCTTCCAATTATCCATCTCAACAGTAGCTTTCTCTTTAAATGTTTTCTTGATTCCAGCAAGCACTCGTGATTATGATGAGTCAGTCCAGGATGGAAGTGTCACGACCAAAATTCTAGGTCATCATATCCTCCCTTATCTGGATCTGGTTACTCAACAATAATTTATCCATCAATCACAACCAACATTCAGAAACAGACTGCAATTAAAAATACTAAGAAGGAAGTATTTAGTACTTTTTCATTCACAAAATAAAATTTTCATGGTACATTGTCTTACTATAATTATTTACATGTACATCAGTTGGAAATGAAATACCAAAAAAGATTACCAACTACCTTACAGAGTGACGCTACTGTGACTAGCTAGATGGCTATTGTCCTTGTGACGACTCTTCGATGCCTGTTTGGTTTTCAGAAATCATGGGACAAAGATTAGTGAGTGCTAAGTAATAAAGAAGAGAAAAGTAAAGAAGTACCGTAGTTTAGCAAAACTTATTATATTAGAAAGTATCATGTCTTCTTATTAGTTTAAGTCCCATTCCTTCTATTCCATGACAGGGATTAGGCCAGGGGACACCTCACCACTCATGGACTCCGAAGCTGTGGACACTTCGGTATTGGAGATTGCGTTGATCTTTTGAGCTTATGTCGCCACACGTTGCCTCAACCAATCATCTCATACTACCCTGACAATCTCCTTTTCTTTTATTATCCAGGGTTTCATACCCTCAGTCTGACAAACAAAGAAGTACATCGTCCTTGAGGACCCGGTAGCTTAAAAGCACATGCTAACCTTTAATCACATATACTAGTGGCTTTGAATACATGTTATTGTGAACCAACCGCTATTCAATCACCTGTGCCTCCACATGGCATTACTACATCTTCAGTCAGTCAATCCGCCTAATGGAAGTCGAGTACTACACGTTGCAAGTAATTTATTTCACGTGCTTAACATATCTAAGCAACAGTGTACCACCTATGTTTGTCATACCAATACGGTTGTTCTTCTGACAAACCAACATGTTATATGCCCGATCTATAGTATCTACTCCAAGTCATTCTTAACGTAACACACGATCATTTTCAGGATCAATATAAATAACATTAATTCCCATGATGTAATTCCTCTATTAAGCCTTCGATTTGCATATTCACCAACATTGAGTATATACTTACATACATATATATATTGATTCATATGTATAAATACTCATATTTATACTTATTTTAACTCCCAAACCAAGCCAGTACATCAATTCAATGCTTAGCTGTTATTTTAGTGAGAATCACAAAGCAACTTTTCATATTTTCTGAAAAATAACCCAATTTAGGATTCTTCGTAGCGAAGAATATAAAATCAGGAATTCCAATGATCTTGTATGAAAACAAAAAAAGGTTGGATTTTGTTACGTAATTGAGATCTCTCTCGCGTATGTAATGCTTTATCGTGATTCAATTTTGGAAAAGGGTGATCTATGGATCCTAAAATGATCGAATTCATTTTCATATCAAAACAATGAAGAACATGCCAAAAATGTGAAGAACGAACGAACAACACGAAGAAAGAGAAGAACAAACGAAAAATACAGAGAACATATTTTCTCTCGCAGTTTCAGTAGAACTTCCCCTTATATCAGGACATATTTCTATGAAAGTTTAAGCAGAGTTTCCCCTTAGGCCATATTTCTGTAAAAATTTTGGTAGAGTTTCACCTTATATCGAGACACAATTCTATGAAAATTTCAGCAGAGTTTTCCCTTATATCGGGATATATTTCAAAACAAAAATGAAAAGAGTTTCCTCTATAAATTCATCGAAAGAAAAACAACAACGAAACAAAAAGAATATAACAGAACTACAAGCGATGAAGAATCAGTAGATACCATGCATCTTAGGTGAGTGAATCTTGTGACAAATCACAGGGTTCATTGACGTGCCTAGCCGCCTGCACCTAAGTAGGGTGTTACACAGATTTCTCCAAAAAAAAACTATAAAATTGCAGAAATAATATAATAGAACTGCAAGCGAGGAAGAATCAGTACACCCCTGATGAATCCTCAGCTCATCACCTTTATTCTTTGATTTTGACCTTCAAACCCTAGCTAAATGCATGCATATATCATAAATTTGCCAAAATAAATACTCTATAAGTGGTACAAAATACTGTAGAAAATACTATATAAATACTACAATTATTGTCAAAATAAAATAATAAAGAAAAGAAAAAGAAATGAGACACCGTAAGTGTTGACTGACCCTAGCTCCCGAGACTCAGTCATCATGAGACTTAGTTGACAAGGAATAAAGTTGAGGGAGATAGGGCGACTAATTGTATAGAAAACACAATCTAAAAACCCTACAATATGCTAATAATTACCTTTCGTTACCTATTTTATTCTTTATTGTTTATATATCAAATCACCAAACTTTGTACACGAAAGTTGTAAATAAAAATAGAAAGAAAAATACAAAAATGATTTCATCGGAAAATAACGCACAATGTACATTTTGCACTCAAAATAGAAACCAAAAACTCGAACTTCATAGACTTGTATCTCCTCTATACACACTCAAAATTCATCAAAATCACCTTTAATTGTATATAACTTTTAATAAGCTCTTAAAAAAAGGTGGTTTCACTTAATTTGAAGCTAAGATGCAAAAGTTAGATTTTGGACCCCTAATGTACGATTTACCTGAATAAGATATTCATTTTATTTATTCTTAACATTTTCTAATTTTTATATTTTTAGATTTTTTTAGATATTCTATACAATGCATGTATATTTTTAGAATAAAAAAACATTAAAATACACTAAAATAAAATTATACATACACATGCATACATGAATATACTATACTTATACCTATATAGTAAATACTTCTATTTATTTAGGTGTACATATTATCAAAAAAATACAACAAAAATATATTTAAGTGTATTTAAATAAGTTCTAAATAAATATAATATGTCATAAAATAATAGAATTTAAAATGTAAAATAAAAATAAAATATTCAAAACATAGGTTAATATACCTATACCTATACTTGTAAATATAAACTCCCAATAAATTACCTCATAAAAATAAATAAAAATAGGTAATTAATACTACATAAAATAGAAAATATTTTTTTATGTTTTAACAAAAAATTAGTCAAATTATATACTATTTTATATTCATTTTCCAAGGCATTTTTGCATTGGAATTTCTTGGTTGGTCTATGTGGACCAACCAGGCACAAGTATTCATTGACCAAAGGGTCAACTGCCTGCCCTAGGCTCTGACTTCTGTCAAAACCTCACGGGGTGCCTGACTTCGTCGAATTATCACACAACCTCCATGACTTCTTCCACCTCGAGCCTTCCACTACACAGTAGCCCACTCATCCACGACCCTCGTCCATCCTCGAATCTCCACCTACCACCGCCTCCGATCACGCTATCCATCCTTGAAATAATCATATTCTTCGCCTATAAATAAGCCACCTCCACCTTTTTTGATGTTTTCGTCACTCTTCAGCCTATTCCAGCCCCTCAGATCTTGTATCTCTCCACAATTTTTGTGACAGCGAGCCACCTGAGTGGGCCAGCAATGAGGAGGAGGGATCCAGTATCGCATCCACCCATCTCTGGCCACCTGTAGCCATGAGGTCGAGCTCCTCACCTCGATCGAGTCGAGCCCCATTTTCTGGTGTTTCCTAGCTAATCTTTAGTGTAGATTTTGTTTCTTTAGTTAGATTTTAAATCCAGTTGTTCATTTAGCATTGACTCCAAATTAGGCGTAGGGCCTGTATCTTGGCTCCAGATCTCGATCATTGTGAAACTATTTGTGAACGATCCATTTGATCACCTCATTCTCTTTCTCGAAGCTTTCTCCATCGGCTCACCCACTTTTCCCCTTGGATCATCGTGATTTGAGGGGAATCGAGGCCCCCTCTTCTGCATCGCCTGAGACTCACCATCATGTCCATCCAAGAGGTCCTAGACCTCTCTTTCTAGGCCGAGAGCTTGCTCTCGAGATGTTAAATCTCTTAGTGCAGGTACGAAGACCAATAAGCCAACTTGGAGACACGAATTGTAGCTCATATACTCGCCAGATCTTTTGAACCCTTCATTCATTGTCCGATCTCTCCTGACAGGATCTAGACCTTCTGGACGCTCCTGCACCTACGGAAGGGTTCTAGGAACTCAAGCACCCCTTGGCGTGGCAATATGACCCCGAACGAATGAGGAATCACGATTAGAAGCTCGGCCTGAGGAGTGTTCTTGGTGTTCATCCAGTTGCCTCGAGAGCCGTCAGATGCAAGTGAATACCCAGATCTAATCTAGGTCGCTTGATAAGCAGCGAACCGATGTGCCCTTTGGCCCGCAGATCTGTTTAAGTGAAGATGCGTGGCATGTCCTGGATCGCTCATCTCTAAGTATAATGGGTATATTTCAAGGTACCCCCTCCATCTCTTTTATATTTATGAAATAACATTATAAATATTTTATGTTGTTTAAACTAAAGTGGACAATTTGCATGTACACCCTCAAACAATTGCAATATTGCAAATTAGTTCCTGCCTATCTTGTTTACTAATAAGTTTTATGTTGTAAAAAATTCATGTAAACCCCTGTAGATTATTTTATTTGCTGTTTACTATATAAAATGTAGATATCAGTTATAAAATTCTGAGTTATTTGCACTGTGACCCTTGTGTTTATTTTTAATTGCAAATATACCCCTCCCAGTTTAAGTATTTTTATGTATGTTTCTTGAATTTTTATAAATATTATCCATGCTCCAAAAATTCTCAAAAAAAAGGATAATGTGCCTGCTGTAATGTACTTTCACACCATAATTTTTACTTTAGATTTCATGCATATTTTCTATTTATTAAAATTCAAATATTGCACGGATATTCCCTGTTTGCTTTAGAAAATCCAAAAATTTATGAAATCATGTTTAAAAATTCCCCACAAAAAAAGTGTGTGTTTATTATAGTATCTAGTACCTCTAGATCAAATCCATAAAAAATAGAAAAAATGAGAAAAAAATAAAAAGCTCCAAAATCCTATAAAAAATCTTAAAAAACCCCAAACATATTTCTCTGTTATTTAATTATATTTGCTAGTATATTCAAAATTGATTTCGAAAAATTTTAAGACCTTTTGCTATTTAAACCCCAAATCAATCCAACCTATTTACTTAATCCCTATTTTGGGATATTTTTTACTTTAAAAATACCTAAATTAGCAATATTACTTGAAAAAACAAAAAAAGTAAATATTATAAAAAGCACAAAAATATTTAATTTTGATCTTTTTTACTATTATTCCCAATATTTATAAGTATTTTTTACAATAATGTATTATATCTCTATATATAGTAATATATAAGTTCTAATATTTCCTATTATTATAAATATTTCATAATTATTTTAAAATAAAAAATATAAATATATTTTGAAAAAAATAATTAAAAAATATTATATTGAAAAGCCCACATTCTTTGATTAATAGTGTGCATAATTATATACATATATACCAATATTATTTATTTATAAATTGTATTACGTGCTACTATGTGTGTTTCTGTGTTCGATACCCTACTCTTCTTGTCACTATATACTTCTATTGTAGGGTTTAAAATAAATTTTGATTCACACATGTTTATTCATTGATTAATAGATATTGTGTGGTTTGATTGTTGAAATTAGCCTTGGTGATCGTGGTGCTGTCATCACAACAACTTAGTGATTCTGCCTTGTGTGTACCACAAGGCACTACCTGCGTGGGTTTTCGCTATTTCAAATGGCACCGTGCCGGGGAGAAATGAAATGTATAATATTTTGTATATATAGTTGCATATTATTCTTCCTTTATTTTCTAATTATTTTATTTTGATAATTATTTGACTGTTCTAATTCTTATTTTCTTGTTCATCTTTCTTGCGAGGGACCACTTGGCAACAACTATCTCTTAGGAGGCATGCGCAACCGAGATTAGCAGAGGTTGTCCTTCTACTTGTGTGTCGACCGGGAGAGAGCAGGAGAGAGGATCAAGGAGAGGAGAAGAGCAGACCGTCTCAATTTTTATTTTTTTATTTTGTGAGGAGAGTGATTTATTTTTGTAAAATAATTTGTAATTAATTTGGATACTACCCCACACTCTGCGAGGTCCAATGCCCAAGTGTCGGTTCACCTTGGAGTCTCGTCACATTTTTTCGTAATTTCATGCCTTTATTTTATTTTGTTTCTCACGTCTTGAGCTTTCCGCCTTTATCTATATTTGTTTTATGTGAGTGAGTCCTTACACATTAAGTTGATTGACTCGGTAGCTAGGTCCAAAGCCCTATTTACATTGCATGTACCTATAGTGATACACGCTTGGACTTAGTCAAAGTTAATTGTTCATTATTTATACTTGAAATCGAGTGCCGAGAGAAGTGCTATACATCGCTTGCAGGATCCGCTTTGGTGGACATCTATGCACTTCCAAGACCGGACTTTTAGATGTTATTTCTGAGTAATTAGCATTTGGTTCTTCCTGATGACAACAACTAATGTTTAGAACATTTTCTCGCTTATAAATATCACCATATAGTGTAGTTATTTCAATTTTGTCTTGCATCCTGCATGGAGAGAGTTGGTAAGCATTGTAAGTAATTCTTTCTTTGCATGCATCATTAGTCACTAAGGTGAGATTTCCATCTTAGTGACAACTTGCACAGCTTTTCCATCCTCTCCCCTGTGTTTATATCACTTAGGATTAAAGTAAAATTATAAAAAAATTGTTAGGCGGCTTGCTCTGAAAAATACTCAAAAAATTGAAAACCCAAAAATTAAAAAAGGACTGTTAGATAAACTTTAACCTTAATAAAAATCGTAATGGACATCATTGTTTGGGGTGCATAAAGCCCTCATTGTTTTAGGTACATTATAGATCATGTGAGGCGCGAACCATGAGGAATAGAGCCCAAATCCTGATCTGTGGCACTTTGATTATCACATGGGATGGCGAAGTAGTGGCACTTCCATCGTACGTGACCGAGTCCGGCCTTGTTTAGCACGATGTTCCCACCTTGTGTAGAGCATCTGACTTGGTCTGAAGTAGTAGGCGTAGGCCACACCCTTACGAGTGTGCGTATCTTATCGCTTTGCGTCCGAGTAGGTCCTTGCACGCTCACGGGTGATCCCATTACGAGCGAGGTCCGAAGTAATGGGTTCACCTATTGGCTTCCTCTGTTATTCTTTGACTGAGTAGCCCCCCATGCACGAGATCAAAGACCTTTCAGTGCATAAATCACATGTTACAAAGGAGGTGGAGGAAGTACGAGGTGCTTGCTCTGCAGTACACACACTTCTATAGTGTTATCGATCATAAGGACTCGTTATAATATCTTTCCTGCAAAACAAAAATAAAATTGAAAAGATAAAAAATAGTCGAACTCTTACAAATTCATCTGTGTTGAGTTGGTGAACCTACAATTGTTTGGTGTTTGTTTTATTTAGTTAAGTTCAACGATCAGTTATGTATACTTTGTGCCTTTTTTACTTTCGCATGTTTTATTCCTCAATCGACCTCCCGCTCGTGTTGAGCCTTCTACTATTTTGCACTCCCTTTATTCATTTTTTGACCTCCATACCATTCTTCCATTCTCAATCTTCTCTTGACCTTCAAGATGGCGATACATGGATGGATTAGTCGGAACCCTGCTGATGAGCCGAAAATCCGAGAGACTAAGGGAGATAGGTATCAATGGTCGTTGCGATCTCAACCTCTCGACTAGGACTCAAGAAGAAAAATATAGAACCACCAAACTCAAAGATAAAATCAATAAAACACAAAGCGGTCCTCGCTAGTTTATTAACCTGGTATAGCGACCAGGGTCGGACTCAGGGAGCACGAGATAGCCGAGACAGCCTACGAAGTAGTCAAAAATAAGAATAAAATAAACAAAAGTCTTTTTGGCGGATTTTTAAATCTTTTTGATTTTTAATAAGGAGAATATAAGAAAATGGGTAAAAAAGCAAACACAACAATTTATTTAAACACTAAAAAATGCACAGAAAATTCAAATAAAATTATTTTTGTGTGTTTTATATTTATAAGTATTTTTGGTGAATTTTCAGAATTTTTCAATTTTTAGTTATTTTTATAAAAATCAAGAAAGGGGAAAACAGAAGCAATATGTACAATAAGATTTGAAAGGCTAATTAAAAATATATAGTTTGCTATAAAAATCTGATGGTAATTTTTATACAACGTAAATGCAAAAACTAAACTACAGAAAAAGAGTTTGCATTTTTTTGATTTTTACAGAATTTTTTAGAATTTTTGTAAGGTTTTTAGCATTTATTAATTTTTATGGGTTTTATATATCCAAATGAGCTAAAAATTTGATAAAAACTCAAACATAGTAAAACAAACAAACGCTAATTTTTTTGGAATTTTTGGAAAAGTTTTTATATTTTTCTTTGATTTTCTTTTCAAAACAGTGATAAAAATATGTGTTTTTGATTTTTTTTAAAAAATAAAAAGCCTCAAAAATGTCCCAAAAATTTAGGAACTTTTTACATAGTGGCAGGAGCCAATGTCCAAATTTCACCTAATTTGGAGTTCAATTGATATTTTAATCAACCAATAAAAGAGCTACAGCGCACAGGGACCTAGTTGCAAGAAAACATAGTTCGGAGGGCTTAAACGTAACACGTGCGAAAACCTTAGGGTGCGAAGTGTAAAATTCACAAACAGTCAACACATGTTCAAATAAATCCACGCACAGGGGTATAAATGTAAATATGGAAACTAAAACTTCATTTCATAACATTGCAGAAAACCCAAGTCCATACATGCAATTTGTCCAAAATATCACGTGTCGAAGCACGTGTCTCACACAAGCAGGGACGAAAATGCAAATAAATAAACATGGGGTCTCAGATGCAAATTATCCAAAATAAAAACAATACACTAAAATATTTACAGGACTATTCTATAAATGCAGAAAGAGGAGGGCCTAAGTGAAATTACCCCTATTATTAACGATCGACGGCTGGAGGCGTTCCACGTGGAGATCTGACGGTGGAGAAGCCTGCACACCTTTCGCTGGATCGACGCTCTGGATGCGATCCTCAGATGGATCTACGGCTGGAGCCCTCCCGCAGATGGACGGTGCAGATCTAAACTGGGCGAGAGGCTCGATCGGACGGTAACTGGAGGGTCTCCAAGAACTCTTCGTCGGCGAAGTTCGCCAGCCCAATGCACGCGGTGGAGAGGTCCTCAGGAGCTGCTGAGATGTGGAGAAGAAGGCCTACGCTGGTCCCCAGTTGGTGGATAGCTCCGATGAGGCTAAGGAGCTCCGGAGAGCTCCGACGATGAAGGTGGCTTAAAACTGCTATGCTCGAATGACCGACCTCCAGATGAGGTCGATTTGACCTGCAAGCTGCACAATAAGAAACCTGGGTCGAGGCCAAACTGCCTCGACCTGTTAGCGGGCGAAGGGGTGGTCGGAATGAGGCGGAGCGGGGGTCTCCGGCGAAGCGACGGTGAAAGAGACCCGAGCCTTGGTTCCAGGGTGAACCAAGGTGATCGGAGGTGCGGAGAAGATGGAACAAAGTCTCATGAAGGTGAATCCGGGGTCAGATGATCGAATGGGTGAACTGATCGGAGTGAATCGGCCGGCGAAGGCCGACGGTGCAAATTGGGGATTTCTGAAATTAAGCAAACCTAAGGGGTATCAGGGGCACCTGATGGCTAAGATCGACTGTGCTAGGGCTAAGGAAGCTCCTGGGGTCTTTACCTCGATGGCTTGTCGAGGCCAGAGGCTCAGCTCGCTCGATGGCGGAGCATGGCGGCGAAACCACCGGATCAGAGGCTATCGACCTCGGTCCTTACTGCAATCGCTCCCTCACGCTTGCTGTCACTCAAAGAGATGGAGGAGAGGCCCTGGGAACCGAAGGGAATGGACAAATATAGAGTGAAAGTGCAGCGGAGCTGAGACCTTATAGTGGTGAAGATCCGGCAAAGAAGGGGTCGGGAAGGGCATGGTGGTGCACAGATCCCTAGGTAGATCCCCAGGCGAGGGTCTCGGATCAACCAATGATAATCGGGGCCTAGGGTTTAGGCGAATGGAGATAGGATTAGGTTAGGAAAATTTGGAGAAATTGGTTCAGAAACCAGATTCGAGAGAAAGGGGTCCGCGGGGGAGAGTTGATCGGGGGGGTCAACAATCCTCCGTGGACCAATAGGAAAATTCCTTTTATTAATGATTTAGAAATTCATTTAAAAATAGAAAATGATTTTATTTCGAAAATTTTTCAATATAAAAATCATTTATTTATTTTAATAAATTTTTTAGTGATTTTTATTTATTTTTTTGAAAAATAAGTTATGTATTTACATTATATTATTATTATATATAGGTTTATACACATATGTATTTTTTATTTTTATTTTTAATTGTTTATTTTTGTACAATTATTCCCATTTTATATTTTATTTATTTACAACATAAAATTTGGAATAAAAAGGTATTTTTATTTTATTTTTATGATTTATTTACATTAGTTAAATAAATAGATCTATACATATGTAAATGGTATATATACCAGGTGGGAAATGAATTTTATTATTTTTCTTTTTATTTTTATTTTTCTGATTTTTATTTTATTTTTATGAATATGTACAAGGTATTAAAAACCTATTTTTATTTAGAGGAAAATAAAATTATTTATATACAGGTGTATGTACAAGCATGATTGACCCTATCTCCCTCTACTTATTTTATTTTGCGGTCAGGCCCTTGTGGAGCCCTCCCTTGGGATTAGGTCACTCAATATTTATTCTAAATATTTCCCTCTTTTTCTTTATTTCTTTATTCTTTTATTTTTGCACAAAAACATGCTAATTATTAATATTTACACAATGCATGTATTTTGGTAATTTATTCTATTTACACATATCTACATGGTATTTT
This sequence comes from Ottelia alismoides, assembly GCA_037367405.1. NCBI lineage: Eukaryota > Viridiplantae > Streptophyta > Magnoliopsida > Alismatales > Hydrocharitaceae > Ottelia > Ottelia alismoides. Next base: position 938,967 of record JAZKJV010011002.1, read on the forward strand.
GCACAGGTTTTTAGCTAAAATAAAAGAATAAAGAGTGATGGATGAGGATTCATCATCCCCTATACTTAACTTTGCTAGTCCCTTAGCAATCACTTATTTGAAAAAGAAGTGCAAAAGAAAAAGAAAAAGAGGAGAAATGCATGGTTCAAGGTTGATTATTAAACTTGCCTTCATTAAATTGAAATATGGAGCTCGATTAGATCTTTGGATTATTAATGTGTCGGAACCTTATTTGGACTTGGGTTTAAAACTTAACAGCCTCTAAGTTCCACTAATCTATAGTCAAGACTCCTCAACAATCCAGATCAGAACAAGTCTACATACACAAACCCTGAAGACCATGAATCTTTCCTTGTACTGTGTAAGTGAGGTAAGCTCTCCACCTCAGAAGTAGCAAAATGACAACCTCCCCAAAAAGGTAACTCTAATGCCCTAGTCTGGCCACTCTTTCCTCGAGGAGCGGGGTATTTCCTTCTAAGTTCAAGTTCAACCGACTCAAGAAGAGGGGGAAGAAGAGAATGGACCATGGCCAGTGTAGCCGTGTATCCCTGGGAGCTCAATCAGTGTAGCTAAGTCTCCCTGCTACAAGCTACATAAGATGGAACATGAGTCTCAAGCTTTGCTTATTACACTATATACACTCCAGTGGAATTATCATTTTCTCTCAGACCCACCACTTTTTTGGAGTTCTTTTCTTTTTGCATTTTTTTTGATGTGCATCTGTACAACATATTACAAAGTGCAGCATATATACAGAAGGAGTTTTTCCTCTTGAGCCAGTAGACTATCCCTCTTTTGAAGCATTATTGCAACCCACAACTCTTGTCGTTAGACCTCATGGCAACCAGACCATGTTGAGACGCACTTCCTTCACTATAAGAAGAAGAGAGGTTCCGCCTAGAAGTACTACCCTCATATGCTACCCCAAGTCAAGGAAGACTGCCTCCTCACCACCTCATCCGTAGAGAGCTCGGTGTAAAGTGCGGGTCGAAGTCAAGCCATTGTCTATATGAGTCATGTGTGTGTTGTTAAGTGCTCTACTTAGTCTCATTGAGATGACATATGATCATAGCCTAGTGGACTCAAAGAATTAAGTTACCATGGACCTGAAAAGTCTCAACCCTAAGCCCTATAAGGTTCCTCTTATAATTAGGTGGATTAAGATCTTAACCAAGCTCCATTTTCCAATTTAGTTCCAGGCTAGTTTAAATGTCAACTATGATCCAGGAAAAACTATACAAATATTTATACAGATGCTATTTACAAAATATTTACATATGTGCAAAATTTTTGAAAAATGTTTCAAAAATATGGATGTATGCATGAATGCAAGTTTTTCAAAATATGTACAAAAATTTAGTGCAAGTTTTTTAAAATATGTACAAAAATTTACACAAGGTTTTTGCAAACTTTTGATTTTCAAAACATTTTAAAAAAATTTTGTACTATATACATAATTTTGATATCAAAATATTTACAAGCTATTTACACAAAAGATTTTACAAACATTTTTACAAAAATAATTTATACACTATCTATGTATGTGCAATAAAAGAATTTTATTTATAAGGAAAAAATTTTATTTTTATGGTTTTTTGGGTTTTAGCCATTTTTATTTATTAACACACTCACACAAAGTACGAGTTATGGATAAAGTATATATGGAATATATACACACCCCCCTATACTTAGCTCGAACGATGTCCTCAGAGTCAAGAGCGATGAAGAAGACATAACTCATGCTTAGTATCGGGAAGTGAAAAGGAAGGCTATATACAAAGACGAATGAAAGAATAGAAATGCAAGAGGGTCTCAGGTTTTCCCCCTATACTTCGGATCAAATAATCCTAAGTATAGCAGGCTGCACATAAAGGGAAATCCGAGTGAGAATGTACAGGGTCTATCTCCCCTATAGTTAGGGTAAAATATCCCTAAGTATAGGCAGCAAAACAGAGGTAAAAATGAATCAAAAGAAACTCAAAAGTCTCACACCCCCCTATACTTAGGGTAAAGTGCACCCTAAGTATAGCAACATCGAAGATGTAAATGGGGTGTTGGACTGAAGAATAGTGTGATATGGACAACTGGATCTATACAAGTCGGGAGAACAGTGATAATCAGGCATGAGATGCAATAGATGTGAGTCAAGAGACCACATCTCACGCAAAATGAATCGGGGCAACGTCAACGACCAGCGGCTCATGATCTAGATATGGCTTGAGCCGCTGCCCGTTAACATGAAAGGTACTCTCAGAAAACAACTCAGATATATCAATACTCCCATTATCGTATACCTTTCTAACCAAGTAGGGTCCCTTCCATTTGCTTTGTAGCTTCCCTGGGAATAATCTCAACCTGGCATCGAACAACCATACTCGCTGACCTGGCTCAAAATGCTTGTGGTTGATGTGAGAATCATGCAACTCCTTCACTCTCTCCTTGTACTGTAGGATGCTCGAAAAGGCTGCATCATGAAGCTCCTCCAGGGCTGCTAACTCTGCCCTCCTCTGGTCTCCTGCACTCACTGGATCCATGATGATGTCTGTAACTGCCCAGAGTGACCTATGTCTGAGCTCAACAGGTAAATGACAGGGCTTGTCATAAATGAGGCGAAAGGGAGACGTACCCAACGGTGTCTTGAAGGACGTCCGATATGTTGGACATGCGAGCCCACGGTAAGCCATTATGCAATAAATGTTATTGCAATTCACTCCTTAATCTGAAATAAAGAGTACATAGTTTGCATAATAGGTCCCTTAGTGCAATTAGGGTTATGTACCATGGCTATATTAATGATCATACAGCTGTTGATTCAATTATTGAATCATAGAGGCTGGTGCTTAGATGAATATCTAATAAGTTAGATTGAGGACTCATCAAGCACCGTCAAATGATTATTAAGAGATGATCTCCAGCCTGAGTAGGAGATGGCAATCCTATATCATTTAGGTTGATATCTGACCGACCTCTTGATGCAGGTCCTCTGCATAGGAATAGAGATTCGGAGGTGTCGGATGAGTTAGGTCAAAGAGTTGACTTAACGAGATCGAGATAACCTAAGTCCTATATCATAAGATGTCATGATATAGGCACACATCCTCTGACCGGAGACAGATGTGTTACTATATGTCTGAGTATGTACATTTGGCAGACCAATAGGTTGATGACCTAATCAAGGTCTATACACCGGTGCGCTGGTGTGCATATAAGGGCATATGAGTAATACGATCTCTCAAAGGGATCATACAGGTTCACTACTGAACCGGAAGACATGAGCTCACTCATGAGATATTGGGAAGAATCAAATTCCGTGCGCACGGTCATCTCGCTTTGGAAGCTTGACTGAATTTGTTGGTTTGATATATACTTTTAGAAAGTATATGATCAAGACCTAGGTATGATATATGCTTTTGGAAAGTATATGATCAATACCGACTCCCAATGATCAAATGAGAAACTTACTGATAAAACCATGAAGTAGACAGTATAAAGTTGATCCAATACTTCGGGTTTAATCTGAGTCTTCCAGTATGCAGGATGTACAGGTATTAGGAATACCTGAGGGTGATGTGATCATAAACGATTGTATAACCATGACGCTTCCATTCCTAGGGAGTGATGAAACGGGTCTGGATTTTAGTGACTCCTCTCAGTAGAGAAGTAATCTTATCTTAGTCCAATTATTGGACATTGATCTGAATATGATTTAGATGCAATGAGAAGATTAGATTTGCGGTCTTGATTTAATCAAGCATCTATGGGAGGCCCGAGATCTGGATTTGAGATGTGATCTCAATATCCATGTCACTATACGTGGAACAATACAATCGCCCTGTCCTTATCTCCAAGTATTCGCGGAGAAAGCGCATTATCCTTGAAAGAGTTCATGGATAATTCTATTGTTGATATATGTATCCGAGCATTGAGAAAAAGGATAATTAAATGTGATTTAATTATCATGAATAATCTGAATTTGATTTATATTATAAGGAGAGTTGTCTTAGATAATTAAATGTGATTTGATTATCAAAGATGTAAATAATGTGAATGTGATTCATATTATTTGAGCACAAGAGAATAAGTTATCCAATATAATTAAATGTGATTTAAATATTATGGATAAGAATAATGTGGATAGTAATATCCAATTATTCATAATATATTATAAATGTGATTTATAATGTATTAGAGAGAGCTAATTATAATTTATATGTGTTGATTAATTATAATGTGTATTGGATACACAATGTGTAATTAATTGACAATGTAAATTATATGTTGTTTTGGGTTGTGAATATGATTCACAATTTTCCAATGTCAAGATTGCAATATTCTCAAAATATAATTGTGAATTATTTTTGAAGAATAAAATCCCAACAAATAGTTGTTGGAAATAAGTAGAGAGAAAAATAAGGAGATATGCAATCTCATGGAATCCATGAGATTGCACTCCCCATTAGGAATAGAAGGGGCGGCACCCAATTCCCTTGGGGAATTGGTGGCCGTCCCCTCTTCTTTATGGGGAAAGTATCTCCTTTGTATTTTTCTCTCCTTATATGATTGATTTAATTTGGTATTAATATTTATTTGATTGATCAAATATATTTAATCAAAATTAAATCACAAGTTGTTGGCTTTTACCAACAACAGTCTTGACCATTGGATTGACATAAATCAATCTCATCCATTGATTTTATATGTCACATGGATTGAGATCCATGGATCCCAAAACCCTATAAATAGAGAGGCATACCATGCTCTCTATTTTACACAACATGCTTGAGAAGCATCTCTCTCTCTCTCTCTCTCTCTCTCTTTCTCTCTAGAGGTCAACCCTCCCTCTCCCTCTCATGGCCGTCCACATGGATACCATGGAGAGGTTCTCCGTCGCCGCGACATCGTCGTTATGCTGCCCGTTGCTCTGCTCGTGGATCTCCGTCTCCTTCGGTGCGCCTCGCTCGTGAAGAAGACGTCGGATCTCATTTGTCGAGATCAGGAGATCCGCCGCTTGGATCATCAACATGGATTGCGAGAAGCACGCGGTTCATCCCCGCGCTCGCAAGTGTCTCCTCTGTCGGATCGGACTTGAGACAGGAGGTCTCTTCGTTTAGAGACTTGATCGCAACTACGCTTCAAAAGGTAATCCTAATTACTTGTTTGTGGTTAAGATGAAACGATCCGAGAAGTGTTCTTGGATCATGTGGTTTCATCGTAATAAAATTTTTTTAAATTCCGCTGCATCGAGCAACTAGTCCGACTAGTCGCTCCTCGTCGTATTCGATACGACGCTCACGCTTCCGTGATGCGCTTGAGGATCTAACCATATCCTTCAAATGGTATCAGAGCCTTAGGTCGACGGTTTCGAATATGATTCGCTAACCGAGGATGACTTGGGTTCGTTAAGGTCGCGAAAGTTTTCTTCTTATTTGATTTCGCAGATCTGTTTAGTAAATAAATTCGGCACTGTTTAAATTGTTTAAACACAAATTTAATACTTGGATTTTGTTCCCCATTAAATAAGGAAACCATAGGATCTGAGTTTGCGTAAATCGGATTTCGTTTGCTCTAGATATGGTTGTTTTAATGAACATGTATTCACTGTTACGGGAACTGCGAATCTTAACGTAATTAACGAGTTAATTACTGTTTAGAGACGCCTCGAAATGCATGAAAATCACATAAGTTCTGTTGTAAATCAAGTTAGCAAACTATGGAAACTTACTTTGCTTAATTTGGATTTAAATTGATTGAGATATGCTAATTTTAGTAAGTAGGGGTCACTGCTGAAATTACTTTCCTAATCAAGAACCATGTGATTGTCAATTAGTGAAATTAATTTTTAATTTCATGAAATAATTATGGAAAATATTTGAGAAATATTGGAATATGATTATTTCCTTAATTGACTTGACCTCTACCAATTAATTGATTAGATTTGATCTAGATCATAATTGGAAACACAATCATCAAACTCCTTGCTTGAATAGGATTGGGAATTTGTCTAGCAAATTTCCTTATAATCAAAATTATTTTGATTACTATATGGTATAATTTCGCTTGAAGAACCGATGATCATCTCAAGTACAAATTAATCAATTTGGCATTATCCTTTCCCGAGGCGGATATGGTGTATAGCCGGGGATCGCTGGGGTAGCGGGTTGCAACGTATGCGGTCCGTCCCACTCCCGCCGGTACTGGCCATGACAGCGGGTAGGGCCGGGATAATGTCCGAGGGATTAAGATGTATTTTTCTAATTATTAAAATACGAATTAATACGTACTTTGAGAATAATACCATATATATTCAAGTAAGACAATCAAGTTTGATTGATTGAATTGGATTGATAATTAATTTAATATGATTAAATTAATTATGTCCAATAAAAATACTCTAATATGATTAGAGTTGATAACTCCCTTGGAAGAATTAATTATATGAATGTGATTCATAGAAATTAATTTAATTTGAATAAGATATGGAGGATCACATAAGTGACATCCATGGTCTCCCGTCAAGGCGAAGGGTTTCGTCGCCAGATATTATATGTGGGAGACGCCTGTCCGAAGTGACAGCTCTTGCATATGATCCATTTCGATCGGGCTCGTCGCTTCTCGAAAGAGTAAGGACGTATGCGTAGTGACCCCAATATCGGGTCCTCATATTATTGGGGCGATATTGGATTGCGCATAGCAAGTTGTATTCCTGTTGATGGTTGGTTCAATTAATGACGGGTCAACATCACCTTAGGGGTGGTGGGCCCGGGTATTAAAGACCGAATTGGGAGATGCAAGTTGGACTTGCAAGGCGGAATGTGTTCCCGCTTCTTTTTATCTGAGTTGTAGGTTCTCATATTATTGGGATGCAACAAAGATAAGGAAGGAGATCCCAGATCTTGCTTGAGATATAATGGTAAGTATATCTCTTACATTGAAAGTGATTAAGGGAATGAACTTTCATTGTTGACATGGCAAGACGACTTTGATATAAAATTCCTAATTCAAAGTAAAATCATGTGTATATATATAAATATACCCTTATGCAAATTACTTATTTCAGATAATCCTTCATTAAACCCACTCAATGTTATACTCATTAATAACTAGTAGAATATCATGGATTGGACCCTTGATCCAGATATTGTACTTGCGATTGGAGACATAATGTATGTGGTTGCAATGTGCAAGTTTCCTCATAATAATGAGAAGTGATAATTAAATAAGACAATAGGACTAAAACCCTAGGGTTTGTATGTCTCTATAAGTCTTGATCTTATCGAATGTACTTTTATAGTGACATGTCGATGATGATCGTAATTATCAAATTAATCCTTATAAAATCAATAAAGATATTATGGCATACATATGTGCTCTTGACATTTAATCATGAATGACATGGTTCTCTACATCATGTAGAATGGTAGCTCTATTAGAGATAATGTATTCAAATTGATTGAGTACCTACCTGAACCTATGCTTTAAGAGTTTAGATGGATGTAGGTGATGAGTGTCATCATTCTACTATCTTTACTCTAGTCATTCATGAAGCTTCATAATATTCATATTGTATGAATTTAATGAAGCACGTATAAGTGTTGAAATACTCTTATATTGAAATTTTTGATTTTAAGATAAGAGATCCTTTAGTCTTGAGCAATGGTTGCTTAAAGATAAAGGGAGCGCAGTGGAAGCATGGGTTGAACTCAAGTAAGAAGTATAGTCAAAGAGTTGATTGTACTTCTGTTGCTTCAATCCAAAGAGTTGGATAAATGCCAATACTGCAATAAGTTGATGTGTTAATAGTATGACTATCAAATCTATCTAGAATCCTTAGAAAAGGAACGGATAGTACATCAGAAAAATCTACATATAATCATTGAAATTGACTTACTTATTTGATAATATAAAGTCTAATAATTGTATCTCAATCTTCTAATCACACTTGCAATTGGTTGCATATGTGTTAGAAATTTGATCTTAAGGTTTATTGGTCATCCATTTTGAAAGTGATGCAAATGTTGCAACAATTTCCATGAGATCAATAGACTTCATATTTTCAGTGGGAGCCCTTAGTCTTAGAGAATGTCTCTATAACCTAGATATTAGAATACACTCATTGTTTATTTCTAATTGTTGGATATAAACATGAATTCTGAAATTTATCTATCATAAAGAATTATGATGGATATATATTTCAGATAGTAATCTTACATCTAGCGGACTCCACAAAATTAGAAATTAATGAATGGTTCATTAAGATTTCAAATACTGAAAATTAAAACCTTTAAAGATCAATAGGAGGATAAAGATCATTTGACAATGATTTGGCATCATGTTTTGGACATTTGTTTGTTGATGTGATCAATAGGTTGATAAGAGATGAACCTTTAGATTGTCTAAATATTCAAATCTTACATACTTATGAATATTGTATTCAAGAGTAAAAATGTCCAATACACCCTTCTTTGGGAAAGGTGTAAGATGTTAAGGTATTCAAAATCTCATACATATTGATATATGTGAATCATCTATATCAGAATAAACATTATGGATATGTGATATCTATTAGTGATTATTTGTGAGATGAGATTTATTCTCTTCACTTAGAAAACTTTGAAATGTTCAAAGATTTCACATTTTGGTTTAGAATCAAAGTTTGAAGGAAGATGAAATGAATTTGATCTAATCAAGGTAGCATGTACCTATTAGATGAATTCAAGGAATACCTTATGGAGATGTGAATATCATTTCTATCTCACCCCTCCTAATGAGCCTTAACTCAACAGAGTTGTAGGGAGATGCAATTGAACATGTGTGACATGATTTCATCAATGATTAATCTTAGCATAATTATCTCTTAGTTTCCAGGTATATGTGGTAGAGACTACATTATACACTTAATAAGGTCCCAAGCTGGTAAGCTGGAATCTAGCACCAGAGAGTGCTACTTCATTAGGAAAATAAAGGATGGTATTAGATACCTACTTTATGACCTTGAGATTCTTAAAAGATCTCATCTTTGAGAATATGATTCTTATAGGATGACTCTCTTGAGAATCAAGATGAAAATGAAGTAAAGGAACTCATTTAATCTTGAAAAGATAATGAGGCTCCTGAAATCGGAAACTAAAATAGATAATTAAAGATGAAACATTAATACCTCTTCAAATAAGTTTGAGGATGGATTCCATGTGTCAGTTAAATCTAACGATAATCGGACTTCATGTGATGAAGCTCCTGAGGATCATGACATGGAAAGATGGATGTTAGCAATAAAAGTCTAATGTAGACTTCATATACAAGTGTTGTATATGGACCCTCGAGGATCCACCTATATGGGTCAGACCCATTAAGGTGTAAATGGATCTTCAAGAGAAAGAGGGAATCTGATGAGAAGGTATAGACCTTCAAAGCACGGTTCGTAGCCATGAGCTACACACCGAAGAGAAGGCATCGCTTGCGATAAGACTTGCTCTCTAGTGACCTTGCTTTAACCCATCAGAATATTGCTAACTATAGCTGCACAACTTGTCTATGACATCTTCATGGTGTGAGTCAAGATTGCATTCCTCTATGAATACCTCTCTGAGGATATTCATATGAAGTAGCCCCAGGGATTCATGGTTGAGGAAAGAAAGGTGTGCTAGCTGAAGAACTCCATCTTTAGACTCCAATAAGTTTCTTGTAGTTGGAACATAAGATTTGATGAAATTATAAATGTTGTGATTTCAAATAAAATCTTGATGAACCATGTGAAACTTAGTGGGAGTGCCATGGTGTTCATCGTGCTTAATGTAGATATTATTCTAATCATTTAGAATGATATAAGAATAAATAATAAGTGTTTGATAATTGGGTTGTTCATACCTTGAGATACGATCTCGAGGATACCTCTTAGATCTTAGTTCTGAAGTAGCTCAGAAGCAAAGAGAAGAGGATATTGGGACCGTCACATTAGTAATACACCTTGGACTTATTCCATTTTTTGGAAAATTCCAAGAGAGGCTTCCTTCTCTTAAGATGTGGTAGTGACCTGTCTAAAGGGATAGCACCTCAAAGAGTTGAGGAAGTAAAAGGAAGAACTGCTTGCACTTGTGCATCAGTTAGGCGAAGTTGAAGTGTATGCTAGATGTGTACAAAAGCCATATGTCTGCCATGCAGTGGCAATAGTAAACTGTTACTAATCCTACTCTGGAAATAAAACACTTGGTTGCAGTAATAACAATATCTTCAAAGATGATGAAACTTAGAGATAGTGATCTCAAAGTCTTATCTTCAAAGGATTAAGACCTTGTAGATAGTGATCTATAAGGGTCTTAACTGTAGATACCTTAGGAGATAGAGATCTCCAGGAATGAAGGTATTATAATAAGGATTATGGGAATACTGGTTATGATAATTAATAAGATGTAGTGTCAAGGACACCATAACCAACAAAATTGAGTATCGGTTGCATGAGATGCAACATTCGCATTGGATGCGAGCACTGTTACTAGGAGATATGCAAGTGCCGTAAAAGGACTTGGCGTAGTCTCTTGGGAACGGAGTGACTGATCAGCTTACCTAGCTATTTTCTAAATAGCCTATGATTGTCACATGAGTGTGGGTTTAAATGATTAGCCCATTAATGGCTCTTTGGGCTAGTGGGAGATTGTTGGACATGCGAGCCCACGGCAAGCCATTATGCAATAAATGTTATTGCAATTCACTCCTAAATCTGAAATAAAGAGTACATAGTTTGCATAATAGGTCCCTTAGTGCAATTAGGGTTATGTACCATGGCCATCTTAATGATCATACAACTGTTGATTCAATTATTGAATCATAGAGGCTGGTGCTTAGATGAATATCTAATAAGTTAGATTGAGGACTCATCAAGCACCGTCAAATGATTATTAAGAGATGATCTCCAGCTTGAGTAGGAGATGGCAATCCTATCTCATTTAGGTTGATATCTGACCGACCTCATGATGCAGGTCCTCTGCATAGGAATAGAGATTCGGAGGTGTCGGATGAGTTAGATCAAAGAGTTGACTTAACGAGATCGAGATAACCTAAGTCCTATATCATAAGCTGTCATGATATAGGCACACATCCTCTGACCGGAGACATATGTGTTACTATATGTCTGAGTATGTACATTTGGCAGACCAATAGGTTGATGACCTAATCAAGGTCTATACACCGGCGCGCTGGTGTGCATATAAGGGCATATGAGTAATACGATCTCTCAAAGGGATCATACAGGTTCACTACTGAACCGGAAGACATGAGCTCACTCATGAGATATTGGGAAGAATCAAATTCCGTGCGCACAGTCATCTCGCTTTGGAAGCTTGACTGAATTTGTTGGTTTGATATATACTTTTAGAAAGTATATGATCAAGACCTAGGTATGATATATGCTTTTGGAAAGTATATGATCAATACCGACTCCCAATGATCGAATGAGAAACTTACTGATAAAACCATGAAGTTGACAGTATAAAGTTGATCCAATACTTCAGGTTTAATCTGAGTCTTCCAATATGCAGGATGTACAGGTATTAAGAATACCTGAGGGTGATGTGATCATAAACGATTGTATAACCATGACGCTTCCATTCCTAGGGAGTGATGAAACGGGTCTGGATTTTAGTGAGTCCTCTCAGTAGAGAAGTAATCTTATCTTAGTCCAATTATTGGACATTGATCTGAATATGATTCAGATGCAATGAGAAGATTAGATTTGTCATCTTGATTTAATCAAGCATCTATGGGAGGCCCGAGATCTGGATTTGAGATGTGATCTCAATATCCATGTCACTATACATGGAACAATACAATCGCCCTGTCCTTATCTCCAAGTATTCGCGGAGAAAGCGCATTATCCTTGAAAGAGTTCATGGATAATTCTATTGTTGATATATGTATCCAAGCATTGAGAAAAAGGATAATTAAATGTGATTTAATTATCATGAATAATATGAATTTGATTCATATTATAAGGAGAGTTGTCTTAGATAATTAAATGTGATTTGATTATCAAAGATGTAAATAATGTGAATGTGATTCATATTATTTGAGCACAAGAGAATAAGTTATCCAATATAATTAAATGTGATTTAATTATTATGGATAAGAATAATGTGGATAGTAATATCCAATTATTCATAATATATTATAAATGTGATTTATAATGTATTAGAGAGAGCTAATTATAATTTATATGTGTTGATTAATTATTATGTGTATTGGATACACAATGTGTAGTTAATTGACAATGTAAATTATATGTTGTTTTGGGTTGTGAATATGATTCACAATTTTCCAATGTCAAGATTGCAATATTCTCAAAATATAATTGTGAATTATTTTTGAAGAATAAAATCCCAACAAATAGTTGTTGGAAATAAGTAGAGAGAAAAATAAGGAGATATGCAATCTCATGGAATCCATGAGATTGCACTCCCCATTAGGAATAGAAGGGGCGGCACCCAATTCCCTTGGGGAATTGGTGGCCGTCCCCTCTTCTTTATGGGAAAGTATCTCCTTTGTATTTTTCTCTCCTTATATGATTGATTTAATTTGGTATTAATATTTATTTGATTTATCAAATATATTTAATCAAAATTAAATCACAAGTTGTTGGTTTTTACCAACAACAATCTTGACCATTGGATTGACATAAATCAATCTCATCCATTGATTTTACATGTCACATGGATTGAGATCCATGGATCCCAAAACCCTATATATAGAGAGGCATACCATGCTCTCTATTTTACACAACATGCTTGAGAAGCATCTCTCTCTCTCTCTCTCTCTCTCTCTCTCTCTCTCTCTTTCTCTCTAGAGGTCAGCCCTCCCTCTCCCTCTCATGGCCGTCCACCATGGATACCATGGAGAGGTTCTCTGTCACCGCGGCATCATCGTTATGCTGCCCGTTGCTCTGCTCGTGGATCTCCGTCTCCTTCGGTGCGCCTCGCTCATGAAGAAGACGTCAGATCTCGTGTGTCGAGATCAGGAGATCCGCCGCTTGGATCATCAACATGGATTGCGAGAAGCACGCGGTTCATCCCCGCGCTCGCAAGCGTCTCCTCCGTCGGATCGGACTTGAGACAGGAGGTCTCTTCGTTTAGAGACTTGATCGCAACCACGCTTCAAGAGGTAATCCTAATTACTTGTTTGTGGTTAAGACGAAATGATCCGAGAAGTGTTCTTGGATCATGTGGTTTCGTCGTAATAAATTTTTTTTAAATTCCGCTGCATCGAGCAACTAGTCCGACTAGTCGCTCCTCGTCGTATTCGATACGACGCTCACGCTTTCGTGATGCGCTTGAGGATCTAACCATATACTTCACGATATGCCCACAAGACTGATTCCAAAAGCTGTGACCAATCCTTTCGGTCAGGGAAGACGACCTTCTGCAATATAGTCTTTATCTCCTTGTTCGACACTTTAGAAAGACCATTGGTCTGAGGATGGTATGATATGGCTACTCGATGGTCTATGCTGAACTCGCTAGCAAGGGACTTTACCTTGTCGTTGACGAAATGAGACCCCCCGTCAGATATCAACACTCGAGGTACCCCGAACCGTGAAATGATATGCTTCCTCAAAAATCGGCAAACAGTCCTAGCATCTGCGGTTCGGGTGGGGATGGCCTCAACCCAACGACTAACATAATCGACGACCAACAGAATGTACTCAAATCCCTGACTCCTAGGGAATGGACCCATGAAATCGATGCCCCAAGCGTCAAAAACCTCACAGAAGTGAATGGGCTGCATAAGCATCATATCATGCTATCCACAAGTGCCCATCCTCTGACAGTCAGTACACCTCTTCACATCAGAGTCCTTGAAGAGGGTAGGCCACCATAGTCCGGATTGGAGCACTTTCTGTGTCGTTCTCCTCCCAGAGTGATGTCCCCCTGCCTCAAGCTTGTGGTAGTAAGTGAGGACGCTGTGGTGCTCCTCCTGAGGAATGCACCTACGCCAGACGCTATCCCCTCCTTCATGAAAAAGGATGGGATCCTCCCAGTTGTAGAACTTGGCCTTCGTGAGGAAGGTCTCAAGTCTCTGCCTGTGCCAATCCTGTGGGACTTTCTTGGCTATAAGAAAGTTCATAATATCGGCGTACCACATGAGAGAGACGATAGCAAGGATCGCCTCATCTGGGAAGGTCTCACAAATAGGCTCAATCTGCTTGGAATCCTCAAGATACTCCAGTCGGGAGAGATGATCCGCCACCACATTCTTGACTCCAGGCTTGTCCTTAATCTCTATATCAAACTCCTGAAGTAGAAGGATCCATCTGGTCAATCTGGCTTTGGCATCCTTCTTTGCCATGAGGTATCGGATGACGGTGTGATCAGTGAAGATGGTCACTCTAGATCCAATGATGTACGATCTGAACTTATCTAGGGCGAACACTACGGCTAGCATCTCCTTCTCAGTAACTGTGTAGTTCCTCTGAGCTGCATCCAAAGTCCGGCTAGCGTAGTGAATACCAAAGGGGACTCCATCCCTCCTCTGTCCCAGCACGGCCCCTACGGTAAAATCAAAGGAATCCGTCATGATCTCGAATGGGAGAGACCAATCAGGCGGCTGCATGACAGGAGCCTCGACAACTAGACTCTTGAGAGTCTCAAATGATGCTAGACACTTATCATCCACAATGTAATCGGTGTCTTTCATCAGCATATCAGTCAACGGTCGGGAAATCCGGCTGAAATCATGAATGAATCGTCAGTAGAAACCAACGTGCCCCAGAAAAGACCATAACTGCCGTAAGTTGGACGGTGGACTAAGTTTCCTAATGATATCCACCTTGGCTGGATCAACCTCCATGCCCCTGTTGGAGATTATATGGCCAAGCACCATCCCTTGAGTCACCATGAAGTGACTCTTCTCCCAAGAAAGCACCAGGTGCACCTCAATACATCGCTAGAGGATGCGGTTTAGGTAGTCAAGACAGGAGTCAAATCCGTCGCCGTAGACCGAAAAGTCGTCCATGAAGACCTCCAAGCACTCCCCTACCATGTCCGAGAAGATGGACAACATGCACCTCTGAAATGTCGTCGGAGCGTTGCACAATCCAAAGGGCATCCGTCTGAAAGCATAAGTCCCGAAGGGATAGGTAAAGGTAGTCTTGTCCTCTTCCTCTAGCTCAATCACCACCTGGTTGTATCCGGAGTACCCATCCAAAAAGCAGTAATGTCTCTTCCCTGCCAGTCTCTCAATGATCTGATCAATAAAGGGTAGGGGAAATGATCCTTCTTGGTGGCCTGGTTGAGTCATCTGTAATCCATGCAGACCCGCCAAGAAGTGGGTACCCGGGTAGCTATCTCCTCTCCAGACTCGTTGACAATTGTAGTGATGCCCATCTTCTTGGGCACCACATGCAACGGACTGATCCACTTGGAGTCGGAGATGGGGTAGATAAAATCGGCGCTCCACCATTTCGAGATCTCCTTCATAACAACATCTCGAAGGTTCGGGTTCAGCCGCCGTTGGAATTCATGCAACGGCTTCGCTTCCTCCTCGAGATAGATATGGTGGGAGCACAGGGCCGGACTTATCTCCCGGAGATCGGCTACACTCCATCCTATCGCCTTGCGGTTCTTTTCAAGAACCCCCATCAGACGAGATTCCTGCTCTCTAGTCAAATCCATCGAGATAATGACTGGGTACATCTCATGCTCACCCGCAAGGAACCTATACTTCATCGATGAAGGAAGCGGCTTCAACTCTGGACAATACTGTGCTGGTGGATCTAGCCTCTGAAAGGTCTGAGTGAATGCAGCCAAATCTATGTGGGAGAATGGAAACTCTCTCTCGCAATCTGTATCAGGTGAAGGCTGCTCTGCTGGTGTCTCTCTGCTCTGTGTGGAATCAGCCTCCTCCCTAGCTGTCGGCTTAGTAGAAGTCAGATACGGTATAGAATCATCAAACTCAATCCAGTCGAAATCTGACTCCGAGGGATCTGTATCAGAATCACTAACAAACTCTGCCTCGCGATCGGGGACCGGCTCTGTTGCCTGAAAAGTCTCCTGGACCAGGGGTGCTCTATCCAAGCTCTCCTCTGCTGTCATCTGTGCATCAGCAAACTCTGAAAGTGAGAGGATGGCCTGTGCTGCTGGGTCTGCCCAAACTGCCTCATCATCTGTGATCACAAAGTCGCAATCCTGGTGGATGTCTTGCCCTGCATCTGTCATCTGCTCTGAATCGGAAGTCTGCTCGGAGCAAGCTGAATCTCGGGCTCTAGTCTCCTCGATCGTCTCTATTTGTACACTCTCACACTTGATGCGAAAGTATACCTTCCCGCTATCATGATCGGATACCGCCTTGGCTGTGGCCAAGAACGGACGTCCTAAAATGATGGGGGTATCGGTCACGGACTCAGGGATCTCCATGTCCAACACAACGAAGTCCACGGGGAATTTCAGGCCCTGAATCGTGATGACAACGTCCTTCAGCAACCCCTTCGGCCTCTTGACAAATCGATCAGCAAACTGAAGGACCGTCCTGCTCTGTTATAGAGGGCCCAACTCGAAGCGGTCGAGGAGGGCTGCCGGAAGTAGGTTGATCGAAGACCCACTGTCTAATAGAGTACGATCGAACCTCTGCTCCTGAATGTGGCATCTAACATATGGAGCTCCTGCATCTGGCCTCTTGGCTGGCAGACGGTTCTGGATCGCGAAACAAGTGGCTCGAGTGAGCACATGGATCTCTGAATGGCGGTTCCTCCTCTTCCTCCTGACAATGGTCCTATCTCTGAGTGATCTCTGGAGTAGAGATATGTGCTCCAAGGCCTCCTGTCGAGTCAGTTGTATGTGGAATCGATCTATCATCTGCTGGCTGAACTCTATCTGATGGTTCTTTTTTGGATTTTCTTTTTTCTGCCCCTTAGCCAAGCGGAGTGCTTGGGGAAAGGGGACTGGTGGGTCCTTCTCAGATGAAGGACTAGGAGAGGGTCTAAGCTGCTCAAGCACGACAGAATCCACACATACATCATCAATCACCACAGGTGGATCAGAATAAAATAAACCCTTTCCTTTATTCACAACAATGCCCTGAGGTACATGAACAGATGGAAAAACAACAGGACTCTCAGTAGAAGTGTTGGTGGCCTTAGCACTACCCTCGGCATCTGGATGTGCGACATCAGTAGCGTGCTCTGGCTCGACATAGCATCTGGTGGCATCAGTACCACCTCCTCCATCTAGTGAAACGACGGCCTCAGTACCGTCGGTTGGATCAACGTCCTTAGTGGCGTCAGTACCACCGTCATCATCCCTAGTGGCCTCAACACCGCTCCTCTCCTTGCCTGGTGATTTAGCCAAAATTAGGTGATGTTAAGTTCTATACAAAGCAGGAACTCAGTCGGTGTGTTGACCACACTAAATCTGGACTAAAGTCAACAATTAACCCACACTAAAGATCAATAATTAGAAAGAAATATGGAGTTAAAATTTATTTTTAACTATGCACAAATGATGTATAGGGACAAGTATGTAGAGAGTTCGAACACAGGGAGCAAACAGGGTAATTCAAATAAATGTGTACAAGTGGATGTGAGGTGTCTACACTAAGCAAGCAAGCACATAAATTTTTGTGGGTTTTTATTTTTTTTTAATTTTTTTTTAATTTTTAATTTTGTATTTTGATTTTTTTAATTTTCTGATTTTTATATATTTTATATTATATATATATTTTTTCTCTTTCAATATTGGAAAATAAGGACAATGTAATAAAAGAGAAACTAAAATATTAATAAAAATATGCAAAAATAACCAAAAATTTAGAAATAAAATGTTTTTGATATTTTTAGCATTTTTTACTATTTTTGTGATTTTTGGGTATTTTTCAAAGTGTTTTTGGTATTTTTAAATACTGAAATAAAGGGAAACAGTGAAGTATGGACTGGCTGTGAGTAAAACGAGAACTAAAATTAGCAAACAACAACCAAAATTTTTCACACTAATTTTCAAATAAAGATAATGAAATATAGAACAAACAAGAAATGAGTTTGTATTTTTCCGAGTTTTCTTTGATTTTATATATTTTTTTGAAGTGTTTATGTATTTTTGAATTTTTGAGATTTTTCTTTTGAGATTTTTAGTGATTTTTGGATTGACACTAAAATATGATAAAATACACATTAGGGATTTTTTTTGGAATTTTTAGAGGTATTTTAATATTTTTGGTATTTTCTAAGCTAGACATGGAATAAAAAGCATGTTTTTGATTTTTAATAAATATTAAAATAAAATAAAATCAAAAACTGAAATGGTGGCGTGAAAGTACAAGTAAACAGGAGCTTAAGTTCAAATTTTGAGAATTTTTCGAGTTAAAATGATGGTTTAAATAATTAAAACAAGCATCCAAACATTAATCAGGCCTGGCAGGGGTATATATGCAATTTCTCAAACATCCAGGGGGCTCATGCAAAATTTCCACAAATTTTTGAACTGAATATTCAATTTACAAGACCAAAAACCAATTACGAAACCCGCAGGGATAGCGGTTCAATTTTCCCACAAGGGCGCGTGACTTGCACGCGCCTAGCGAGGACCAAAATGTAATTTCTACAAAAGCCGGGGGTTCACATGCAAAATTTCCAAAAATTTAACACTTAATCTAAAAGTTTTGATACTGAACTAAAATAAAACAAAGGTCGAGGGCCTCTATGCAAAATGTCCTTACCTCACGTGTACAGGTCAGGTGAGGTGACGTGGCAGAGGACCTAAGTGTAAATAAAATAACTTCAGGGGTCTTTTTGCAATTTTTACAAAACTTTTACACTACATACGAAAGTTTTTAGACTAAAAAGTAAATACAAAATGCGCGGGGGCTTAGATGCAAAATACCCTCGGCGCGCGGATCCGACGGCTGCAGATCTTCACTTATACACGTGGCGTGAATCCAATGGTCGACGACGCTTCGCTTGGACGGCGGAGATTAGATCATCTGAGGACGATCGGACGATGGAGACGTGGCATGATCCAACGGCAGCTGCTCGACCTTGGGGAGCTCCTCGATCCGACGTCTGGGAGGTGGTGACAAAGAACACGTCGGCCGCCGGCGAGGGCGAGCTTCGACGCACGAGATATCCGACCTCCGATGGAGATTGGGCTTCAAAATGGGCGTTGAGGCTCCTGCTGGTCTCCTCTTCCTCCTGGAGGCGTCAAAAATCCACGGCGAGGGCCGTGGTGCTCGCGGGCAGCTGGCGGAGCTACGGGGCTTCAAAAGCTCCGGCGAGCTTCAAAACTCGTCTCCAGGCACTATCAAGTGCGCTTTGACCTGCAAGAAAAGTCAAGGGGTCCATGGCAAACTGCCTGGACCCTTGGATGGACGTGGGGATGCGGGGAGCGAAATGGCGATGGACGGCCGGAGGTGCGCTCCGGCCAAATGGGTGGATCGGGCGATTCAGGCGAGGGAACTCGGATTTTTTGGGGGCTTATGATCCTAATATTAAGGCTATCCTAATGAGCGAGAAATAAAAGGGGGAAAGGGACCCTCAATGACCTGAGTCAGAGGAGAAAGATTACCTCGACCGCCGGAGTTGCGGGAGGTGGCGGAGGCACCCTCGACCTCGACCGCCTTGGCTGACGGCCTCGCGATGGAGCTGTCACCTCCAGGGAGCTCGGGAGCACGAAGATGGCGACGAGGGGTGGACCAAGGGTTCTCAAAATTCGAATTGAAAGTGGGGGTTTGGTTTTAAGTGGTTTGACTCAGGTTGAGAGGAGCTCAAAGATCGAAATGTCTGGAGCACCTCAATGATCCTTGGCCCGATGTAAACACATGGCGGGCAAGATGGATGATCGAGGGGGAAAAATGCAGAAGAAATCAAGACGAAAGGGTGAAAGAGTTGGCTGGGAAAAACCAGGAAAATGGCTCAAAAACCAAGCCACTGACAGGGCGTAGGTGGGCAAGACGACCAGTTGACCGGGGTCAACTGGTGGCGCCTCCTGGTTGGTCCACGTGGACCAACCAGGAAAAACCCACTGGAAATAATTTGTTAATTCATTTAAAAATAGAAATAAGCCGAATTAAATAATGATTATAAAATAAAAATATTCGTTATTTTATGTAGTATTTTATTATGATTTTCAATTATTTTCATGAAGTATATTTTTATAAGTTTACTTTTTAGCCCTATATAGGTATATTACCTATGTATTTTAGCCTTTATTTTTATTCTGTGTATTTTAATGTTATTTATTTTTATTTCTTATTTTATAAAATTATAAGATACTTTTGTATTCACAAATATATTTTTATTTTATTTTTCTGATATGTTTTGTATATTTAATAAAATAGAAGTATATTTTATATAGGTATAAGTATAGGTATAATAACTATGTATCAAATATGTATGTGATTTATTTTGAGTTTTATTTAGGTTTTTATTCCAATTTTATTGTACATAATTATTATATGTAATATTTACAAGATTATAAAAATATAAAAATATAAAAATAATGAATAAAAAATAAATTTAATATTTTAATCTGTACACCTATACAATGAGGGTCCATAACTCAACTTTCAAACCGTAGCTCCGCCAAATACGAAACCCCCGCCATTAAATATCTTATTTTATTCTATATATAATTAAAGGTGAGTTTGATGCATTTGGAGTTTTCATTTGTGAGATACAGGTCTGGGAAGTTGGGATTCTGGATTTTTATTCAGACCACAACTTTTTATCTGTACATTATTTTTCAGTGAATTCAATTTTGTATTTTTCTTTATTAAATTATCTACAACTTTCATGAACAAAGTTTCTTTATTTGATGTATAAAAAGTGGAACCAAAAATAGGTCCCAAAGTGAATAAAGAATGAATTAAATAATAAAGGTATTTGACCCTTATCTCCCCCTACTTTATTCCTTGTCGACCTATTCATCAAGATGCCTAGGTCTCGGGGTTTTGGGTCATAAAATATTTACCATATTTTATTCTTTTTCTTTTCTTTTATTTATTCTATAATTTTGGCTCTAATTAAAGTATTTTATACACTATTTAGATGCACATTCATGAATGCTAAGATGATGATATTAATGATATTTACAGGCATTTGCTAGGGTTTTTAATGCCAAAATGATAGAATAAAGATGATGAAATGTGGATTCATCATCCCCCTATACTTTACCTTTGCTAGTCCCTAGCAAACACTTATGTAATAAGTACAAAAAAGAAAAGAAAGAAAAGAAAAAGAAGAACTTGGATTTAATTTGATTATCAAACTTGTCTTCACAAAATCAAAGTTTGGAGCTTAAGTCGGACCTTTGGAATTTTAGTGCGGGCGGAACCTTAGTGAGAACCGAATTTGAAATCCAACAGTCCCTGAGAATCCCAAAACTCTGTCCAAGTCTCCTCAATAGCCAGGTCAGAAATACTTCAACTCATACGCAAACTCTTATGACTATGAATCTGACTCGTACAGTGTAAGTGATAGTGGCTCTCCCCAACTAGAATGACAAAGAAACTGACTTCTCCAGTACGACAACCCAATGATTCTCCAATCCAATAACTCCATCCTCGAGGAATGGGGTATTCCCTTCTAAGTTCAAGTGGCAACCAGCTCAAGAGGAGGGGGTGAAGAGAAGAATGGACGGCAGCCAGTGTAGCTACCTATCCTGGGATGCAAGACCTGTGTAGTCAAGTCATCCTGCTGCAGGCTCACAGATTTAACTTTGGAACTCAAGCTTGCTTATTGACTTTGTACATACTTGCAGGATTTTTATTTTTGTACATGCCTGAACATTTTTTTTAGTACTATATACAATAAAATTTACATAAGGAGTTTTTCCTCTTGAGCCAGTAGACTATCCCTCTTTTGAAGTTTTATCGCAACCCACAGCCTCCTGTCTTTAGACTTCCTAATCACTGGACGGGTTGGGGTGCACTTCCCTCCCTAGAGGAGGACAAATGTTTCCACTTGTGTGCGTCTCATACCGGCAAATCCAATCCCCTCACCACTCCATCTGAGTTGATCCATGTGAAAGGTGTAGGTGTCCAAGTTAGGCCATTATCAACAAGAGTCGTGCGTGTGCTCTGAAATATTCTACTTAGGCAGTCAAGAATCCATTGAACTAAGTCTCGTGATCCTCAAAGAATTAAGTCAACTAGACCTGAAGTACCTCAACCCCAGTTCCTATAAGGTTCCTGTTATTAGGTAGATTATAAGGTCCAATCAAGCTCCAATCTCCGGATTTTACTTAGACTCGTTCAACTATCAAACTCGATCCGAAAAATGCTCATGCTATGCAAATGATATGCAAAATGCAGGAAATATTTTTGTGATGCAATTTTCAAGATTTTGAACTTTTTATGGATTTTTGAAAATATGATGATGATGCATATGCATTTTTTTGTCTTTTTCCAAAAAGATTTTTCAAATGTTTTTGGATTTTAATTTTGCAAATGTTTTTGGGATTTTTGAAAATAAAAAGATTTTGGTTGAAAGCTAGGTGAAAATATGTACACGGGAGTGCTTCTCATATCTACAAGAAGTGGATTTTAAGAATTTCAAGGGTAAGTGCTCAATTTTATAAGTACATATATATAGTGGATTTTGGTGTGATGTAAATATTCCTCAAACTTATTTGACACAAGTTTTTCACACAATTTTTGAAAACTATAGTCCAAAATAATTTTTACAAACATTTTTGCAAACATGTACACACATTTGAAAATCATTTTGCAAAGGCTTTCAAAACAGTATATATAGGCTTTTCAAACATTTTTGCAACCATTTTTCAAACCATTTGCAAATCATTTTTCAAACAATTTATTTCACACAAAGAAAATAAATTTTACAAACCCTACATTTTTACAAAGGTTGAAAACATGTAACAAAACATTTTCAAAATAGTTTTCAATAGATGTTCACAAAGATTTTCAAACTATTTTTCAAACATTTTGCAAAAAAACATTTTCATCTGATTTATTAATCAGTAAATACAAAAAGAATTTGAGGAACAAAACACCTTTTTATTAAGGAGTTTAATGAATTTTAATAAATTATTAGCCATATTATTAAGAAAATATGATAGTACGAGTTATGGCTAAAGTATATACGTAGTATATACGATCCCCCTATACTTAGCTTGAGCTGTGTCCTCATAGATCGGAGAGAAAAGAGAATACATAACTCGTACTAAGTATAGACAAGTCTAAAGAATAAATAAAGAAATGAATGAATGAACCAATGAGAAGTTGACCGTCCCCCCTATACTTAGGATCAAATAATCCTAAGTATAGCAGACTGTCCACAACGCAGGGAGGGTCAAGGGTGGGAATGAACAGATCGTACTCGGATTGTCTACCCCTATACTTAGGGTAAAATATCCCTAAGTATAGACAAGAAGAGGAGACAATGGAGAGGATCAAAAGATAAAGAAAACTCGGGGTGCACACCCCCCTATACTTAGGACAAAGTATGTCCTAAGTATGGAAAACTGTCTACAAGAGCAGCACCTTTTTGATAGATAAAGAAAATAGAAAAGGAAAAGAAGAAAAGAAGAAAAGAAGAAAATAAATCAACAGATGAAAGAGTGATATGGACAGATGATCTGTACAGCGGAAGATAGCAGTGATCACCATGTATGAGATGCAGATGATATGAGTCAAAGGGCACATCTCATACCAGAAGAATGGGGTCAGCGTCAATGGTCGGCGGATCATGATCTAGATATAGCTTCAGGCGTTGACCATTGATGCGGATGGTAGAGGAAGATGACGGTTCAGATATTTCGATGCTGCCATTGTCATGTACCTTCCTGATCACATAGGGACCTTTCCACTTGCTCTGCAACTTCCCTGGGAATAATTTCAGCCTGGAATCAAACAACCATACTCTCTGATCTAGCTCAAAATGTTTATGGCTGATATGCAAATCGTGCCATGTCTTCACTTTCTCCTTGTATTGTAGGCTGTTGGAAAAGGCTATATCTCTCAGTTCTTCCAGGGCTGCCAATTCTGCTCTTCTCTGTTCTCCTATACTCTCGGGATCTAACAGTAACTCAGTGACTGCCCAAAAAGATTTGTGCTTGATCTCCACTGGCAGATGGCACGGCTTGCCATGGACGAGACGAAAGGGAGATGTCCCCATTGGATTCTTGAAAGAAGACCGGTAGGCCCACCGGACCGAGTCCAAAAGCTGTGACCAATCCTTTCGGTCTGGGCGGACAACTTTCTGCAAGATTGTTTTTATCTCCCGGTTCGATACTTCGGCAAGACCATTAGTCTGAGGGTGATATGGAGTGGCAACCCGATGGTCAATGCCGAACTCGTCTGCAAGGGCCCTAACCTTGTCATTGATGAAGTGAGACCCCCCGTCTGAAATCAAGACTCTAGGCACCCCGAACCGTGAAATGACATTTTTCCTCAAATATTTGCACACGGTTTTAGCATCTGCAGCTCGGGCGGGGATGGCCTCAACCCATCGGCTGTCATAATCAACAGCGAGCAGGATATGCTCGAATCCCTGACACTTAGGAAATGGGCCCATGAAATCAATCCCCCATGCATCAAAAACCTCACAAAAGTGAATGGGTTGCATGGGCATCATGTCTCTCTGTCCGCAGGTTCCCATTTTCTGACAGTCAGTACATCTCTTCATGAACTCATCAGAATCCTTGAAGAGAGTAGGCCACCATAGGCCGGATTGAAGCACCTTCTGTGCTATTCTTTTTCCAGAATGATGTCCTCTTGCCTCAAGCTTGTGGCAGTATGTGAGGACGCTATGATGCTCTTCCTGAGGAATGCACCTCCTCCAGATACTGTCCCCTCCTTCATGATAAAGGACGGGATCCTCCTAATGGTAAAACTTAGCCTTCGCTAGGAAGGTCTCGAGTTTCTGATTGGGCCAACCTTGTGGGACTGTCTTGGCGACAAGATAGTTCACAATGTCAACGTACCACAGGAGCAAGGTGATAGCCAAGATCACCTCATCTGGAAACGTCTCAGTGATAGGTGCGCTGGGCTCAGATTCCTCAGGATTCTCCAATCTGGAGAGATGATCCACCACCACATTCTTGACTCCAGGTTTATCCTTAATCTCAATATCAAACTCCTGGAGCAGAAAGATCCATCTGGTAAGACGTGCTTTGGCATCCTTCTTAGCCATTAAATACCGGATGGCGGTGTGATCAGTGTAGATTGTTACTCTAGATCCGGGAATATATGATCGATACTTATCCAGAGCAAAGACTACGACCAGCATCTCTTTCTCAGTCACAGTGTAATTCCGCTGGGCGGCATCTAAAGTCCGGCTGGCGTAGTGAATGGCAAAAGGTAAACCATCCCTCATCTGTCCAAGCACAGCCCCAACGGCAAAATCTGAAGCATCCGTCATGATCTCGAATGGGAGAGACCAATTAGGCGGCTGAAGGACAGGAGCTGAAACAATCATATTTTTGAGAGTCTCAAAAGACGCAAGACACTTATCATTGACAATAAACTCGGTGTCTTTTGTCAGCAAGTCAGTAAGCGGTCGGGCAATTCGACTGAAGTCCTGAATGAACCGTCGGTAGAAACCGACATGCCCCAGAAAAGACCGTAACTGACGCAAGTTGGACGACAGATTGAGCTTCCTGATGATATCCACCTTGGCAGGATCGACCTCCATGCCCCTATTGGAGATGATATGACCAAGGACCGTCCCTTGAGTCATCATAAAGTGGCTCTTCTCCCAAGATAAAACAAGATTGACCTCTATGTAGCGCTGAAGCACACGGTCTAGGCAGTCAAGACAAGCATCGAACCCATCTCCATAGACCGAGAAGTCATCCATGACCTCCAAACAGTCACCCACCATGTCCGAGAAGATGGACAACATGCACCTTTGGAATGTCACCGGAGCGTTACATAGACCAAAGGGCATCCGTCTGAAAGCATAGGTTTCAAACGGACAGGTGAATGTCGTTTTCTCCTGGTCTTCGGGCGCAATGGCCACTTGATTGTATCCAGAGTACCCGTCAAGAAAACAGTAATGACTCTTCTCGGCTAGCCGCTCGATAATCTGATCAATGAAGGGTAGCGGGAAGTGATCCTTCTTGGTGGCCTCATTCAGTCATCTGTAGTCCACACATACCCTCCAAGAAGTGGGCACTCTGGTAGCGATCTCCTCTCCAGACTCATTGACAACTGTAGTGATACCCGTCTTCTTGGGTACCACATGTAAAGGACTTACCCATTTGGAGTCGGAGATGGGATGGATGAAATCGGCGCTCCACCACCTTGAAATTTCTTTCATGACTACATCTCGAAGATTCGGGTTCAGCCATCGTTGGAACTCACGCGACGGCCTAGCGTTATCCTCAAGATAAATGTGGTGGGAGCAAAGATTTGGGCTCAGCCCCTGGAGATCAGCTATACTCCAACCTATTGCCTTGCGGTTTCTTTCAAGAACCTCCATCAGGCGAGATTCTTGTTCTCCAGTCAAATCTGCTGAGATAATGACTGGGTGCATTTCTGGCTCACCCGCAAGGAATCTATATGTCATCGACTGCGGCAGAGGTTTCTATTCTGGACAACTGGGAGGTGGCAGATCTGGCTTCTGATATGTCTGTGTAAATGCTACCAGGTCTGCATGGGATAACTCTCGCTCTTCATGAATCTCTGACAATGGGCGGCCTGCTGAATCATCAATAAACTGCACTGGCTCGCATTCTGTCATGGTTGTCGGCTCAGAAGGAATCAGACAAGGTAGATAATCATCAAAATCATCCCAGTCAATGTCTGAATCCAAGGGATCAGAAGAAGAAGAGCAAGAATGAAAATCATCGGCACCATTCATCACGACACTGTCAGCCTCAGGTATATCCTCATCCAGGGGTGTGCTCTCCCGGCTCTCGACTGCCATGAGCTTGAGATAGAGTGAATTTGTAGGCAAGGCGAGGGTCGGTGCTACAGGATCTGTCCAGTTGGATTCATCATCAGTCATCACGAAATCACACACCTGGTGGATGTCTAGCTCATCCTCTGTCATTTGCTCGGCTTCGCTGGATTGCTCTGAGCATGCCAACTCTCTGGCTCTGGTCTTGTCGATCGTATCTATTTGTATGCTTTCACCCTCTACGTGAAAACATACCGTCCCACTGTCATGATCGGATACCGCCTTGGCAGTGGCCAAGAATGGGCGTCCAAGTATGATAGGGGCATCGGTTACCGATTCAGGGATCTCCATGTCCAATACAACAAAGTCCACGGGGAATTTCAAGCCCTGAATGGTAACGACCACGTCCTTCAACAACCCCTTCGGCCTCTTGATCGACCTATTAGTAAACTGAAGGACTGTCCTGCTCCGAAGAAGAGGGCCAAACTCGAATCGTTTGACTAAGGCTGCTGGAAGGAGGTTGATCGAAGACCCGTTGTCTAATAGAGTACGATCGAACCGCTACTCCTGGATCTCGCATCTGACATAGGAGGCTCCTGTATCAGGTCTCTTGGTTGGCAATGTGTTCTGAATGGCGCAACAAGTGTCATGAGTGAGCATATGGATTTGATCTCTGTGCCTCTTCTTCTTTCGGACAGTAGTTGTCTCTTTCAAGTTCTTTTTGAAGAAGGGGATATGCTCAAATGCTTCCCGTAGAGTCAGCTGAATGTGGAACCTGTCAATCATTTGGTTGCCGAACTCTACTTGCTGGTTCTTTTTTGGGTTTTCTTTTTTGTTCCCCTTCGCTCGGCGGAGTACCTCTGGGAAGGGGATGGTAGGGGCCTCCACAGATGGAGGACTAGGACTCGGTCCCTGTGCCTGTGAAGGAGGAGAATCCATACAATAATCATCATTCAACACATATGGATCTGCAATGTGAACAGAAACCTTTTCTTTATTCATATTTTTGTTTTTCTTTTTGTTTCCACAGTCCATAGGTACAAAATGTGGGAACATCACATATGGAGGCTCAACAAAAGTAGATGTGGTGGCCTCAGTACCACCACCGGCACCTGTCTCTGCGGCTTCAGCACCGCGGTTTGGCTCAACATCCAAAATGGTGGCATCAGCACCACCGTCTGCAACTGGTATCACGACGGCATCAGCACCGTCATCTGGATCTCCATCATTGGTGGCCTCAGCACCACCGTCTTCAACATCCTCATTAGCGGCATCAGCACCGCTACTCTGCTCCTCTAGCGCTCCTGGTTCTGCATCTGGTTGTCGCTCAGAAGAGGTGCCGCCTGCGGGCATCCTACCGCTCCTAGTAGTCACAAAATCAGCATCATAGAAAGAATAAGACATATCACTCAAATAGTCACTAGGAGACGTATCCTATGTAAACTCTACCTGCTCAGACTTCCTTTTCAGATTGTTCGGATTAGTTTCAATCTGAGCAGGTATGGCGGCCTTGCCTTTTATTATGTCCCTCATCTCCTGCCGGAATTCATCCATTTCTTGCCTAAAAGATGCTCGCTGTTTGGAGAGCAAGGAGGCAAGATCATCGAGAACTGGTTTCTCAAAGGTGGGACCCTGAGAACCGGATGGTTGTCCCTGCTGGAAATGGGGCTGTTGCTGCTGCTGCGGTTGATACTAGGGATAATGGGGATAAGATTGCTGAGGCTGCTGTCGCTGCCTCCACTGCTGTCCTTGATAGGCGGCACGAGGACCACTCTGATACTGTTGTGGCTGGGCATACTGGGGCTGCTGGTGTTGCTGTTGCTGCTGGCTGCTCTGATGTCCTTGAGCGGGATTCTGCTGCTGGGATGAGGAGCCACCGTTGCCCCAACGGAATCCTGGATGATCACGACGGATCCCAGGCTGAGGGTACCAGTCGTACCAAATCCCATTGACTTTCATCAATGGTTCCTGCTAGAAGGAGGGTGGAGGAAGAACTGCCAGTGGCTGCTCCGGCTGATACACCACCATCTGCGTGTTCGAAGATGGCGGCTGCGTTGGGTAGTACTGTAGCAAGGGAACCGACTCTGCCTGGATATGGTTGACTTGACGATACGAGGTAGAGGGTTGGTTGGCATTGCTACTGCTCGGATCAGCACTTGATCTAGGAGGCTGTTGGGAATGAGTTTGTGCCTCCTGGACGCACAAGATCTGCGTCCTCAGATCACTCATGGTCTTGGCAATTTGGTCCATCTGGGCCATGTCTTGCATCTCTTCTTCTCGAGGATCTCGAGGCGTGTCCAGCTTCTCACTGATTATGCCCATGTCGGTTGCGGCTGATTCAGCTTGGGCTGCGGCAACTAACACTGTATTGGGACCGGCATCGATGCGGGCGATCCTCTGGAATGATCTCGCTCCTTGCGGGGGCTTCTGTTGTGTGTAGACTCGGGCTTGGGCCATCACGGTTGAGTTTTCTTCCATGCCCTCGTAAATGGCCCAGACATCATCTTCACCCTTCGAAAAGTACGACCCACCACAAGAGGCGTTCACTAGCCCCTGCAGCTCCGGTGTCATCCCACAGAAGAAACTCTGAACTAAGTTGGGCTTGGAGATGTCATGATGTGGACACCGGTCGATGAGCTCTCGAAAGCGATCCCAAGCTTCATGGAATTGTTCATTTGGGATCATGACAAAGTTACTGATCATAGCTCTGGCTGCATTGGTCCGGCCGAGAGGGTAATATTTCTTCAAGTATGCGGTCCGGAGGTCTACCCATGTATCGACGAATTGCCCCAGATGTTTGAGCCAATATGCGGCCCTGTCAACCAAGGAGAATGGAAAGGCAATCATCTTTATTGTGTCCTCGGTCATCAACCGATCATGGATGGTGCTGCATATCATCTTGAATTCCTGGAGGTGGAGGTGTGGCTCCTCGGTCGGCAACCCATGGAACTTGGGTAGAAGCTGAATAGTGTGGGGCCGAAGCTCGAAATCTCCGTGGATGGGCGGGAGTCGGATCCAACGATGAGTGAGGGATGCAGCTGGGTTGTACAATTCCCTCATGATGGTCTGTGGCGGTCTCTCAGCGTCGGGATCACCTCCTCCTGCATCAGGTCCTCCTCCTCCTCCGCCAGCTCGGTTTTCTCTCATCTGCGCTATCTCTCTCATCAGATCACCCATGAAGGTACCCTGGTCACGGATCTGTCTCTACATAGTCTCCAAGGACGCTAACAAGGAAGTGTTGATGGCTGCCTGATCAAATATGAACGGAGGATGATCATGGTCATCTAGGTGCTTGCCTCTGCCTGCCATCACTGGATTCTCTGAAAAAGCAAAAGAGGCCATCTCAGGTGCTGTCGAATGATCTGAACTCTGTGATACTCTGAATTCTGAAACTATTGGACTGAGAGAAGGAGAATGGGAAGGGTGGTCGAGGGAGAACATGGTGGATGTGAACTCAGGCTCGGAGAGCGGACTCTCCGAGGTAGTCCTAGATGAATAAGGAGGAGTGCTGGATAGCGGTGCCGACAAAGTCGGCCTAAGAGATCTCCGTCCCATCATCTTGATTATTGGGAAGAGTATGGGAAATGCAGAAGAAGAAGAAGAAGAAGAATGAAATGAGATGCAACAAAATTGCGCACAATTGTGCTGTGTTTTTTATCTTGACCTTAATAAATCTAGCAACCAAACACAAAGCAGGGGTGAGTTCACCAACTCAACACATGAAGCCGTGAAGGTTCAGCTTTTATCTTGTCAATTTTAGCTTGATTCAGGAATTTATCTTTTCACGAGTCCTTAGAGCGCTACACCTAAAGGAGAGAGAGTACTGCCGGAAAAGTGTTCCCGTACTTGTCCTCCTCCTGTATAACCTGTAACTTGCACTTTTTAAGGTCCTTGTAACCCTTCCTGGATCCCTACTCAGTCAAAGAAATAGAGGAAGGAAGCCGATAGGCGAAACCGATACTTCGGACCTCGCTCGCAACGGAATCACCCGTGAGCGTACAAGGTCCTACTCAGACGCAGCCGGTGAGACAGACACACCCGTGAAGGCGTGGCCTAAGCTCGGTACTTCGGACGAGGTCGATGCTCACACAATAGTGAGTCACCAATGGCGACCAAGCCCTACTCGACTACGTACGATAGTAGCGCCAATACTTCGAAAATCCAGGCGATACACAAGGCAGCCACAAGTTGGGTTTTGGGCTCTAATCCTTACGAAGCGCTCACCTCACATGGAAGGAGACCTTCCCATGTAACCTGAATACAAGTGAGGGTGTTACTCTCCCCAAACAATGAATCCAATTACCTATTTTATTTTTGGTCTAGGTTTTCTTAGCAGTCCCTTTTTTAATTTTTTTTGGTGTTATCGCTTCTTTTGAGTGAATTCAAACAAACGCCTAACTGTTTTTGTATTTTCTTTGATCCTACTTTATCCAAAAATAGAGGGAGAATAGAGTCGGAAAAGCCAATGCAAGTTGACACCAAGGTGTAAATCTCACCTTTGTACCTAGATGATGGATGCAAAGTGAGAAGACTTACAACGAATCCCAGCTCTCTCCATGCGGGATGCAAAGCAGAATTTGTAAACCTAACTATATGGCGATATGCAAAGCGGAACTCGTCCTAGGGTAGGCAACTGCTAGCGTGAAGAACCACAAGCTAGCCACTAACTCTCAATCCTAATGTCCGGTCTAGGCTCACCCCTCCTCTGCTCAACACATTTGAGTTAGGATAAAGCGCTTGTGTGGGATGAGCTCACGGCGCGCGGATCGAAAGCTAATGGCCAACTGTTTAATTAGTCTAAGTCCAAATACGATCTATAGGAGCATGCAAAGGTTATTTAGTGTGTTTGGACCTATTCTAATCGAATCAAGCAGGACCTACAACTAAGGGCTCAATCCACAAAAGAAATGAAAAAGGAAAACAAAATCGGAAAATGACAACGGAAAACGCGATAAAAAGCCGCGGTGAGCCCCCGGGTGAACAAACACCCGGAAATTAGGCCCGGTAGTGTCCAAGAGTCCAATGTACCTGTATTATTACAAATTATCAAAGTCACTCTCTCACGAAAATAAAATGCAACTAATCTACCACTCTCTCTCACTCCTCCTGCTCTCTCCTGCCGGCTTGACCTAAGAAGGCCGGCTCTGCTTCCCAAGGTTGCTTCGGGTCACCTAGGCGATCCGCCTTGCTCCGCAGTTCCTCGCAAGAAGACAAGAGTGGTCAGAATAACTCAACAAGATATATCAAAAATGCAAGAGATATAAAATAAAGCTATGGTAAACAACAAACACAAACAGACAAAAATATAACTACTCGCTTTTGCTCCCCGGCAACGACGCCATTTGATTTAGCCAAAATTAGGTGATCTTAAGTTCCACACAATGCGGGAACTTAGTCGGTGTGTTGACCACACTAAATCTGGACTAAAGTCAACAATTAACCCACACTAAAGATCAATAATTAGAAAGAAATGTGGAGTTAAAATTCATTTTTAACTCTGCACAAATGATGTATAGGGACAAGTATGCAGAGAGTTTGAACACAGGGAGCAAACAGGGTAATTCAAATAAATGTGCACAAGTGGATGTGAGGTGTGTACACTAAGCAAGCAAGCACATAAATTTTTGTGGGTTTTTAATTTTTTTAAATTTTTTTATTTAATTTTTAATTTTGTATTTTGATTTTTTTAATTTTCTGATTTTTATATTTTATGTTATATATATATTTTTTCTCTTTCAATATTGGAAAATAAGGACAATGTAATAAAAGAGAAACTAAAATATTAATAAAAATATGCAAAAATAACCAAAAATTTAGAAATAAAATGTTTTTGATATTTTTAGCATTTTTTACTGTTTTTGTGATTTTTGGATATTTTTCAAAGTGTTTTTGGTATTTTTAAATACTGAAATAAAGGGAAACAGTGAAGTATGGACTGGTTGTGAGTAAAACGAGAATTAAAATTAGCAAACAACAACTAAAATTTTTCACACTAATTTTCAAATAACGATAATGAAATATAGAACAAATAAGAACTGAGTTTGTATTTTTCTGAGTTTTCTTTGATTTTATATTTTTTTTGAAGTTTTTATGTATTTTTTTATTTTTAAGGTTTTTCTTTTGATATTTTTAGTGATTTTTGGACTGACACTAAAATATGATAAAATACACATTAGGGATTTTTTTTGGAACTTTTGGAGGTATTTTAATATTTTTTGGTATTTTCTAAGCTAGACAGTGAATAAAAAGCATGTTTTTGATTTTTAACAAATATTAAAATAAAATAAAATCAAAAAATGAAATGGTGGCGTGAAAGTACAAGTAAACAGGAGCTTAAGTTTAAATTTTGAGAATTTTTCGAGTTAAAATGATGGTTTAAATAATTAAAACAAGCATCCAAACATTAATCAGGCCTAGCAGGGGTATATATGCAATTTCTCAAACATCCAGGGGGCTCATGCAAAATTTCCACAAATTTTTGAACTGAATATTCAATTTACAGGACCAAAAACCAATTACGAAACCTGCAGGGGTAGCGGTGCAATTTTCCCACAAGGGCGCGTGACTTGTACGCGCCTAGCGAGGACCAAAATGTAATTTCTACAAAAGCTGGGGGTTCACATGCAAAATTTCCAAAAATTTAACACTTAATCTGAAAGTTTTGGTACTGAACTAAAATAAAACAAAGGCTGAGGGCCTCTATGCAAAATGCCCTCACCTCACGTGTACAGGTCACGTGAGGTGACGTGGCAGAGGACCTAAGTGTAAATAAAATAAGTTCGGGGGTCTTTTTGCAATTTTTACAAAACTTTTACACTACATACGAAAGTTTTAAGACTAAAAAGTAAATATAAAATATGCGGGGGCTTAGATGCAAAATACCCTCGGCGCGCGGATCCAACAGCTGCAGATCTTCACTTATACATGTGGCGTGAATCCAATGGTCGACGATGCTTCGCTTGGACGGCGAAGATTAGATCATATGCAGACGATCGGATGGTGGAGACGTGGCACGATCCAACGGCAGCTGCTCGACCTGGGGGAGCTCCTCGATCCGACGGCTGGGAGGTGGTGACGAAGAACACGTCGGCCGCCGGCGAGGGCGAGCTTCGACGCGCGAGATCTCCGACCTCCGGTGGAGATTGGGCTTCAAAATGGGCGTGGAGGCTCCTGCTGGTCTCCTCTTCCTCCTGGAGGCGTCAAAAATCCACGGC
The DNA here is from genome assembly GCA_037367405.1 of Ottelia alismoides. NCBI lineage: Eukaryota > Viridiplantae > Streptophyta > Magnoliopsida > Alismatales > Hydrocharitaceae > Ottelia > Ottelia alismoides. The sequence goes on from JAZKJV010011002.1 coordinate 973,014, forward strand.
GAGAGCCGTGGTGCTCGCGGGCAGACGGGGCTTCAAAAGCTCCGGCGAGCTTCAAAACTCATCTCCAGGCACTATTTAGTGCGCTTTGACCTCCAAGAAAAGTCAAGGGGTCCAGGGCAAACTGCCTGGACCCTTGGATGGATGTGGGGATGTGGGGAGCGAAATGGCGATGGACGGCCGGAGGTGCGCTCCGACCAAATGGGTGGATCGGGCGATTCAGGCGAGGGAACTCGGATTTTTTTGGGGGCTTATGATCCTAAGATTAAGGCTATCCTAATGAGCGAGAAATAAAAGGGGGAAAGGGACCCTCGATGATCGAAGTCAGAGGAGAAAGATTACCTCGACCGCCGGAGTTGCGGGAGGTGGCGGAGGCACCCTCGACCTCGATCGCCTTGGCTGATGGCCTCGCGATGGAGCTGTCACCTCCAGGGAGCTCGGGAGCACGAAGGTAGCGACGAGGGGTGGACCAAGGGTTCTCAAAATTCGAATTGAAAGTGGGGGTTTGGTTTTAAGTGGTTTGACTCAGGTTGACAGGAGCTCAAAGATCGAAATGTCTGGAGCACCTCAATGATCCATGGCCCGATGTAAACACATGGCGGGCAAGATGGATGATCGAGGGGGGAAAATGCAGAAGAAATCAAGACGAAAGGGTGAAAAGGTTGGCTGGGAAAAAACCAAGAAAATGGCTCAAAAACCAAGCCACTGACAGGGGGTAGGTGGGGAAGACGACCAGTTGACCGGGGTCAACTGGTGGCGCCTCTTGGTTGGTCCACGTGGACCAACCAGGAAAAACCCGCTGGAAATGATTTGTTAATTCATTTAAAAATAGAAATAAGCCGAATTAAATAATGATTATAAAATGAAAAATATTCGCTATTTTATGTAGTATTTTATTATGATTTTTAATTATTTTCATGAAGTATATTTTTATAAGTTTACTTTTTAGCCCTATATAGGTATATTACCTATGTATTTTAGCCTTTATTTTTATTCTGTGTATTTTAATGTTATTTATTTTTATTTTTTATTTTATAAAATTATAAGATACTTTTGTATTCACAAATATATTTTTATTTTATTTTTCTGATATGTTTTGTATATTTAATAAAATAGAAGTATATTTTATATAGGTATAAGTATAGGTATAATACCTATGTATCAAATATGTATGTATTTTATTTTGAGTTTTATTTAGGTTTTTATTCCAATTTTAATGTACATAATTATTATAGGTAATATTCACAAGATTATAAAAATATAAAAATATAAAAATAATGAATAAATAATAAATTGAATATTTTAATCTGTACACCTATACAATAAGGGTCCAAAACTCAACTTTCAAACCGTAGCTCCGCCAAATACGAAACCACCGCCATTAAATAGCTTATTTTATTCTATATACAATTAAAGGTGAGTTTGATGCATTTGGAGTTTTCATTTGTGAGATACGGGTCTGGGAAGTTGGGATTCTGGATTTTTATTCAGACCATAACTTTTTATCTGTACATTTTTTTCAGTGAAATCAATTTTGTATTTTTCTTTATTAAATTGTCTACAACTTTCATGAACAAAGTTTCTTTGTTTGATGTATAAAAAGTGGAACAAAAAATAGGTCCCAAAGTGAATAAAGAATGAATTAAATAATAAAGGTATTTGACCCTTATCTCCCCCTACGTTATTCCTTGTCGACCTATTCATCAAGATGCCTAGGTATCGGGGTTTTGGGTCATAAAATATTTACCATATTTTATTCTTTTTCTTTTCTTTTATTTTACCTATAATTTTGGCTCTAATTAAAGTATTTTATACACTATTTAGATGCACATTCATGAATGCTAAGATGATGATATTAATGATATTTACAGGCATTTGCTAGGGTTTTTAATGCCAAAATGATAGAATAAAGATGATGAAATGTGGATTCATCACCTGGCGCTCCTGAAGTGGCATCTGCTCGTCGCTCAGACAAGGCGCCGCCTGTTGGCATCCTACTGCTCCTAAGTGTAACAAAATCAGCATCAAACATGTATGCAGACATATCACCAAGTGAAGCACTAGGAGTGGTAATCTCAGTGAACTCTACCTGCTCAGATTTCCTCTTGAGGTTGTTCGGATTCAGCTCAATCTGAGCAGGGATGGCGGCCTTCCCTCTCACGATCTCCCGCATCTCCTGGCGGAACTCATCCATCTCCCGTCAAAAGGTAGCCTGCTGCTCGGTCATGAGGCAGGCTAGATCATCCAAGGCGGGGTTCTCATAGGTCGGCCCATGAGAACCTGACGGGTAGCCTCGCTGGTAGTGAGGCTGCTGCTGCTGCTAGTGAGGGTGAGAGGGGTACTGCTGCTGATGATACTACTGCTGACGAGGCTGCTCTCGCCTCCAAGGTTGTCCCTGCTAATAGGGACGAGGACCATACTGCTGCTGATGGTATGACTGCTACTGCTGGTGTACTGGGGGCTGCTGCTGGTGCTGCTCACGCTGCTGGCCGTACTGGCCACCCTGGGATGGAGGTTGCTGCTGGGAATCACCGGCCGACCAGCGAAATCCGAGATGATCTCGTTGGATACCGGGCTGGTGTCGGTCGTACCAAATCCTGTTGACATCCATCAACGGCTCCTGCTCGTACGAAGGTAGGGGGAGTACTGCCAGAGGCTGATCCGGCTGGTATACCACCATCTGAGTTTCTGGGGATGGTGGTGACTGGTAAGACTGCGAAGGCTGCTGGTAGGACTCCACCTGGATACGGCGAACCTGTCTAGGCTAGCTGGAGTACTAGGACAAACTACCGCTGCTACTCGGATCTCCTCATGACCTGAGACGGGGTTGAGAAGCTATTTGTGCCTCCTGTAGACACATGATCTGTGTCTTCAGGTCACTCAGCGTCTGTGCCATCTGATCAATCTGCGTCATACCCTAGCATTGCTTCTTCTCAATCAGCTCGATCCGGTCCAGCTTCTCGCTGATGATGCCCATGTCTGCGGCTGTGGACTCGGCCTGTGCGGCTGCCGCTGACGAAGTTGAAGGACCGGCATCGACTCGTGCTATCCTCTGGTACTGCACGGTCTGCGGCTGGGGGCATCTCTGAGTGTAAAGACGGGTCTGGGACATCACTGTATAGTTCTCGGCTATATCCTCGTAAATGGCCCAAACCTGGTCTTCATCCTTAGCTAAGTAGGAACCGCCACAAGAAGCATTCACCAGGCCCTGCAGCTTTGGTGTCAACCTGCAGAAGAAGCTCTGAACTAGGTTCGGCTTCGAGATGTCGTGGTGCGGGCATCTGTCTGTAAGCTCTCTAAACCTCTCCCATGCCTCGTGAAACTACTCGTTGGGGAGCATGGAGAAGTTGCTAATCATGGCCCTCGCTGCATTGGTCCGCCTGAGTGGATAGTACTTCGTCAAATACTCGGTGCAGAGCTGCTCCCAGGTGTACACAAATCTCCCTAAATGTTTCAGCCAGTTGGCTGCTCTGTCGGTGAGGGAGAAAGGGAAGGCAATCATAAGGATGGTGTCCTCGTCCACCTACCGATCGTGGACGGTGCTGCAGATCATCTCAAACTTCTGGAGATGTAGATGGGGCTCCTTAGTAGCGAGCCCGTGGAAGCGGGGAAGGATCTGAAGTGTCTTTGGGGGGAACTTGAAGTCCCCCACGATTGCCGGAAGCACCACCCACCGGTGTGTCGGCATCGATCCGGGGTTGTGCAACTCCCGCATCGGTCTGGATCTTGCTGCTGCTGCGGCGGCTACTGCTGCTGCTGCTACCGGCTCATCGGGTATCCATGGTCTGTCTCTCTCGGGCCCGCACTGCTCGCTGTCGGCTCTCATTCACTCCATCTCTCTCCTCATCTCAATCATGAACACACCCTGATCCCTATTCTGCTGCTGCATTGTCTCGAGGGAGGCGATCAGGGTGGTGTTGATCGCACCCTGGTCCAGGACGTAAGTATGCTCTGGTCGGGGACCTCCAGTGCGGTATCGCTGCTGCCGGCCATGATCTCTGCAAAGGCAAAAGACCCAAACTCAGGTGCCGATAAATCATCTATCTACTGTCTATCATCTGGCACTGGCATTTCAGGACTGGTAGAAGGGTGGTCAAGGGGGGACAGGGCGGAATCGAACTTGGGTTCGGAGAGCGGGTCTCGGCTCTCGTGAACCAACCTAGATGAATGGGCTGGAGTGCTAAAAAGTGGTGCAGCCAGAGGCTGCCTAAGAGACCTCGTGCCCATCATCCTGATCTGGCGAGTCGGGCGAATGAGAACTGGGAACACACAAGATGAGCAAACAAACCCCAAGTTTACCTACTCCACATTGAGCTGAAGACCGTAAGGGTTCGGTCAGATTATCTTGTCAATTTTTATTTAAGTGAACAAGTCAGGATATCAGAGCGGTTACCAAGCTGGTAGGAATCCAACGCCCCCAGGAGACTGTCCTGATCCCGAACTAGATCTTTCCCAGCCAGTACAAGCTGCGGACCGTTTACCGGCTACCCGATCAGCTTGCTCTGTTAAGGATATCGTGGCCTGCTTTACCGGAGACCGGAGCGATCCTCACTGGAGAATGACTAGCCCAGAAGCAGTAGTCTGAAAAGGGGTCAGATGTGGCTCTAGCCTAGGGTGCGGGTCGCTCTCTCGATCATCTAAACCAGACAATGAGGGGGTTGCTCTCCCCAAGACAAAATTTTTATGGTGAGGTGTCTTTTAGGGTCAAGTGTGTTTAGTAGTCCTAATTTTATAGTTTTTCTTTTTTAGGTATTTTTCAAAGCAAACAATGCCTAACGATTTTTTCGAGTTCTTCTGATTATTTTAAGTCCAGAAAACTGGGGGAAAAGACGAAAAAACCGATACGCGATGAAATCAATGATGCATGCTGGGTAAGAAAGGCATACCTGACTCCAGCACTCTACATGCAGGGTGATTCACGCATAAAATAAAAGACTGGAAATAAACTACCTATATGATGCACGGGGAAATCGGCCTTAACGAGCAACTTCTACACGGAGAGAACCGATGACTAACTGGTCAACAGGAGGGGTTGGTGTCCGGACTCGGATGCCGATCGGTGCCCGCCACAACGGGTCCTGCCAGCGCTGTATACGACCTCTAGTGGCTCGGGACCCCTCAAGTGACCAGATTAGCCTTTTCTTTATTAATTTTAATTAGGTCCAACTACTCTCTAATAGACACAGACAGATATTAAGTGTTTGGATCCTAATTATTACTGCTCAATCAACAGAAATCCTAAGCTAAGGCCAAAACCACGAAAATCATAGGAGCAGTTAAAAAGAAAATAAAAATCGAAAAACATGAGAAAGCGACGAAAAACACGGTGAGGTCCCCCCAGCACACCGGTGCTAGGCAAAACATACCCTGGTAGATCACTGACCAAGTTCAAGTCATGTACCTGTATTATTACAATTAATAATAATCTGAAAAAAACTAAGCTATCCTAACTACACTCCCACACTCCTGCTCGCCTCCTCGCGCTCTCCTACAGCTCCGTGCAGAAGGGAGCCGCCTCTGAATCACGCGGTTGCATCGGCTTTTCGAGAAGAGCCGCCTTGGTCCTCGGGCCCTCGCAAGCAAACAAACAGAGGTGTCAAACCATGTTATAAAAATAAAAGAAAAGCAATAAAGGGAACTAAGACAGACTATTAGGAAAAGTAAAATAAAATATTCACAGAGAACAACAACAAAATAAAAGGAAATAAAATAAAATGAAAAATAAAAAGAAAACAGAGAAAATCAAAAAGCCGCGAAAAGCCGCGGAAAACCGAAAAGCCACGGAAAAAGCCGCGAAAAACAAAATCAAATAAAAATATAAAACAAGACTATTAAGCTGTGCTCCCCGACAACGGTGCCATTCTGATGAGCCGCAAAAATCCGAGAAGCTAAGGGAGATAGGTATCAATGGTCATTGTGACCTCAGCCTCTCGACTCGGACTCAACAAGAAAAATCAAGGAACCACCAAATATAAAAATCAACAAGTCAAACAAATAACGGTCCTCACTATTTTATTTTACCTAGTATAGCTACCAGGGTCGAACACAAGGAGCACGAAATGGCCGAGACGGCCTACGAAGTAGTCTGAAAATAAAATAAAATAAACAAAAGTCTTTTTGGTGGATTTTTAAATCTTTTTATTTTTTTTGATTTTTAATAATAAGGAAAATATAAGAAAAAGGGTAAAAGAGCAAACACAACAATTTATTTAAACACTCAAAAATGCACAGAAAATTCAAATAAAATTATTTTTGTGTGTTTTATATTTTTAAGTGTTTTTGGTGAATTTTTCAGAATTTTTCAATTTTTAGTTAATTTTATAAAAATCAAGAAAGGGGAAAACAGAAGCAATATGTACAGTCAGATTTGAAAGTCCAATTAAAAATATATAATTAGCCTATAAAAATCTGATGGTAATTTTTATGCAAAGTAAATGCAAAAACTAAACTACAGAAAAAGAGTTTGCATTTTTTTGATTTTTATAGAATATTTTAGAATTTTTATAAGGTTTTTAGTGTTTATTAAATTTTATGGGTTTTCTATATCCAAATGAGCTAAGAATTTGACAAAAACTCGAACACAGTAAAACAAACAAACCCTAATTTTGGAATTTTTAGAAAAGTTTTTATATTTTTCTTAGATTTTCTTTTCCAAACAGTGACAAAAATACATGTTTTTGATTTTTTAAAAATAACAAAAGCCTCGAAAATATCCCAAAAATTTATGGAAATTTTACATAGTGACAGGAGCCACATGTCCAAATTTCATCTAATTTGGAGTTCAATTGATATTTTATTCAACCAATAAAAGAATTACAACACATAGGGACCTAATTGTAAGAAAACATAGTTCGGAGGGCTTAAACGTAACATGTGCGAAAACCTTAGGGTGCGAAGTGTAAAATTCACAAACAATAAGCACATGTTCCAAATAAATCCACGTAAGGGGTATAACTGCAAATATGGAAACTAAAACTTCATTTCATAACATAGCAGAAAACCCAAGCCCATACATGCAATTTGTCCAAAATATCACGTGTCGAAGCACGTGTCTCACACAAGCAGGGATGAAAATGCAAATAAAATAAACATGGGGTGGCAGATGCAAATTATCCAAAATAAAAACAACACATTAAAATATTTACAAGACTATTCTATAAATGCAGAAAGAGGAGGGGCCTAAGTGAAATTACCCCTATTATTAACGATCGGCGGCTGGAGGCGCGCCACGTGGAGATCTGACGGTGGAGAAGCCTGCACACCTCTTCGCTGGATCGATGCTCTGGATGCGATCCTCAGATGGATATACGGCTGGAGCCCTCCCGCAGATGGACAGCGCAGATCTAAACTGGGCGAGAGGCTCGATCGGACGGTAACTGGAGGGTCTCCAAGAACTCTTCGTCGGCGAAGTTCGCCAGCCCAATGCACGCGGTGGAGAGGTCCTCAGGAGCTGCTGAGATGTGGAGAAGAAGCTCTACGCTGGTCCGCAGCTAGTGGATAGCTCCGATGAGGCTAAGGAGCTCCGGAGAGCTCCGGCAACGAAGGTGGCTCGGAGCTGCTGTGCTCCAATGACCCGACCTCCAGATGAGGTCGATTTGACCAGCAAGCTGCACAACAAGAAACCTGGGTCGAGGGAAAACTGCCTCGACCCGTTAGCGGGCGAAGGGGTGGTCAGAATGAGGTGGAGCGGGGGTCTACGGCGAAGTGACGGCAAAAGAGACCCGAGCCTTGGTTCCGGGGCGAACCAAGGTGACCGGAGGTGCGGAGAAGATGGAACAAAGTCTCGTGAAGGTGAGTCTGGGGTCAGATGATCGAATGGGTAAACTGATCGGAGTGAATCGACCGGCGAAGGCCGGCGGTGTAAATTGGGGATTTCTGAAATTAAGCGAACCTAAGGGGTATCGGGGGTACCTAATGGTTGAGATCGACTGTGCTGGGGCTAAGGAAGCTCCTGGGGTCTTTGCCTCGATGGCTTGTCGAGGCCAGAGGCTCAGCTCGCTCGGTGGCGGAGCACGGCGGCGAAACCACCGGATCAGAGGCTATCAACCTCGGTCTTTGCTGCAATCGCTCCCTCTCGCTTGCTGTCACTCAAAGAGACGAAGGAGAGGTCCTGGGAACCGAAGGGAATGGCCAAATATAGAGTGAAAGTGCAGCGGAGCTGAGACCTTATAGTGGTGAAGATCCGACAAAAAAGGGGTCGGGTAGGGCATGGTGGTGCACGGATCCCTAGGTAGATCCCCAGGAGAGGGTCTCGAATCAATCAATGATAATCAGGGCCCGGGGTTTAGGTGAATGGAGATAGGATTAGGTTAGGAAAATTTGGAGAAATCGGGTCAGAAACCCGATTCGAGAGAAAGGGGTCCGCGGGGGAGAGTTGACCGGGGGTCAACAATCCCCCGTGGACCAATAGGAAAATTCCTTTTATTAATTATTTCGAAATTCGTTTAAAAATAGCAAATGATTTTTTTTCAAAAAAATTTCAAAATGAAAATATTTATTTATTTTCAAGGAATTTTTAATGATTTTTATTTATTTTTTTGAAAAATAAATTATGTATTACATTATAATATTATTATATAGAGGTATATACACATATGTATTTTTGATTTTTATTTTTAATTGTACATTTTTGCAAAATTATTCCCATCTTATATTTTATTTATTTACAACATAAAATTTGGAATAAAAAGGTATTTTTATTTTATTTTTATGATTTATTTACATTAGTTAAATAAAAAGATCTATATACATATGTACATGGTATATATACCATGTGGGAAATGAATTTTATTATTTTTCTTTTTATTTTTCTATTTATGATTTTTATTTTATTTTTATGAATATGTATAACGTATTAAAAACTTATTTTTATTTAGAGGAAAATAAAATTATTTATATACATGTTTATGTACAAGCATGATTGACCCTATCTCCCTCTACTTATTTTATTTTGCGGTTAGGCCTTGTGGAGCCCTCCCTTGGGATTAGGTCACTCAATATTTATTCTAAATATTCCTCTCTTTTTATTTATTTCTTTATTCTTTTATTTTTGCACAAAAATATGCTATTTATTAATATTTACACAATGCATGCATTTTGGTAATTTATTCTATTTACACATATCTACATGGTGTTTTGCACATGTTTTTAGCTAAAATAAAAGAATAAAGAGTGATGAATGAGAATTCATCACCTGCCGACACCTACATCGATTCCATGCGCTTGTCCTCTCCAATAATTCGGGTTAACTCCTGAGAACTTGGTTCGTACTCTGCGAACCGATCTTTTGACTCTCAGTCTTCTCCAATAATCTGGGATCACTCTTGTCTCGAACTCTGTCCATTTTGGATGACCATTTATTTAACTCCTTATACCTCGCCATCCTTATTGAAATTCTGTGTTGACCTTAATACAAAACGATTCTCTACATATGGTGCTTCAATTGAGACTGATTGGAGCATCATTCCATGTGCAGATCACGAGCTCGATCTGGAGCCAGAGATTCTCTCGGATTCATAGTTAGAAACGGATACAGATATGGCTACCAGAGGAAAAAGGAAGGGGCCAAACCACCCTTCGCAGCCATAACCAGGGCAGAATCAACCAGATCAAAACACCATGAATGCCCAGCTTCTTTCCTTCATTTAGGCTATCCAGCAACAGCTTACCAACCAGGCATTCGCCCAGGTCGCCTTCCAGGACATGCTTATTGACTTGAGGAGAGGAAGAGAAAACCCCCGAGGATGAGGAGGCGAAGAAGGAAGAGCAGGTGAGGGTCGTGGAGGCCCAACAGACGAGCCCAGAGGAGAGCGGCCCAAGCTAACTCTCAAAGAGACATACAACCATGAAGTCGGTCAAGTCACCGAGTGGATCCAGATCATAGCGATCTAAGCACATTTTGAGTTGAAGCCTCAACTCTTGGCGCTCCTGCCTAGCTTCCATGGAAATGCAAATAAGGAACCCTATATCAACCTGCAATAGCTTGAGCGCATCTGTGGTACAACACACTACCCTAACATACTGTTAGGAGTAGTCAAGATGATGACATTCCCATTCAGCCTTTAGGATAAGGCGCTTCATTGGATCTACCACTTCGGGAAGGTCATCACGACATGGGAAGAGCTTAAGTCTTCCTTTTTGCATAAATATTATCCTCTTGGGCGACTTAACCATATGCACGCCTGCATTGACAACTTTACCGAAGCCACCCATGAATCCATTCACGAGGCATGGGAGAGGTTTATAGAGTTACAAGAGAGATGTCTCCATCATGACATTCCTAGGATCAGCCTGGTCCAACATTTCTTCGGAGGACTTACAGTTGAGAGTTAGAAGTCTGTGTATGCCACGTGTGGCAGCTCACATTTCAACAAAGATGAGGAAGTTGTTTAGCAGATCTTCGAGAAGATGGCCGAAGGAGAGGCCACCTTGTTGTTGTCCTGTGCCTATCAATGCCAACCCCACACTCTCTAGAAGCCAATCGACATGGCATCTTCTCACGAGTCGGATAGGGACGAGAGCTCCAACTTGAGCATAATAGGGAGCCATCTGTTGAAGGTGGATATCATAGAGAAATGATCACAGGACCTTGAGAAACTTGCTGTAATCAAACAGAGGATACATAATCTGGACAAGTTGGACCAGATCACCAAGCAACTAGAGTTGCTGGTCAGTACTATTAGCTCCTGCTATTCTGTTTTTGCATTGGCTACCACTCCCGCTGAGTCAAAGGAACCAACATCATTGCAACCTCCTCAGCAGAGTCAGACCCAGCCAGTGATCCAGCACATCAACTACGTGCAAGCCCTAGAACCAACATCTCCGCAATAGCCACGGTAGCAGCTGGTAGTCTACCAACCTGAGCCCCAACCCATACATGATCCATGTTTCCCTCCTCCACCTCTCATTCAAGAGGTGAATGGTGTGTGGGAAAATGATGCACAACCGACCCATCCAAGCGGACTCCAGTAGGGCCAGCAGTCAGGCAATTGTCAGTTCCCTAAACAACAAGGAGGGAGATTTGTTCAGAATCATCCTCAGTACCACAAGCAGTCTCTACAGAACTATGGTAATTTGAGATAGAATTAGTACCAACAACTGTAGTACCATCAGTACCAATAGAATCATCAGTACTCAGTTGTGTCATATTAGAATACTCCTCAGCACCAACAACAATACCATCTTTCTCCTTAGCACCACAATAAGTACCCTCACCAGCAGCCTCCACACCAATCCCAGCATCAACAAGGACAACACATCGAATCATCCGAGGTTGCCCCTCTGTGAAGCCAGCTTTGGATTGCCTGGATCAGCTAGTGAAAATCCTAGTAGAGATGAGTCGGAAACTTGATGACATGACCGCTGCGAAGTCCTCCATTCCAGCACAAGTGGGGGCTAATCCCAATAACTTTAGGAAGAAAGAGCAGGTAGTTTGTGATGTTCTAGCAGGTCTAATAGAGTCAGATATGCTTGATTTATTTTTATCTAATACTATCACTCTCAAGAGTGATAGGACCTTGTAGCCATCAGCCACATGAAAGGGGAAGAATAAAGCTTCGCCAGGCAAATCGCCATCTTCGGTATCAGTTGATCCAACATCCGGGTTGAGTTAGGAAGAAGAAGACGAAGGAGAAGCACATGAAATAAAATACCAAAAAATAACAAAATCAAATATTACAAAAAGAAGGCATTAGCAACAGCAATCGGAGCACCAACCAGCCAGCCTTGGAAGAGACTGCACCTGTAGTTGATCCAGCGTTAGCCCATGGATCCCCGCCTGCAGATTTTGGATGCTTGCCTTTCATGGATGACCCTTCTCATTTTATTCATCCATTTGCACAACTTGATATGAGCACACATTTTGATGTAAATAAGGACACTATTCCTACTTCTGTTTTTGATTATATAAATATTCAGTTTTTGGATGCATTGAAAAAAAATTAAGAATTTGAAATCAGCCTTGTCTGATCCCGATGTTGTTGAGATTATCCAGAATCTTATGCTTGATATGCCCTTAGTCAGAGCCATTAAGTACATGTCTAACATAAAGAAAGGTATGAAAGAAGCATGTACTTCAAAGAGACAGTCGCGCAGAGGCAGAGAAAGAAATTTGAAACATATTTTGACCATGACTACAATGAATGCAATAAGTAATCTCCTGACAAAAAAGAAGGATATGTGAGGTCCTCTAGTCATATGCCAGATGTTTCGATCGAACTCTACTCGATAGTGGATCCTCAATCAACATGATGCCCACTTCACTACTCAAAGAGTTTGGGTTGGAACCGCTCATGTCGACTAGAATGATTCTGTTGTTTGGAGATACATCCATCAAGCAGCCCCGTGGAATTTTGGAGGATGTCATCGTCACCATTCAGGGAATGCAGTTCCTTGCGGACTTCATCATGCTAGACAAGAACACCTCAACTCCTCTTATGCATGCCCTGATAATCCTTGGATGACCGTTCCTTCGAACAACTGAAGCAGTAGTGAACTATGACACCATGCATATCACCTTCTCCTAAGAACAATAACAAGGTGCCAATTCAGACGATCCAAGTAAAGAAATAGTTAGAGCCTGCATCAAACGAGAGTGAGCCTACCGAGCAGCAAATAGAAGACTATGACTTTATTGCTGAAATTCTTGATACAAATCAGTTTATGGATGATATTGAAATCCATGAGTTCCTCTCCATAGAAGAACTAATGGACAACATAGTCGAGTTCACAGATATCCTTGAGGATGAGATTTTCGCTGATTTGCCTAATGAACACATCCATGGCTACCTGTCATTGGCAGAGCAAGAGGCAATTATTGCAGATTTCTGTGAGCAAGATTTTGTGATAGAAGAATTTTGTGCAGCAATGAATGCAGTGCTAACAGTGCCAATGGTGGACACTATACAAATGAAAGATCCGACACCATCACCCTACACAGTAGCTGAAGTTACCACCGAGCTGAATCAGATCCCGCTTGAGCTCAAACAACTTCCATCAAACATGAAGTACACCTTCCTTGCAAGTGCACAGAATATGTTCCCCATAATTATCAATTCACAACTTACTGAGGAACAAGAACCTCATCTGCTCTAAGTTCTAGAAAAAAACCACAAAGCCATAGGCTGGAAAATTTCAGATCTCCATGGAATGAACCCCCACTATGCTTGCATCACATATACCTTGGGGAAAACAGCAAGTCATCGTGAGAGTTGAAGATTGAATCCAAATCTGCAAGAGTTTATGATGAACGAAATCATGAAATGGCGTGATACAAGATTCATATATCCCATCCCTAACTCGAAATGGTGAGCCCCTTGCACATTGTGCCAAAGAAGTGAAGGATCACCATGACCAAAAATGACAAAGGAGAGGACATCACAACCATAGTATTGACATCTTGGCACATGCCTATGTGGGCTACAGTCGCCTGAATCTAGCGATCAAGAAGGATCACTTCCCGATCCCCTTCATCGACCAGATTGTTGAGCGATTGACCACGAAGGAATATTTCTGTTTCTTAGATGGATACTCTTATTACAACCAAGTTGATTTAGCTCTTGAGGATCAAGAGAAAATGACCTTCACCTGTCCATTTAGGACTTATGCCTTCCGCAGAATGCCGTCTAGGTTATGCAATGTTCCGATGACATTTTAACAACGCATGTTGGCTGTATTCACAGATATGGTTGGAAGTTTGCTTGACGTTTTCATGGACGACTTCTCGATCTACGGAGATAGCTTCAATCAGTGCTGATCTTATTTAGACCGAGTCTTGAAGAGATGTTGTGAAGTGAACCTTGTGCTCTCATGGGAAAAAGCCATTTTATGGTGACAGAGGGTATTGCTAGGCCATGTCATATCAAAACGTGGCATGGAGGTAGATTTTGCAAAGGTGGATGTCATTTCCAACTCGAGCCACCTACAAATCTGAAGAAAGTCTGATCCTTTGTAGGGCACATCGGTTTCTCCTGATAATTTATCAAAGATTTCAGTAAAATTGCCCGACCACTGACTGAGCTTCTAGGCAAGGAGGCAGATTTTATCATTGATGACATAGTACTCCAGACATTCAACAGATGAAAGAACTGATCAACCATGCCCCTATCCTTCAACCACCATATTGGTCTTTCCCATTTGAGATCATGAAAGACGCATCAGACTGCTCCATTGGAGCAGTTCTAGGACATCGAGGAAACAATCTTCCATTCGCAATTCACTATGATAGAAGGACTCTGATGAAGCTCAAAGAAACTACACTATCACTGAAAAGGAGCTGTTAGCAGTTTTCTTTGCCATAGATAAATTCATATCCCACCTTCTTGGATCCATAGTGATAGTGTATACAGACCACTCTGCCATCAAGTACTTGTAGGCCAAGAAGGATGCCAAACCCAAACTTATCGGATGGATCCTTCTACTCCAGGAATTCGACCTTGAAATCTGTGATAAACATGGAGTCAAAAATGTGGTGGCAGATTACTTGTCATGATTAGCAGAGCAAGACACTCCTGAGCTGAATTTATTTCCAATCACAAAGACTTTCCTAGATAAAGCAACTTTGTCAATCACCTCGCTCCCTTGGTTCACCGATATTGTGAATTATCTTGTATCCAAGAGAATTCCATAAGATTGGCCGAAGTTGAAAGTCGACAAATTTTTGTCAGATATTCATTTATACCAGTTGGAGGATCCATATCTCTCTCGTGAGGGGGCAGATTGCATCTGGAGGAGGTGCATTCCTCAGGAGGAAGTCCAAAGTGTCCTCGAGCATTGCCATACTGGAGAATCATGAGGACACCACTCTGGGAGAAGAACGTCAATAAAATGCGGCCTTTGGTGGCCAACTCTCTTCAAAGATGCAGAAGACTTTGTTATGAATTGCACCGACTGTTAGAGATTGGGCAGTACTAATGTAATGAGAGACACAATTCCCCTAAAATACATTCAAATTTCAGTCGTGCTTGACGTGTGGGGCATTGACTTCATGGGCCTATTTCCCATCAGTTAGGGTTTTGAGTATATTCTCCTTATTGTCGATTAAGTGAGCCGTTGGGTGGTGGCTATCCCAACCCAAGCCGTTAACAGTCACACTGTCTACCAGTTCCTAAGGGAAAATATCATTTCACGATCCAGGATACCCAAGATTCTCATATCAGGTGGGGGTAGCCATTTCATCAATAAAGAGGTGAACAAACTCACACAGGAATTTTGCATTAAGCATCGTGTGGCCTTTACATACGATCCTCAGTCCAATGTCCTAGCTAGATGCTTAAATATGGAGATAAAGACATTTATGCAGAAACTTGTGTGCCCCAATAGGAAGAATTTGTCACAACTTCTAGATTTTGTACTTTGGGCTTATTGGACCGCCTACAACTCACCTCTAGGAATATCTCCCTACCACATAGTGTACGTCAAGCCATGCCATTTGCTCGTAGAACTCATTCATAAATTTTTGTGGGAAATTAATGTCTGTATTTTGGATTCCAAGGCCGGGAAGAACATAAATTTGGATATGAATCAACTCCTCGAATTCCATGAGTATGCATACAAAAAAAACCTGATGTACAAGGAGAAGGTCAAGATGTGGCGTGATAGACACATCCGTCGCAAGACTTTCGCACCAGGTCAGAAGGTTTGGTTGTTCGATGCAAATCTCAAACTATTCCCAGGGAAATTGAATAGCAAGTGGACCAGGCCTTTTATAGTGAAGCATGTGTATGACAATGGAAGCATTGTGATATCTAGATTGTCAGCTAACACACAACTATTTGTGATCAACGGGTATTTACTCAAGCCTTATCTTGAACATGACACATTTCTGTCTATGGTAGATTAGATTTAGGTGGTCTATGATGAGGAGCATACAACATCAACATCAACATAATCAGACGAGGCCATCAAAATATTTTTGATTAGTTAATCATTTTCTTATTTCTTATTTTCATTCTTCAAATTCTTTCTTCTATGCTGCCCTCACCGCATTCATTAGTGCTAATACTTAGGATATGCTTCATCCTAAGTATAGAAGAGGTGAATGCCCTCAAGCTATTCATTCTTCAATCCCTCGTCTGTTTCCTCAACTCTTGATAATCTATTTATACTTAGGGATATTTTACCCTAAGTATAAGGGGTGACATGCCGAGCCAATGATTCATTTATTTGTTCCCACCCTGGACCCTCCCTGCATGAAAAATACAATATGATATA
The DNA here is from genome assembly GCA_037367405.1 of Ottelia alismoides. Classification (NCBI taxonomy): domain Eukaryota; kingdom Viridiplantae; phylum Streptophyta; class Magnoliopsida; order Alismatales; family Hydrocharitaceae; genus Ottelia; species Ottelia alismoides. The sequence continues at coordinate 989,220 of JAZKJV010011002.1, forward strand.
CTTAGGATTAATTGATCCTATGTACGTGGGGGGGGGGGGGGGGTCTCCCCTTCTTATTTTTTATTGAGTCGTTTTAGTACAGGCTTTTCTATACTTAATATGAGTTATATCTTCCTTTACTCTTAGATCTATGAGGACATAGCTCAATCTAAGTATTGAGGAGTCAATATATACTCTGTATATATTTTAGCCATAACTTGTACTTTCGTATTCTCAATAAGTATGGATAAAATCCGTTTAAATAATTATAAAGAAAATACTTGTATAAAATACATTAAAATTCTTTGTATATACCAATTAATAAATCGAGCAAAATGTTTTGCAAAATGTTTGAAAATCTTGTTGAAAAAACTTTTGAAAACCATTTGGAAAATATTTTGTAAAATGTTTTCAACCTTTATAAAAATGATTTGTTTATAAAAATACTTCTCTTGCATGATTTTTTTAATCTATTTGAAAATGGTTTGAAAAATGGCTGCAAAAATAGTTTGAGAAATCTATATATACAATTTAAAAAATATTTGCAAAGTAATTTTCAAAATCTGTAAATGTTTGCAAAAATTATTTGTCAAATTAGTTTGCAAAATAAAGTTTTCAAAATGTTTGCAAAATTCTTTTCAAGTTATTTTGAGAACTATGTATACAATTCAAGCAAATAAAAATCTTCTAGAAACCTAACACACTAAACTGTAAATACCTACTATAAATTCCTAAATCCTAACCCTTGTAGTTTAAAAGATGCACTCCAATGTAAATATTTGTACCTATTTCTTTTCCCAATAAATTTGTTTAGAAAAAAATCCCTAAATTTTGCAAAACAAAAAATCCCAAAAAACAATTACAAAATCTTTTTCAAAATTGCACAAAAATTTGCAAACTTTTTTTCCAAAAAGCATGAACTAAAAAAATTGCTTCAGATAAATATTTTCTTACATTGTACATAACATTCACATTTTTTGGAGTAACCTAGACAATTGAACAAGTCCAAATAAAGTATGAAGGTTGGAGCTTGGAATAGACCTTAATACACTTAATTTCAGAAGAACCTATGAGGATTGGAAGTGGAGATATTTCAGGTCACCTTGACTCAATTCTTTAGATTCCATAAGACTATGTTCATGAGTCAATCCAATGTGCCTAAATAGAACCCTTCGTATCATCCGTAAGACTCTTGATACAGTGACTTGACTGGAAACCTTACACCTAGCATTTAGCTCAACTCAGATGGACCATTGAAAAATGTTGGAGTCTAAGTTGGAACGATGCAAGGTTTCTTCATCAAGGGTGGCTCAAGAACCATTCTCGGGATTGCCGACACCAGTACTCTAACCCACGTCTTTTGGTAACAATGATATCTGGAGACAGGAGATGGATTGAAACAACAATCCATGGTTCTCAACATCGTCTTGCATAGTCAGTTAGGAGGTAATTAACAAAGTGCACCCAAGTATCTGCTGGTGCATGTATTATTCTTAACATCCTGCAGACATCATCAAACCATAGCTCTAAGAAGAGCTCTCTCCATTAATCCTTCAGTTGTGGTAAGAGCAGACTCAAAGGAAGGATGGTAACTAGATTCTTTCTCAAAAAGGTGGACAAAACCTTTAATCCTAGCATCCACAAGTCTGGATGCCTCATGTCTCTCAACTTGTGCATTGAGCCTCCCCTCTAATGCATGTTTTCTTTGACCCATCTCTTGAAGCATTCAAATCATAGATGCTAATTGCATAGACACATCTTGGTCTACCATGATCCTAGATGAATCAAGGCCAAATGTTGGACCTATGTGTTTTAGCATGATGTATATAAGGGACAATGACTTGTGAATGGTAATGACTTGTGAATGGTACTGCAGTCACTTATTAACATCAAAGGATCTTAAGACGACCATAGTTTCTGAATACTGCTCAAAGTTTTCAATTACTGAATAACTCACTGAAGTAACCGGGCTCTAATACCAAACTATAACGACCCCAATTCTCGATCGTCGGATCCTCCCATATCTGGATCTGGATACTCAACAATAATTTATACAACAATCACAACCATCATTCAGAAACAAACTGTAACTAAAAATACTAAGGGAGTATATAATATTTTTCCATTCATAAAATAAAGTTTTCACTGCACATTGTCCCACTATAATTATTTACATGTACATCGGCTAGAAGGGAAATACACGAAAATATTACCAACTACCTTAAAGAGTGAGGCTACTATGACTAGCTAGATGCATATTGTCCCTGGGATGACTTCCAAATGTATGTTGGGTTTTTAGAAATCATGGGATAAAGATTAGTGAGTGCTAAGTAATAAAGAAGAGAAAAATAAAGAAGTAGTATAGTTTAACAAACTTATTATACCAGAAAGTTTCATTTCTTCTTATTAGTTTAAGTCCTATTCCTTCTATTCCATGTCAGGGATTAATCCAGAGGAGACCTAACCACTCATGGACTCTGAAGCAGTGGACACTTTGGGATTGGAGATTGAGTTGATCTGGTGAGCTTATGTCACCTCACATCACCTCAACTAATCCTCTAATACCACACCGATAATTTCATTTTCTTTTATTATCTAGGGTCTCAAACGCTTAGCCTGACAAACAAAGAAGCACATCATCCTCGATGACCTGTTAGCTTAAAACCACAGGCTAACCTTTAATCACATATACTAGTGGCTTTGAATACATGTTATCGTGACCTAGCTGTTATCCTACGACCCTTGCCTCCACGTGTCATGACCACATATTCAGTCAGTCAATCTCCCTAATGACGATCGAGTACCACATGTTGCAAATAATTTATTTTGCACGCTCAATATATCTAGGTAATCGTGTAACACCTAGGTTTGTCCAGCCAATACAGATGATCTTCTGACAAACCTACATGTTGCATGTCCGACCTGTAGTATCTGCTCCAACTCATTCTTAATGTAACAGACGATCCTTTTCAGGATCCATTTCAATACACATTAATTCCCATGATGTAATTATTTATTTAAGCCTTCGATGTGCATATTCATCAACATTGAGTATATACTTACATATATATATATTGATTCATATGTATATATACTCATATTTGTATTTATTTTAACTCCCAAACCCTAAATTTTCAAGCCACTGCATCAATTCAATGCTTAGACGTTATTTTAGTGAGAATGACAAAGTAACTTCATATTTTCTCAAAAAGCCCAATTTAGGGTTCTTCGTAACGATGAACATAAAATCATGAATTTCAGCAAATCTCATATGAAAACTCAACAATAAAAGGTAGGATTTCATTACCTAATTGAGCACTCTCTCGCATATGTAATGCTTTATCGTGATTCAATTTTAGAAAGGGTGACCTATGGCTCCAGAAATGATCGAATTTCACTTTCGTATAATGAACATGAAGAACATACCAAGAACGAATGAAGAACACGAAGAACACAAAGAACGAATGAAGAACACGAAGAATGCGAAGAACCTATTTTATCTCATAAATTTAGCGAACTTCCACTTATATCGGGACATATTTATATGGAAATTTCGATAGAGTTATCCCTTATATCGAAACATATTTCTATGAAAATTTCGGTAGAGTTTTCCCTTATATCGGGACATAATTCAATGAAAATTTCAATAGAGTTTCCCCTTATATTGGGATATATTTCAAAGCAACAATGGAAAGAATTTCCTCGATAAAATCAATGAGAGGAAAACAACAGCGAAACGGAAAATATATAACACAACTGTAAGCAAAGAAGAATCGGTAGACACCATGCGTCTTAGGTGAGTGAAGCGTGTGACGAATCGTAAGGTTCATAGACGTGCATAACCGCCTACACATAAGTATGGCGTTACACACATTTCTCCTCGAACCATAATACAAAACATATCAGAAAGGAAGATGAATCGAAAACCAAGCTATAAAAGAAGATGAATCGAAAACCTAGCTCAAGTTAGAGCTTACTTATGAAGCCAAGTAGGAGAGGATCGTACTGTCCTCCTCCTTGTACTTCCAACAGCTCTTTGCAAGTGCTTTTTCCCCACCTCCCTCTCCTCCTCCCGACCTCTCAACCCTATCCCTCGGGTTTTTGATAGTAGTGGAAATCGTATATAATAAATTGGGGGGGGGGGGAATTATAGGCTTCAGAAACTGATAACCATGCTTAGTAAACCGTGGTTTAATCATTAACCGCGGTTATCAGCCCATGGTTTTGACTAAAACTTATCTGAAACTTAAGGCATAAGTTAGGGCCTCCTAAAAGCATCTAGATTCTCTAATGATGCTTAATTAGCGCTCAGTAAGATTAACTTTCACTAATCACGATTTAACTTTCACAACTCATGCTTAACCTTCACTGACCTCTGATTAGTATTCCCTAATGGTCATTAGCGGTCCTCAATCCACAATTAGTTTCTATCACATTTAATTAACCTTAATGATGGTTATTAAGGGTTAATGACATCTTAGGTCATAATAATTCTAAACGATGTTCGATTCATATGGAAGAAATTACATTAGTTTCCTTTTGATGAGATTCATCATAAGATATAGGATTCGAGAGATGGACAATTTCAAGGCTTTATAGGAAGTGGATCTGGGGTGTGAGAATGTGGGATAGGTGAGAAGTGTGGAGAATTGAAGAAGTCAGTTGAAGTTCTGACTTCATACATGGGGTGGGGTGAAACTGGCCATGGGTAAGGGTCTCCCATGGATAGTAGAGGATACATGGAAGAAGAAGATGAAGATGAATGATATATGGTCGAGGGAAAGTGACCCGAGGGGTCTGGGTACATGGGCCAATATCTCGACATCTTTTAGAGAGAGGAGTGAAACGTAAGTGGATTGTGGTCAAAAAATATGCAAGTGCATAGATGGATGTCAAACACAAACACACACACACACAAACGTAATAGCAACCATAGTTTCTGAAGGATATGGGAAGATCCTTAAGCGCATCACGGAAGCGTGGGGATCACATTGTATGAAATCGAGAGCGACTAGTTGTACTAGTAGCTCGAGGCAGTGGAATTTAAAAATTTTCAACAATGAAACCACATGATCTAAGAAGACTTCTCAGATCATTTCATATAAACCACAATTAGGTATTAAGATTATCTCATGAAGCATTGGTGCGATCGAGTCTCTAAACGAAAAGACCTACTGTCTCAAGTGTGATCCAACGAAGGAGACGCTTGCGAGAGCGTTGATGAGATGTGTGCTCCTCACAATCCAAGTTGATGATCCAAGCGACGAATATTCTGATCTCATCATATGAGATCTGATGTCTTCTTTATGAGAGAGACACACCGAAGGAGACGAAGATCCGTGTGTAAACAATCCGGCAACATAGCGATGATGCTGCGTTGATGACAACTCTCTCTAGGGCTCCATGGTTGACGGCCACAATGAGAGAGATAGAGAGACATGGCGTGTAAAGAGAGAGAGAGAGAGAGAGAGAGAGAGAGAGGGAGAGAGAGAGAGCATATTTTCGTATGTATATAGAAGAGTTAGAGTTGCCTCATCTTATATAGTATTTTGGGAGTCCATGGATTTCAATCCATGGATAACACAAAATCAATGGATGAGATTGATTTGCATGATCTTGTTGTAAAACACAACAACAATTAATTTAATTAAAAATAATTATACATTGAATAAGGAACATAATTTAATTTGAACTAAATTAATATTCGTAAAAGGAATAGGAGGGAGGCCACCCACCTCCCTAAAAAGGGGGGACGACCACCCTTGAGACCAAGTCAAGGGTGGCTATCCACCATACATTGAATAGATGGTTGTGGCTTCTCCAATCCTTTCATATTAATTTACAACAATTTTTGTTGTAAATTAATACACAAAAATAATTCCAAATTAATTTTTGTGAACATTGCAATCATGCCATTGGAAATTTGTGAATCACATTCACAACTTAAAATAAAATATAAATTACATTTTCAATTAATCATCCAATGTGAATTCAATTCACATCAACATTTAAATTGTAAATGTTATTTACAAATACTCTCTCTTATATATTATAAATCACATTTATAAGTTAAATATATGGTTAATATGGATAGTGTTATCCATATTATTCTTATCCATGATAATTAAATCACATTTAATCATCTTGGATCTCTATTCTCATGTGCCCAAGTAATGTGAATCACATTCACATTACTCACATCTTTGATAATTAAATCACAATTAATTATATTAGATAACTCTCCTATTATATGAATCAAATTCATATTATTCATGGTAATCAAATCACATTTAGTTATCAATTTTCTCAATGCTCGGATACATTTATCAACAGAGAAATTACCCTTGAACTCTTTCAAGGATAATGTGCTTTCTTCACGGATACTTGGAGTCAAGGACATGGCGATTATATTGTTCCACACATAGTGACTTGGATATTGAGATCACATCTCAAATCCAGATCTTGCGAACCTCTCATAGATGCTTGATTAAATCAAGACCGCAAATCTAATCTTCTCATTGCATCTGAATCACATTCTGATCAATGTCCAATATTTGCACCAAGATCATATCACTTCTCTACTGAAAGGAGTCACTAAAATCCAGACTCATTTTATCAGTCCTTAGGAATGCAAGCGTCATGGTTATATAATCTTTTATGATCACATCACCCTCAGGTATTCCTAATTCCTATACATCCTGCATACTGGAAGACCAAGAAAAAACCCGAAGTTTTAGATCTATTTAGGCCGTCTCCTTCAGGGTTTTATCATTAAGGTTCTCATTCTATCATTGGGAGTTGTTATCGATCATATATTTTCCAATATATCATTCTCTCGTATTGATCATATACTTTCCAAAAGCATAAATCAAACCTACAAATTCAGTCTAGCTTCCAAAGCGACACGACCGTGCACCGAATTTGATTCTTCCCAATATCTCATGAGTGAGCTCATGTCTTCCGGTTCAGTAAATGAACATGTATGACCCCTTTGAGAGATCGTATTACTCATATACCCTTGTATGCACACCAACGTGCCTGTGTATAGGCCTTGATTAGGTAATCAACCCATTGGTCTGCCAAATGCACATACTTAGACATATAGTAACACATATGTCTTCGGTCAGAGGATGCGTGGCTATATCGTGACAGCATACTACATAGGTCTTTGGTTATCTCGATCTCGTGAAGTCAACTCTTTGACCTAACTTATCTAACACCTTCGAATCTCTATTCCTATACGGAGGACCCGCATCAAGAGGTCGGTTAGATATCAACCTTTAGAGAAAGGATTTCCATCTCCTTTTTCAGGCTGGAGATCATCTCTTAATAATCATATGAAGGTGAGTCCTCGATCTAACTCTTTAGATATTCATCAATTGAATCAACAACTGTATGATCATTAATATGGCCCTGGTACATAACCCAAATTGTAATAAGGGACCTATTATGAAAATTAATTATTCTTCATTTCATACCAAGGAATGATATTTGCAATAACATTTATTGTATAATGCCTCGCTGTAGGTTCGCATGTCCAACAATCTCCCATTAGTCCAAAGAGCCGTTAATAGGCCAATCTTTAAACCCACACTCATGTGACAATCATAGGCTATTTAGAAAAATAACTATGTAAGCAAATCGATCACTCTGTTCCTAAGAGACTATGCCAAGTCCTTTTATAGCATTTGTAGTGCTCGCATGCAATGCGAATGTTGCATCTTATGCAACCAATACTCAATATTGTCAGTTCTAGTGTCCTTGACACTACAACTCAATAATTATTATAACCAGTATGTAATTTCTATTATCCTTATCAGAATTGCCTTCTTCTCGGCGATCTCTATCTCCTAAGACTAAGTCCCAGTCTTATGTCTTATAAGACATTTGTAGTAAAGACCTTTTAGATCACTATCTATAAAGTCTTAAGATCTTGAAGATAAGATTTAGAGATCAATATCTCGAAATTCTTGTACTCTTTGAAGATATTGTTATTAGTGCAATGAAGTATTTTATCTCCATAGTAGGATTAGTAAAAGTTTACTACTCCCACAACATGGTAGACATCTAGCATTTGTACATATCTAGCATACACTGAGCTTCCCAAAGCTGATGCACTAGGGCATATAGCTTTGGTTATTCAAATCCTTTACTCTTTGAGGTGCTATCCCTTTTTAGATAGGTCAGTACCATATCTTAAGGGAAAGAAGATTCTTGTAATTTTCCAGAAAATGGAACATGTCCAAGGTGTACCACTAATGTGACGGTCCCAATACCCTCTTCTCTTTGCTTCTGAACATCTTCAGAACTCAGATCTAAGAGGTATCCTTGATATCATATATCAAGATATGGAACAACCAGATTATGAAACACTTATTATCATCCTTATATCATTCCAAATGATTAAGATATCATCTACATTTAGCATGATGAACACAATGGCACTCCCACTAAGCTTCACATGGTTCATCAAGATTTTATCTGAAATCATAACATTTATAATTTCATCAAATCTAATGTTCGAACTAAAAGAAGCTTATTTGAGTCCATCGATGGAGTTCTTTATCATGCACACCTTACTTTCCTCAACCATGAAGACTTGGGGCTACTTCATATAGGAATGCAATATTGAATTCCATCTTGAAGATGTCATAGTCAAGTTGTATAACTATAGTTAGTAATAATCTGATGAGTTTAAGCATGGTCACTGAAGAGAAAGTCTCATCGCAAGCGATGTCTTTTCTTCGCGTGTCTTGAGGATACGAGCTGTACTTTGAAGGTCTGTACCTTCTTATCAGGTTCCTTTTTCTTGAAGATCGATTTACACCTAATAGGTTTTACCCTTATAGGTTGATACTCGAGGGTCCATATACAACACTTGTATATGAAGTCTACTTTAGACTTTATTGCTAACATCCATCTTTCCATGTCATGATCTTCAGAAGCTTCATCACATGAAGTAAGATCATTGTCAGATTTCTCTTACACATGGAGTCCATCCTCAAGCTCATTTAAAGAGGTATGAGTGTTTCATCTTTAATTTTCGTTTTAGTTTAAGATTTTAGGAGCTTCATTATCTTTTCACGATTAAATGAGTTCCTTCACTTCATTTTTCATCGTGATTCTCAAGAGAGTCATCTTCTAAGAATTATATCCTTAGAGATGCAATCTTTTAAGAATCTCAAGGTCATAAAGTAGGTATCCAATACCATCCTTAATTTTCCTAATGAAGTAGAACTCCTTGGTGCTAGATTCTAGCTTACTTGCATCCATGACAAAGTTATGGACCAAGCAACAATAAATCCTTAAGTGTTCAATAGTAGGCTAGGTTACAAACCATATCTTATGAGGGTTTTCGGGTTTAGATCCGCATGGAATATTATTAATGATATTAATGTAGTCTCTGCTACATATATATACATGGAAACTAAGTGATAATTATGCTAAGATTAATCATTGATCAAATCATGTCACACATGATCCAATTGCATTCCCTACAACTCTATCGAGTTTGGGTTTATTAGAAGGAGTGAGATAGGAACGATATTCCTATCTCCATAAGGTATTTCTTGAATTCATCTATTAGGTAATTGCTACCTTGGTTAGATCAAATTCATTTCATCTTCTTTCAATCTTTGGTTCTAAACCAAAATTGTGAAATCTTTTAACATTTCAAAGCTTTCTAAGGTGAATGGAACAAATCTCATATCACAAATAATCATCAATAGATATCACATATCCATATTGTTTATTATGATAGGGATGATCCACATTCATCAATATGTATGATATCTTGAATACCTTGGCATCTGACACCATTCCCAAAGAAGGGTGTATCTGACATTTTACTTTGAATACAATATGTAAGATTTGAAATTTCAGACACTCTAAAGTTTCATCTCTTAGTAGTCTATTGATCTCATCAACAGACATGTCCTAGGTTTGATGCCAGATCATTGTCAAATGATTTTCATCCTCCTATTGCTCCTAAAATGTTTAATTTCTAGTATTAGAAATGTTAATGAACCATTCATTAATATTATAATTTAGTAGAGTTATCTAGATAATAGATTACTATCTGAAATATATACATCATAACTCTTAATGATAGGTCTATTCCAGAATTCATGTTTATTTCCAACATTTAGAAATAAAGAATGAGTGTATTCTAATATCTAGGTCATAGAGACATTCTCTAAGACTAAGGGATCTCCAACTAAAAATATGAAGTCTGTCTATCCAATAGAGATTGCTACAACAAATTGCATCAATATCCATGTGGATGACTATTAAACCTTAAGATCAAATGTTCCAGTGTTCTAAAATGCAACCAATTGCAAATGTTATTAGAAGAATGAGATACAATTAATAGACTTTGATCTTATCTAATAAGAAATTCAATTTCGACGATTATATGTTGATCATATAATATTCCAATGCATTATCCGAGTCCTTCTCTAAGGATTCTAGATAGTCTAGATATCGTACTGTCAATATATCAGTCTATTGCAGTATTGGCATTCATCTAACTATTTAGATGTCATATGTATGGAAACCATAGAAGTATAGTCAGCTCTTTGACTTTCCTTCTAACTTGGGTCTGACCCATGCTTTCACTGTGCTCCCTTCATCTATAAACAACCATTTCTTAAGACAAAGGATCTCTTATGTTGAATTCAAAAGATTTCAATATAAGAATATTTCAAGATTTATACATGCTTCATTTAATTCAAATAATATGAATATTATGAAGCTTCATGAATGACTTGAGTATAGACAGTAGAATGATGACACATCATATCTACATCCATCTAAACTCTTAAAGACTTTTGGTTCAGGCGGGTACTCGAACAATTTGAATACATCATCTCTTATAGAGCCACCATTCTGCACAATGCAATGAACCATGTTATTCATGATTTTATGTTGAGAGCACATATGTATGCCAGGACATTTTTTTAGATTTTATAAGGATTGTTTGACAATTACAACCATCATCGACATGTCACTTCTAAATTGCATTCTGTGAGAGATCAAGACTATAGAGATACAAACCCTAGGTTGTTGTCGTATTGTCTATTTAATTGTAATTCCTCATTATTACGAGGAAACTTGCAAATTGCAACCACATACATTATGTATCTAACTACAAGTAAAATATCTTGATCATGGATCCAATCCATGATATTTTACTGGTTATTATGAGTATAAAATTGAATGGGTTTAATGAAGGATTATCTGAAATAAGAAATTTGCATATATAGAAATATATATACATATTTTACTTTAATTTAGGAATTTTTATATCAAATTCATCCTACCTTGTCAACACTGAAAGTTCATTCCCTTAATCACTTTCAGTGTAAGAGATATACTTACCATTATATCTTAAGCAAGATCTGGGATCTTTCTTATCTATGTCACATACAAATAATATGAGAACCTGCAACTCAAATAACAAGAACTGGGAACACATTCCGCCTTGCAAGTCCAACTTGCATTCCCAATTTGGTCTTTAACACCTGGGCCCACCACCGCTAAGTTGATGTTGGCCCGTCGCTAATTGAACCAACCATCAACAAGATTAGAACTCACTATGCGTAATCCAATATGGCCCCAATAATATGAGGACTCCATATTGGGGTCACTACGCATATGGCCTTACTTATTCGAGAAGCAAAGGGCCCGATCCAGATGCGCTTGTATGCAGGAGCTGTCGCTTTGGAAATACATCTCCTACATACAATCCCTGGGGACGAAACCCTTCGTGGTGACGTGAGTCCATGGATGCCACTTATGTGATCCTCTATATCATGTTCAAATTCTAATTAATTATTATGAATCATATTCACATAATTATTTCTTCCAAGGTAAATAACAACTCTGTTCATAATAGAATGTATAATTTGATCTTAATTAATTTAATATTAAATCAATTATCAATCCAATCAATCAACCAACAAACAATTTTTAATTGTTACTTGAAGGATGGTATAATCTTAAATACGTATTATTCGAATTTTAATAAATTTAAAAAATACATCCTGATCCCTTCAGACATTATCCCTTCCTTACCTGCTATCATGGCTAGTACTGACGGGAGTGGGACAGACCGCTCACGAAGTAACCTGTTACCCCAACGCTCCCCGACTATACAACATATCCACCTCAGGTCAGGATAATGCCAATTGATCACTTTGTACTTGAGAGGATAGTCGGTCTTGCAATGAAGTTATACCATATAATAATCATCAAAACATTTTTTATTAACATTATAAAGAGATTTTCTAAATAAATCCCCAATCCTATTCAAACATCAATGTTTGTTGGAAGGTTCATGTAACCAATTGTGATCTAGATCATATCTAATCATGTTTTAGTTATGATCAATGTCATTCAAGGAAATAATCATCATATTTAAATGTTTCAAAAATATTCATCAATTAATATTTCAGGAAATTAAACATTAATATCCATTAATTTAATAGAGTGATAATCACGAGGTTCATGATTGGGAAAGTAATTTTCAGCAGTGACTCCTACTTACTAAAACTAGCATATCTCAATCAATTTAAATCCAAATTACCCAAAATAAGTTTCCAAATTTTTCTAATTTGATTTATAATAGAACTTAAGTGATATTCATGTATTTTTAGATGTTTTAAAATCGTAATCAACTCTTTAAGTACGCCAAGATACGCCATCCCCGAAACAGTGGATACATGTTCATTAAAAAGATCATAACTTGAGCAGTCGGATTCCAAATCATGCAAACTCAAATCCCACGATTTTCTTATTTAATAGAGATCATTACACATAATAAAGTGTTTAAACACTTTTAAACAGGGAGAAAAAAGCAATAAACAGGGTTCCATGAATGAGATGCGATAAAACATCACACAACCAAAAAATGCCCAAGTCATCTTATGTTTATGGATCATATCCAAAACCTCCGAAATGGCTATGATACCACTTGAGGATATGAGAAGATCCTTAATCACATCACCAAAGTGTGAGGATCGCATCGTATGCGATTGAGAGGGACTAGCCGTACTTGTTGCTCGAGGCAACATAATTTAAAAAGTTTCAATAATGAAACCACATGATCGATGAATCTTTGATTCATCACTTTTTAAGTTGAAAATAGAGCCTTGTACCCAAGTATTTAGCAGCATATTTCCACTTATCTTTCATAAATAGCATTCATGCATAAATCCACAATACATGCATTTCAGCATTCATATTTGCATTAAATAAGAAGCCAATTCATTTATAAAAATCACTTGTAAAATTGCTTCCAATAATTCACCTAATTATTTGTATTTTATACCCCCTCTTAAATCCAATAACACCCTCCTTATACTGTGTGGATTATTAGCTAATAATATAAAGAAGACAACCAAAATCCTTATCCTGTAAATTGCCCAATAAAGCCCCAAACTCAATTGAAGAACCTGTACCTTAGACTACCAATATCCCTCTCATACGACATCTGAATTAGGTTTACTCATCCTTAGATTAATATACATCCAGAGACCTTTAAAATGAGACAATTTCATTCAATTCAGAGCTTGTACGCAAAACTTGGGTTTTTGGGCCCCTTTGTATACTATATGTATGTATATATGTACTCTTGTATTTTTGTATCATATTTGACCTCATCTCCGTTTTTGGTCAACATGAAACTTGTAGATCTCATTGAGATCTACAACTTTCATGTTTTGAGTTTTTCCAAATTCAGCCTCCTTCTCTCTCTAACTTAACTTTTTTCTCAACCACTCAGAGCTAGCCACGTGGCGCCCTCTGATTGTGCCGCGCGGCCCGCTTCTTTGCGCGCCATGCACCCTTCCATTTACACCATCAGATCACCCTTCCTCTCTCTTGATTGGGGCCATTCATCATCTCAACATTTTCTAGCCGCTCAATCGAACCTCTGATCTCATCTGGACCGCTCGCCAGCGTTGCACCCTCCTTGCGCCACGTGGCGACGCCTACGCCCTTCGATCTTCACCAGATACTTCTTATCCTGGCCATCCATCTCGCGATGCCTCTCGACCCTTCGATCAAACCCCAGGGCTTCATCTCCACCGCACACTGGCGCCTCGACCTGCGCCCGCCATGTGGCACGCCCTGCGCCCTTGATCTCGCCCCGCTGATTCAATCTCATCCGCATAATTCTGCCTTTCTCCTGGCCGTTGGATCACCCGATCCAACGGCCAAGGCGTCGTCTTCCACCTTCCGCACACCTCGCGCCCCACATCATCCACCGTGTGCGAGGACTGCCCCCTTTCTATTTTGGGCGCCACACCGACCACCATCTCCGCCCCCTGGCACCACCACTACACACCCCACTCTTCCCTCATCCTCGTCGACCCCCTCGATCACCATGAGCCGAACCCACGATGTCCCACGACCTCCACCAACATCCCCTCCATCACCTATCACTGCCATATCTAATCTTTAGATACACCTCCTTCGGCCACCTTCAACCCTATCCGCCAGTACGGGAGGCTTCCCTGAGCTCCATTCTCCTCATTGGTGACAGCAATTGGGCACGACATCGAGCGAAGACGGTCGACGACCTCCGGTGAGATCCGCGGCACACCTCTATCGTGTTGCAGCTCCTCCACTGCGCTGCACGAGCTCGGGACACTACCAACCCTTGAGTGAAGACCTGGAATCTCTCATCCGAGCTTCTGACCCAGGTAGACACCTCCATCTTCCCTCCGATCTTCTTCTTCATTTTCCTTCTTCTTCTCGAATTTTATTCGCCTCCTCCGCGCATCATCACCTTCTCCTAACCATCCTCTGAGCTCCGCAAGGGAGCTCTGATCTTCGTGCCATACTTCGTTCACCCTGAGGACACATCATCTCATTTCGACAAAAGCTCTGCCACCTTGGCAGAGCTTCACCTCCGGACCATCTTCATGCCCCTCCAGGCCTCCCTCCACACTCGCCTTCATCCCACGAGCACTTCACACGCCTCGACTATCAAGATAACCCTTTGCAGGTACACTCTAGCTCATTGGCCGGAATGTCGTCGGAGCTCAGCTCGAGCTTCACCGCTACCGGTCGCCAGACAGCCCCAGCCTCAGCTGAGACCTCCGGCAGCTACCTAACGCTTCCACGACCCTCTCCAGCTCCTTAGCAACCTTCGACAAGCTTCAGAGATGACTGGAGGACGAGGCGGAGCTAGGACCGCTTCACCGGAGTGCAGCCACCTCCGCCGCAGGAGGCGGAGGACCGTTGGGCACGAAGCCCAGCAGTCGTCCGATCCCCTTGATCGGACGGTTCGGAGCCATCCACATCGCCATCAGTCGCAATCGTCAGATCAGGAGGACCTCACGCTCCAGAGCATGCCACATCACTGCTTCCCCCGCGCTCCAGATACCATTGGATCAATCTAAATCTAACGGTTGTTGATTGTCCACACCTTCGTCTCAAGAGCCAACTTCCGCCGTTGATCTTCATTAGATCTAACAGATCCAGACGCACCACGTCTCCAGCCATCAGCAGCCGTTGGATCGTCACTTGATCAAACGGTCCAGGGAGTGCCACGTTGCCTCCTCCGAGCCTCTACCCCGACCATTAGGCTCGGAGCCCCCGAAGCTCGACCGAGCCAAGTCTGAGCCTGTAGCGCCCCCGAGCCTCTGCCCGAGCCTCCGAAGTCACCCGAGCCTAGGAACCCCACGTGGTTTGTACATACGGCCTGGGTGATTTGCAACGAGGCCCCTAGAAGTTTCCATATTTGCATTCCAGTCCCTGCCAGTATCCCCCATGTGAGGAGCACGTGTTCGATGGGAAATTTGCATCCACCCCCTCAACATTATAGGTAATTGCATATACGTCCCGGTCAGTACGTTTATTTTTATCAATTTTATTTTCTGTAATTGCATTTAGGCCCCTATCTTTGCACGCATATTTAGGCATTCATTTTAAATCATTTTTCAACTTTGAAAATTGCATTGTGTAGCTTAATTTGTCCTCTTTCATATGTGACACTTGGCCCATTTTTGTAAGAACAATGAATTTTATTATTATTTAATTGGTGGAATTTTTTCATATTTTGCCCATTTATGCCTTTTAATTTGTAGTAATTTCTCTGTTACTCCAAAAATCACCAGAAATTCACATTAGACCTAGGATAATTAAGATCACATTGTGTAAAAAATCATCTCATTTTACATGCACCACGAGGCCTGAATAAATCATTTAGTGATTTCCTTAATTAATTTTTGATAGGTACATTTCACATAGAAATTTAGATTTATTAATTTTCCTAGATTTCTCATACTTAGATCTATCTAGGATAATTTTTATATCTGAAAATATTGGTGATTTGGTATTTATTAAAATTAATTTAGTCAAAATCACCTTGCATTCATTTATAATTCACAATAAATTCATTTAGTGTTAGAAAAATCCAAAAAAATTAGAGTAGCTTAATTTCATTGTATTTCACCATCTGGCCAAGTTTCATAGTTTTTGGAATTAAGTTGACCATATTTCTGAATTAACTTGTAAACTGACCCGATCTTGCATGTGTCTTTTCCTTCTTGCATATAATACATTGAAAAATACCAAAAAATGACCTTCTGAAAACCAGACCTTGGAACTTGCTTAAAATCTACCTAAGGAGACAACTGCCTCCCTGAGTTCGACCTTGGGCTTGCCTAAGTAAAACATTTCTGTCGCTTGAAATTAATTGATCTTAAATTGAAAGTGGTTTCTGATTAGCTCTTATTATCCGACTGCAACGAACGACACGGCAATTAATTTGACCATTAATTTGATTAAATTAACAAGGGTAGTAAGACTCTGTTCAATGATCCAAGAATACTTTTCATATCGTTTCATCTAAACCACAATTAAGTATTAAGGTTACCTCTTGAAGCGTGATTGCGATCGAGTCTCTAAACGATGAGACCTCCCGTCTCAAGTCCGATCCAACGGAGGAGATGCTTGCAAGCACGTTGATGAGACGTGTGCTCCTCGCAATCCATGTTGATGATCCAAGCAACGAATTTCCTAATCTCGTCACACGAGATTTGACATCTTATTCATGAATGAGACACATTGAAGGAGATAAAGATCCATGAGTAAAATACGGCATCATAACGATGATGCTGTGGTGATGACAACTCTCTCTAGGGCTCCATGGAGGACGGACACAAAGAGAGAGATAGAGAGACATGGCGTGTAGAGAGAGGGAGGGAGAGAGCATATTATATATATATATATATATATATAGAAGAGCTAGAGTTGCATCTTCTTATATAGAATTTTTGAGTCCATGGATCTTAATCCATGGACAACACACAATCAATGCATGCGATTGATTTGTGTTTCTTTCAATGACCATGATCTTGCTGTAAAAACACAACAACAAATAATTTAACTAAATTTAATTTACATTGAATGATCAACATAATTTAATTTGAACTAAATTAATATTCATAAAAGAATAGGAGGGAGGCCATCCACGATGGCCACCCTAGAGACCAAGTCAAGGGTGGCCGTCCACCATGGTGGCTTCTCCAATCCTTTCATATTTATTTACAACAACTTTTGTTGTAAATTAATTCATAAAAATAATTCCAAATTAATTTTGTGAATATTGCAATCATGCCATTGAAAATTTGTGAATCACATTCACAACCTAAAATAAAATGTAAATTACATTTTCAATTAATTGTCAAATGTAAATCCAATTCACATCAACATTTAAATTGTAAATGTTATTTACAAATAACTCTCTCTTATATATTATAAATCATATTTATAATATATATGGTTAACATGAATAGTTCTATCCACATTATTCATATTCATGATAAATCGCATTAATCATCTTGTATCTCTTTTCTCATGTGTCCAGATCATATGAATCACATTCACATATTTCACATCTTTGATAATTAAATTACATTTAATTATCTTAGATAACTCTCCTTATATTATGGATCAAATTCATATTATTCATGATAATTAAATCACATTTAATTATCAATTTTCTCAACACGGATACATTTATCAACTGTGAAATTATCCTTGAACTCTTTCAAGGATAATGCTCTTTCTTCGCAGATACTTGGAGATAAGGACATGGCGATTGCATTGTTCCACGTATGGTGACTTGGATATTGATATCACATCTCAAATCCAGATCTTGCAGACCTCTCATAGATGCTTGATTAAATCAAGTCCGCAAATCTCATCTTCTCATTGCATCTGAATCACATTCAGATCAATGTCCAATATTTGGATAAAGATCAGATCACTTCTCTACTGAGAGGAGTCACTAAAATCTAGATCTGTTTCATAACTCCCTAGGAATGTAAGCATCATGGTCATACAATCGTTTATGATCACATCACCCTAAAGTATTCCTAATACCTATACATCCTGCATACTGGAAAACCAAGAACAAATCCGAAGTTTTAGATCAATTTAGGTAGTCTCCTTCAGGGTTTTATCACTAAGGTTTTCATTTATCATTTTGAGTTGGTCTCGATCATATAATTTCCAAAAGCATATATTGTACCCGAGTATTGATCATATACTTTCCAAAAGCATATATCAAACCTACAAATTCAGTCAAGCTTTCAAAGCGAGTCAACCGTGCATGGAATTTGATTCTTTCCAATGTCTCATGAGTGAGATCATGTCTTTTGATTTAGTAAATGAACTTGTATGATCCCTTTGAGAGATTAAATTACTCATATGCCCTTGTATGCATACCAACACGTCGGTGTATAGACCTTGACTAGGTCATCAACCTATTGGTCTATCAAATGTAAATATTCAGACATATTGTAACACATCTATCTCCAGTGAGAGGATGTGTGCCTATATCGTGATAGCATATGACATAGGTCTTTGGTTATCTCGATCTCATTAAGCCAACTCTTTGACGAAACTTATCTAACACCTCCGAATCTTTATTCCTATGCAGAGGAGATGCATCAAGAGGCCAGTTAGATATCATCCTTTAGAGAAAGGATTGCCATCTCCTTCTCAGGCTGAAGATCATCCCTTGATAATCATTTGATGGTGTTTTATGAGTCCTCAATCTAACTCTTTAGATATTCATCGAAGCACCAGCCTCTATGATTCAACAATTGAATCAACAACTGTATGTTCATTAAGATGGCCATGGTACATAACCCTAATTGTACTATAGGACCTATTATGTAAATTAATTATTCTTCATTTCAGATCATGGAATGATATTTGCCATAACATTTATTGCATAATGGTTTGTCATAGGCTTGCATGTCCAACAGTTTCAACGACTTAACATGGTGATGGTCGCAAAGGTCCGGCCATTTTTTTCAGTTTTAGTTAAGTGGTAAAACAATCTTACATGAACACATGGTGAGTTTTATGATGCTGAGTGTATGCTCCCACTATATCCCAATAAAAGAGATGATCTGTCATGGTTGCAGAGTTCAATATCATGCCCCTAAGGATAGTAGTGAGAAGATATACACCAAAACATCTCTCTAAGGTTGAAGACATGTGCTTGCAACTCCCAAGCCTGTAAGAGTTGGCCTGGAGACTTAGGACGCAAGCCCATGGATTTGTGCTCTAACTTTAGTGTGTACATCCTCACCCACTCTGTCTTGAGGTAGCTACATCCATACAAGAATATGGTTTCTCTCTCGAAAACAAATGTTAATTTTACTGCAAAGTTTTTGGTCCTAATTCAATTAGTAGTCCCTTTTTAGAGATTAGTCATTTCTTGTAATTAATCCAATATAAGAAATCACATCTACCATCTTGTCCCAATTCCTTTATCCTAAGTTTGAAGAAACTAAGAGGGGGAATCAGAAAGCAATCGATGAAAGAGATGATGAATGCTTGAGTAAGTAGACTTACAGTGTCTCCAGCTCTCTACAATGCAGGATGCATAATTTAATTGAAATAAATTACTCTAAATGAAATGCGAGTTAGAAAACCGCACTTAGAAAATAGTTCTATTAGAGGGAAAGAATTGATTTCAGTATGACTAAGTAGAACGATCTACGGTGCACATTATTAAGAGTGAATGCGTGGTCCTAAGTTACATGAGCACAAAATGATATTTAACCTAAATAAAAGCTTTAAGAGCCACGAGTGTAGGTCTAACCTACGAGCCACTCAAATCGATCCTCTCCCTCTACACGAGAGTAAAACTTGTCTCGACACACCATAAAAATAAATGTCCAATATCCAGGTACACATGCGAGATTCCAAATAGAATCTGTTGGAAATGGTGCAGTTAAGTAAATTATTACAAATTAATTATAAAAATCAAATAATTGTAGAGATTAAATCCTAAGTACTCTACACTCTCTCATGACTCGACTCGGTCTTAATTTTAGTACTCTTCCTTCGGCTTAATTCCCAGAAAAAGCTGTCCTCTAATGCTCCTGAGTTGCTCTGCTATCTAAGCAGTTGCTCCATCGCAACGTGTCCCTCACACAAAAATAAGATGGTACTCAGAAAGAGATATATAAAATAAAATAAAGAATTAAATAAATAAATAAATAAATACTTAAAATAAACATAGTCATAATTACAAGAAAACCCAAGGGTCAGACTACCTGGGTGATGGGAAACATAATTTCTAAATTATCTAAAAGTAAACCTAAGTTGTACCTCCTCAGCAATGATGCCATCTGAAAAACCACGAGTTACCCTCTTTTAATTTTATGAGTTAACATTTTAATGTTCATTGTAGGTAGGGAATTCAGATTAATCGGAAAGACCACTTAAATTAATTTTCTAACTAAAGCAAGCAGTCTGATTTATTTTACTTGGGCAAGCTCAAGGTCAAACTTAGAGAGGCCACTGTCTCCTTAGGTCAATTAATATATGATCTAGATATTAGGTTTTTAGTGAACCATTTTTATACAATTTTATGTAATTAATGATGAAATGCAATTTTGGGCAAGTTTAGCGGTTAAAATGCAGCTTTCAATCACATGTTGTCCAAAAATCCTAAAACTTGGCCGAAACATAAAAAATGATGAAATTAAGATACTATAACTTTTTGGAATTTTCTGATGCGAAATGAATTTATTATGAATTAAATATGCATGCAGTGTGATTTTTCGTAAATTAATTTTGATAAATAGCAAACCTATTTATTTCTCATAAATAAAATTCTCCTAGATAGGTCTATATGAGAGGTATCCAGATAAAGTAATAGCTCCTAAAAATATTGAGTGTACAACCTATTAGAAATTAATTACTAAAATCACCATTTAATTTATTCTACTCCCGGTATACGTGCACATGACATGAATTTTGTGAACAATGTAAAATACACTCTATTCTACCTAGTATGAATTTTTAGAGCAATGGTGCATTTGTTATGAATTTCAGATCAAGTAGTATGTAAAATAATTAAATTTTCCACCAAATTAATAATAATAATAATAATAATAAATCAACCA
Organism: Ottelia alismoides; assembly: GCA_037367405.1. Taxonomy (NCBI): domain Eukaryota; kingdom Viridiplantae; phylum Streptophyta; class Magnoliopsida; order Alismatales; family Hydrocharitaceae; genus Ottelia; species Ottelia alismoides. Next base: position 1,010,642 of record JAZKJV010011002.1, read on the forward strand.
CATTTCACAAAAATTCAATAAAATATCCAAAATATAAAGAGTAAATTGTTCTACAATATGCCATCTTTAGTATAAAAATACGATGATGAATGATTGTTTAAATAAATATGCAAAGATAGGGGTATGCACACAATTACAAAAAAAATGTTAAAGAAAGAAAGAAACTAATAGGGGCTTAATAAAAACCTTAAGTATTTTCTTGCAAAATTCGCATACGCACATGCTATGCACATGCGGTTCGTCGACATGCCCCTTTGCACAATTGCAGTAAACTTAAGGCTTAGATATAATTCTCCCTTGTGCTCACGTGCTACGCACGTGAGGATGGAAGTTGGGCAGCATGCGATTGACCTGTGAAGCGAGCAGAGGTGCTAGGGTTGTCGGTACGATCAGTGATGCGGAAATCTAGGGGCTGTGCCTCGAGGTGAAGGCTGGGTGATGTCATTGGAGGCAAAGTGGCTAAAGCTTTGAGGAAACGGTCTTAGAGGTGGAGTGGGTGGTGTGAGGCTACTTGGTGAGGGTAGAATGATCGACACACGACTGGTGGCTTGCGATCAGGAAGCAAGGGCGATCAAATGCGGTGATGTCGAGGGAGGTGCAGGCAGATGGGCTATTCCTCGAGGAGAAGGCGAGCTGTTGTGGTGATCTGCTTAAAGAGAGATGAACAGAGAAGCTCGAGGGCTCAAGACCCGAGGTCAGTCGAAGGCCGTGCGGGTGTCTGCTCCAGACGTGGTGGTTATCGATCGCATAGGATGGAGAGGGGTGGCCCGAGCGTACGTAGCCCATGGTAAAGGTGGGGCCTATCGGTGGAGCGAGAAGGGTGTAGGATCAAGTTAACACACACCCAAGAGCTCGATGTCGATGAAGCGAGCGATCGATGAGGTGGAGCGATGCTCCCGTAATGGCGAGGAGTATGGGCTGAGGCGGAGGAGATGTCGGAGGAGCGGACGATCGGCATGGTGCGTGTGCTGCGAAGGCTGTAGATGGTGCAAGGAGAAGTTCATTGCCCGAAGTGATGCGAAGTGGGGAAGTAGAGACATGGACTATGGATGAAACTCCGATGGTTGAGGCATAAGGCAAGCTCCACTAGAGCGATGGGAGGGAGAAGGGAGATGGATGGAGCACATATCGAGACTGGTGGAAGTGTTATGGAGTGAGGCTATGTTAGGGAGATGCGACGATGAAGAGGGGAACGAGAGGGAAGATGAAGAACATGGAAAATAAAAGAAGAAATCGAGCTTAGCAAGACAAGGAATCGAGCGTAGCAAGACGGGTGTCTCTGAAGGAGCTCGAGCATGAGCTACACATTATCGTTCAAGGTTGTGATGGAGGAACCAAGCTTAGCAAGACGAGGCTTTGTTAGATCTCGCCTGGGATTAGGGAGATCATTGCTCAGATGGGGTAGTGCTCGCTGTCACTGGACGCTCGTTCCAAAGTTCTTTCTTTGTCCTATAATGGTGGATATGGCAAAAGTTGGAGTGGCCTTAGATTTTATCGGCAATTAGTGGTTGTACGAGACTTGTAGCGAGAGAGCGATGTGGGGAGGGAGAGTAGTGGTCAACCGAGGGAAGAGGGAGGTGCGGGTGATGGTTTGGTCACGTGGAGAAGGTAGTGGGTCACGGAGGATGCGCAGGATGGGGTGGTATCTGCAGGAGGAGGAACGAGTGGAGGAAGATGGAGAGGAGAGAGAGAAGTGCGGTCGGAGGTTATGGGCGACACAAGGAGATGGAGATCGGGGAAGAGGGGAGAGCGAGGGGTGGACAAGTCGCCCCACCACGATGGGTTGAGGCGGTTACACTAAGCGGAAAGGAGAAGGTAGGCGCCGATCAGGGGGCGGTTAGGTTAGAGGGACCGCCTCAGGAAGAGGCCACGTGTCAAGCATCGGGGCTACCATGTGGTATAGAATAAAATAATAAGAATAATAATATAAATAAAATAAATAATAAATAAATAAATAAATAAATAAATGAAAAGAAATTAAAATGGGGGTGACATGTGGTAGCTCTAGGAGCTACCATGTGTCACTCCCAAAAAAATCAAAATGAAATAGAAAAGAATCAACAAATAATGTCAAATCAAAAAGTGCCCTATAGAAAAGTTGTTCGTGTCAATGAAATCTACAATTTTGTGAAGGACCCAAAACCAAAAAAGACCATATGTATAAAAAAGTATTTTTATTGGTGGTCTATAGATATAAAATACCGATTTTTTTTGTATTTTACATTTTTTTTATTATTTTCAAATAAGATAAAAACCAAAATAAAATCATAGAAATTATAAAATAAATATTTACACCTTAATCTATTTTTTTATTTTTAATAATTACAAGAATAAAGAGATAAAATAAAGGGGACATATGTATAGACTATATATACAGCCTTAGGGTTATTTATTTTCTTTGATTTTCCTTCAATTAATATTTAGATTTTTGCTTGTTTTATTAAAACATAAATTAAAGAAAATAAATGCAAAAGAAATAAAACAAAAGGGTTGTTTTTAATGTCAAAATAGGTCAATATGTACAAATTATAATGAGGCTCCAAAATCCAAGTTTCACATATGAACTCCGATTCTTTTGAATTTGGAATTATTTTGTAGGTAATTGAACACATATTAATTCAAAAGTGAGTAGGGGTCCATAAGAGACTATGTAAGGGAGATATTCACTTTTATGGCTTTTAGTCTCAAAACTAGGGTTTGGATTTTATTAGGCAAATATATAAGTTAATTTTTTTTTTTGATATTTTTCTTTTTATTAGTGTTAGTAATATATACACATTAAAGTTTATTTTATTTGATTATGATTTCACAAAAATAAATATAAATAGGAGAAGATATGGTAATATACATGTGATAATTTACAAGAGAATATATGCTTAAAATGCGAATACTATTTGCATATGCATGAATGATAATAATGCAATATAGATGATTATATTCAACTATTACTTGGGAATAAAGCTCTATTTTCATCTTTTAACATGATGAACCAAGTGGTAATCACCCCTAAGGACCAAGAGAAGACTACACTCACTTATCCATTCGACACCTATGCCTTCAGAAGAATGCCCTTTGGATTGTGCAATGCCCCTGCTACATTCCAAAGGTGCATGTTAGCCGTTACTGCCGATATGGTCGATAGTTTTCTCGAGGTGTTCATGGATGATTTCTCAGTCTGTGATGAAAACTTTGATTCTTGTCTTTGTAATCTAAACCAAGTGCTTTAGAAATGCTGTAAAGTAAATCTAGTATTATCATGGGAAAAGAGCTACTTCATGGTCATTGAAGGGATTGTGTTGGGCCATGTACTTTTCAAACATGGCATGGAAGTTGACCCTATGAAGATGGACATGATTGCTAAACTTGAGCTACCTAGATCAGTGAAGAATGTCAGGTCATTCATTGGGCATGTTGGTTTTTACAGAAGATTCATCAAGGACTTCAGGAAAATTGCCCGACCTATTACATAACTTTTATGCATGGAGACTAAATTCAGTGTTGATCAGAAGGTTCTCTAATCATTCTTTCAGTTGAAAGATCTTGTCACTCATGCTCCTATCCTACAGCCACCCGACTGGTCTCTTCCATTTGAGATCATGACAGAACATCATACTCCGCAGTTGGGGCTGTGTTAGGACAAAGAAGAGAGACATTACCCTATACCATTTACTATGCTATTAAAACATTATATGATGCACGAAGAAATTATACAATTACAAAGAAAGAATTGCTGGCAGTGGTTTTTGCCTTGGAGAAGTTAGATCCTATTTGCTTGGATCTAAAGTGATTGTTTTTACTGACCACTGTGCTACCTGATACTTACAATAGAAGAAGGATGCCAAATCACGCTTACTCAGATGGATCCTTCTTCTCCAGGAATTCGACTTGGAAATCAGAGACAAGCCTGGAGTTTAGAATGTGGCAGCAGACCATTTGTCCATAATTGAATGCACAGATACAAGCTGAACAATACACTGATTACAGAAACCTTTCCCGATGAATCAATTCTCAGTGTGGCATCTTTCCCATGGTCTGTGATATTGTGAACTAACTCGTATCTGGGCGGTTCCACAAGATTGGATGATAGTCAAGAAGGACAAAATCCTGTCTGACATCCATTTTTATTAATGGGAAGATCCCTACCTTTTGAGGGAAAGAATAGTCTGTATTTAGGGTCAGTGTATTCCTCAAGAGGAGTACACTAGTGTCCTCAAGCATTGTTATAAACTCGAATCAGGTGGACACCACTGGGAAGTAGAACGACATCAAAAATTTTATTGTAGCCTCTAGGTGCTTACACTATTCAAGGATTCCGTAGTGTACGTCAAAGCCTTTATAGATTTAAGAAGATGGGAGGAACCCTCAGCGCTAAAGAATCCATGCCCAACAAATTCATTTAGATTTCTGATGTGTTCAATGCTTGGGGCATTGATTTCATGGGTCCATTTCCTAATATTCAAGGTTATGAATACATCATTCTTTCCATTGACTATATGAGTCGTTGGGTAGAAGCTATTCCCACTTTATCCATTGAAACTCGAACAATCTGTCTGTTTCTGAAAGATAACATCATCTTGCAGTTCAGGATACTGAAGATTCTCATCTCATACGGGGGTAGCCACTTCATAAATAAAGAGGTACAAAAATTAGTGGAGTGCGACATCAATCATCGTTTCACATCTCCTTTTCATTCTCAGCCCAATGGCTTGTTCGAGTTATCAAATAGTGAGATCAAGACGATGCTGCAAAAACTTGTTAGGCTGGACATGAAGAACTAGTCACAACTTCTGGACTCTTTTCTATTGTCTTATTAGACCACCTACAAGTCTCCCTTGGGCATGTCACGTTTAAAAAAGAACTAACACTTAACCTATGTACAAATTCCAAGTGTAAAATCCACAAATCAATTCTAGTTAAAATGAACGCACTCTCGTGTAAAAATTTGTACATATACCATGCAATAACCTTCATAAAATTCCCCTAAAAATTCAAAATTATTAAAAACCTAAAAAATTTGCAAAATGTTTTGAAAAACCCATTAAAAGTTTAAAAACAAATAATACTTTTATAAAAATAGTTTCTTGCATTACGTTTGCATTTTTTCGGATTGATAATGCCATATGAACTGTTCTGGAATAAAATATGAAGATTGGAGTTTGGTTGGACCTTAATCCACTTAATCAAAGGAACCTTATAAGACTTGGAATAAGTGTTCTTAAGGTTTACTAGACTAATTCTTTGAAACCGCAAGACTGGGTTCATATGTCATCTTGACTAGTTGGGCCTTAATACTCTTAATAATGGGAACCTTATAGGAACTGGAATTGATGTGCTTCAGGTCTGATAGACTTAGTTCTTTGAGACCACAAGACTGGGTTCATTTTCATATTGACTGCCTAAGTAGAATATTTCGAAACACACGCATGACTCTTGTTGACATGGACCTAACTTGGACATATGCACCTTACAGTTAGCTCAACTCAGTTGAAGTGGTAGAGGGTTGGATTTTTCAGCATGCAACACACGTAAATGGAAATATACAAAGTCGCAATCTATGTCCATTGTACCCCAACCTTATCCAGTAGCGACGAGGTCCAAAGACATGATGTTGTGTGTTGTGATAAAGCTTCAAAAGAGGGTTAGTCTACTGACTAAAGGGGGGAAAGTCCTTATGTAAATGTTGTTGTACATATACCTTCAATAAAAATTTGCAATAAAGACTCCAAAAAAGAAAGACAGGTAAAAATTAAAGAAAAATCAATTCTCGTCGAAGTTATGTATTCAATAAGCAAGGCTTATGCTTCAAAGTAAAAGATTTATATGACTTGGCTACACTGGTCAAACATCCTAACATAGGTAGCTACACCGGCTACCGTCCATTCTTTTCTCCACCTTCTCTTCTTGAGCTGGTTTCAATTGAACTTAGAAGGGAATACCTCGCTCCTCAAGTAAAGAGTTGTTGAATTAGGGAACTAGGGTCACCATGTTGGAGAAGACTGACCCTTTGTCGCTCAATTGAGAGGAGCTACATATCACGTACACTTTACAAGATAGAGTCATAATAATAAGGGTATGCATATGAAGTAGACTTGCTCTCACCTGGCTTTTAAAAAGACTTGGACATAGTTTTGTGGTTCTTGAAGGCTGTTGAGTTCAAAGTCCGATTCCCAATAAGGTTATGACCAAACTTAAATTTCGAAAGGTCTGACTCACGTCCGAACATTGATTTTATGAAGAGAAGTTTAAAAGTTAAAATCAGTCCAACTTATTTCCTTTCCTTTTCTTTATTTTCTTTTTACACATTCATTATCATAAGTGTTTGCTAGGGACTAACAAATGCCTGTGTAGGGGGTGATGAATCTCCATATCCTCACCCTTATTCTTTTATTTTGGCCTTAAATCCTTAGTTAAATGTATGTATATATCATTAATTTATACAAAATAACACTCATTCTTGAGCCTGTAAAAACCGTAAAATGCATGTATTCAATCCCAAAATAAAAGAATAAAGAAAAGAAAAGAAATGAAGTGTCAAAGACACTGAATGGCCCTAGTCTACGAATCACAGCAATATTGACTTGGTTGATGATGAATCTAGTATTCATCGTGCTAAAAATCACTAATTAAAACTCCCGACTTAATTAATCCAATAAAATTTACTAATAATTCATTCATTTTATCTGGTACATTCTTAACCTATAATTAATTGTATTTAATTACTATTATTTACTTCGTAATTATTTTATTAAAAAGCACTAAAAATTAGGTTGATTAATTGTCTATAAGTTCTTGACCTTTAAAAAGACTATAAATACAAAAACATCTCAAAAACCAAAAAGCTGTGTTTTTAACCCTTTTAAAAATACACCTAAAATTGCTTTTTTCTATAAATGACCTCTTTTGGCTTTTTGTCCTTCATGAAACTTGTAGATCTCATCGAGATCTACAACTTTCATATTTTGACAGTTTCCTAATTTTGCTTCTTATTAATTCTTTTTTATTTTTCTTTATTTTCCCAATTTCTGATTTTTCTATTGGGCCACATGGCGCCCTCTATGCCGACCACGTGGCCCGGCCCTCCTTACTACACCTGTCACCTCTCCTGGACCATCCGATATACGCTACCTGCTTCATCTTCACCCTCCATCGCTTCACTCACAGCCGTCAGATCCGATTCCCAGATCTAATCCCAGCCACAGCTCACCGCCTAAACCTCAACCACTCGATCATCTTCTCATCCGATGCCTCTCTATTCGCCACGTCACCTAATCACAACCCACCGCTGGATCTCCCCCATCTCTCCATCATAACCATTCATCCTTTTCCTGTTCTCAACCGCCCGATTAAATGTTTGATCTAATCCTATCCTTCCATTTGCGCCTTCATCCGAGCCGTTGGATCGCTAGATCCAACGACTGGGACTTCATCTTCCTCCTCTGTAACCGCCTCCCCATCCATTTCACCTCGCGAGTCAGCCACACCCTTCCATTTTTAGCCCTCGCTTTCATTCACCTATGCTCGTCGTAACGCCACCACTACATCATCCCCAGATCTTCCCTCCTCGTGCACCTCACCACTACCCCCTTCTTCACTCCTTCAGCACTTCGCCAACCAATCAAAGACCCACGCCATCTCATAGCGGCCAACCATCCTCTCCTATAAAAGCTGCTACCCTGCCACCTTCAAACCTTATCCACCACTTCATGGGGATTCGCCCTAGCCTCCTCCGCCCTTCGATGACAGTGGAGGGAGGCCTTGTTGAGGCGACGATGGTCGCCATCCCCAGGTGAGATCCATGGTCCCTTGACCATGTTTAGGGTGCCACCATGCTCTGCTGAGCTCTGAGGCTTGGCTGACCTCACCGGGCGACAACCAGAGCGCCTCAAAGGTGCTCAGCCCAAGCTGCTGCCTTCACCAAGTACCTTGCTCCGACGAGGTGATTTTTCTTATTTTTTCTCCTAATTTTCTCATTGTAATATGCCTTCTTCTTTATCCACGAACCACTTGAAAACCTCCGCCCTACAACCAGCACCTTCGCCACCACTTCGATTTCCCCCTTACCCTTCTCCAGAACCTCCATCGCCTCCTATCACCTTCTCCCCTGCTTCGTCGGGGAGGAAGCCCCTGGGCCACCACCTCCCTACACCCCACAGACTCCATTCACTTCACTCACTCAATCACATTCATTAAGGAACGCTTCGGCTATAAACTTACTCTGCAGGACCTTGATTGGCCGGAGTTTACACCGCAGTCCGTTCGAATGATTCTCCTCCGATGAAGCTTCGTAGACCTTCATCTCCGACCATCCCCGGAGCATCACTGCACCTCCAGGGTTCTCGCTAGGACCTCATCTATCTTCCTTGACACTCAGGTGTGTCCTCGGAGCACGGAGGAGCCATAGGAGGTCTACCGGAGCACAACCTCCTCCGGTGGTCTGTGGTAGAGAATGTAGAGCAGATACTGTCTGATCATCTGGATCGGAAGGCCATGATGAAGACATGTGGACGACCCGAACCACCAGGCTTGGGTCTACCGAACCTCTCCCCGAGACTCCATCACATGCCACGTGTCCTGAACCGAGGATGCCTTCCGAGCCTAGCTCCTCACGTGCCTACCACATGAGGACATGGGTAAATTTATAGAACGAACCCTCGTTATTTTGAAAATTGCACTTTAGTCGCCAGGCAAGTGCCCCTCACGTGCGCGCCTGGGTATTTTAAGGGAGCCCCTCAGTACTTCAGGGAATTGCAGATATGCCCCTACGCGCAATCGGAAAATTACATAGGGCCCTAGTCGATTTTTGGAAATTGCAAATAGGTCCCTTCAGGGACCTATTTGTAATATTTATCCTTTTATTTCTTATATTTTCGTTACATTTATGCCCCTACATTATTTTTAGCATAACTTGAGCATTGCAGATCCAAATTACATGATTTTAGTGTCATTTTGTTCCTTGATTCATCCTAGCATGCTTAATTTTCTCATCTGACACCATTTTAAATGAAGTGATTTTTTTTGTTAGATGAGGTTCCTTGCTCTACATGTCTTTGCCTTGATTTGATGATTGCTCATATTTTTGTGCTCAATTCGACTCTAACTTCAAACCATATTTTGTTGCTCATTTATATAATCTTTCTAGGGTATATTTGTAATAATCACTTGCATACTCATAACCTGCATTTAACATTGCATTATTGTCCATGCATCATTCTAAACCTGCATCGAAAAACCAACTAAAAATACATGCATCATTTCATTGCATTGTATTCTGCATGGTGACATGTAAATGAGAATTTATTCACACATGTTCTTAATTGACCAAAATTTGATACGTAGATAAAGTAGCTCTTATCCCTGTGTTCAACATTGGTACACTTACCAAGTTAAAAATAGTCCACAACATTCAAGGATTGTGGTTTTTGATCGACCAATTTTCGCCTCCTATACTATAATTATCGATTCTTAAAGAGGAGAATTTCACGTTCATCAAATGGCACCATTGCCGAGGATACGACTCATCTTTATTTATTTATCTAATTTTTTATTTTTTTGGGTGGAATATTTTCAAGATTTACAGGTCTTCCTTTCATGCATTATTGCATCATTTTTGTTGATTAACTTCCCCTCTATTTTTTTTACCATTTCTCTTTTGTGGCAGGGCCTATGAAGATCGAGGACACTTGATCTCCATGGAGGCATGGAGTTGGGAGCTCCCGCTGAAGAGGCCGCAAAAGAATTGTTGGAGAATTTAGGAATTTTTATCAGTCTTCTTGCATGTGCATCTTGTAGAAAAAATACTTGTTGCATGCACATTTTTAACAGTCCTCTTTAGAGGGCTTGCATATTGTAAAAAAGAAAAAAGTAGATCACTAGATGATCTACTCCCCCCCCCACACACACTTGCATATATACCCCCTCCATCTCGCTCCTCTCTATTTATTTCATAATCACCCTCTCTCTCTCCCCTCTTACACCTTAAACTGTACATACACATTACACAAACCCCCTCTCATCTTCTTATGTAAAAACACACCCCTCCTCCTCCTTGTATCTTAGTGTAAATGCTTCTCCCAAACACTGAGCCCCCCTAATTCAGATCCTTTACTTAGGCTATTTGTAGCCTAAGTATAGGGGGGAAGACTCATTCACCAATCCCTCTTGTACTTAGGTCAATTTTTGACCTAAGTATAGGGGGACCCTCCTCCTCAGTTCTGCTATATCACCCTATATTTAACCGAGCCATGGCTTCATATCACTTGTGCTATGAGGACATAAAAAAATTAACTATAGGGGGGTATACCGTATATTAATGTATATTTACTTCAGCCATAGCTCGTATTTTTAAACTTTTTAAATCTTTTTCAGCTTGGTTTAAGTAATCTTGTGAACTGAGTTTTGTAAAAATCATGTAAAAAATTATTTTTATAAAAATTGAGGGATTAAAATTGTTTAAATAAACCCTTTTTCAAAAAAAACCATAAAAAATGAAAAATAAAAAATCTCTCTTTGAATGAGACTTTGACTGCTAGCCTTAGTAGCTACTTTCAGTGAGGGAACTTTGATTTCCCTTAGCAGAGTGGGTGGTTTAGAGGACACTGTATATGACTCCGTCGTTAAGGAACACGGGTCCGTCTAACGGCCTGTACTTACACCCATAATGGCTGAGAGTAGTTACTTTTATTCATATGAGTCTGGGCCAACAATTGTTTCTCCAAAGAATTAAAAAAAGTTGAAAATTAAAATTCATAAAAATATGCAAAAGCCAAAAATCACACAAAAATATTCAGTAACTAAGATGTTGGTGTATTCCTGACACATTCACAGTGACTTAAGGCTTTAGGATTTAGAGGACACTGGATTTCTGAGATCTTGAGAGTCTGAGTTAACATGCCTTAGTCATCAAGGTTTTTAAACTTAATTATCCACACTTCCCTAGTTTGAAAGATTTGAGCGCTATGTTGAACTCTTCATATCTACCTTCAAAAAGAATATGATCAGCACAATGACTTTCACAACTGCATGATTGATGAGATGAGATGAGTTATCATTTGAGGAACTAGGACTAGAGATTTGAGTTTAGACCCGATCTAATGATATTCATGGATGGGATAAAGTTAATGAAGGCTTCAAAACACTTGAGTGTCAGCAAAACCCTAGCCAGTATGTGAGCAAGTTCATATGCTATCTTTTGATATTTACCTATGTTCTAGGTTGTGATGAATCTTAATGATAATTGTTGATCAGTATGTGCCAACTTTTGGTAAAAGCAGTAGAGCTAGCTAATAAAAGAAAAGAAAAAGAAATGTCAAAGAAAAGCTCTATCCTCCAAAAGTCAAATTACAGATGAGCTACCACAAATGGAGAGTGCTCCCAACATTTTCAAAGTGTCCACTTGGACCAAGCTCTAATTAGGACCATGGAGTCAGGAGGACACCAAAAAAGGCTCTGCATCATAAGCGATACAAGTCTGGTTTCAGAGGTATCTTAGATACTCAAAAAAGACACACCTCGGTGTACTCCTAGAAAAACAAGTGCAGACGACTCCAAATTCTCTTGATGGACACATTGATCAACAAGCTAAAAATCTACTTATGTTGAGTAAAAAGGCACTAGAGAGGCCCCTTGTTTCAATGTGAGGGAGAGAAAAATAGACACAATACTGTGCCCTCCATCATCTGGTCGTCCATCTACATTTCTCGTCTGACAAACTAATGAGACGGTTGACTGAAGCAAGAATAGATTTATTCCCTAGTATTGAGGATGAGGTCTAGATGAGAGTCTCTAGGTTTGAAACTTCGAGTGATGCCTCGACTCGACTCTCATGAAATGAGGTACACTTAATTTCATATCCTTATATTATATGTATAAAAAGAGAGTCTGATAATTAGAGAAGTTGGATTCCTTCTGACTAAAGCATGGATAAGCCCCGAATTTTAGGATCCCTTAAATTAAAGGTCTTCGAAAGATTGAGCCTTGAAATCTTCACTTGCACTGTCAGGAATTAATCCAAATCTTTCATTCTTTAGATGCTTGAGGACGAGCATGAAGTATAGAGGTATGATAAATTTCATATAATTCATCATGCTTAAAATCACCAATTAAAACCCCTGGCTTAATTAATCCAATAAAATTTGCTAATAATTCATTCATTTTATCTTGTACATTCTTAACCTATAATTAATTGTATTTAACTACTATTATTTGCTTTGTAATTATTTTATTAAAAACCCCTAAAAATTAGGTTGATTAATTGTCTATAAGTTCCTGACCCTTAAAAAGATTAAAAAATACAAAAACATCTCAAAAACCAAAAAGCTGTGTTTTTAACCCTTTTAAAAAGACACCCAAAATTGCTTTTTGTACAAATGACCTATTTTGGATTTTTGTCCTACATGAAACATGTAGATCTCATCAACATATACAACTTTCATGTCTTGACATTTTCCTAATTTTGCTTCTAACTTATTCTTTTTTATTTTTCTTTATTTTCCCAATTTTTGATTATTCTATTGGGACACGTGGCGCCCTATGGGACGTAGACATATCCCGGCCCTCCTTCCTCCACCCGTCACCTCTCTTGGACCATCTAATCCACGCCGCCAGCTTCATCTCTACCCTCCATCATTGCTTCACTCACAACCGTCAGATCCGACTCCTAGATCTGATCCCAACCACACCTCACCGCCTAAACCTCAGCCACTTGATCATCTTCTCGACTGACACCTCTCCGTTCACCACGTTACCCAATCATCACTCACCGCTGGATCTCCCCCATATCTCCATCACAGTCGTTCATCCTTCGTTTGTTCACAACCGCCCAATTAAATCTTTGATCTAATCCTATCCTTCCATCCGTGTCATCATCCTAACTGTTGGATCGCAAGATCCAACGGCTGGGACTTCGTCTTCCTCCGTCGTAACCCCCTCCCCAGCCGTTTCACCTCGCGAGTCTGCCACACCCTTCCATTTTTAGCCCTATCTTCCGTTCACCTCTCCTTGTTGTAAAACCACCACTACATCATCCCCAGATCCGCCATCCTCGCGCACATCACCACTACCCCCTTCTTCACTCCTCCATCACTCCGCCAACCATTCAAAGACCCCCGCCACCTTGTAACGGCTGGCCATCCTCTCTTATAGAAGCTGCTGCCCCGCCGCCTTCAAACTTCATCCACAACTTCACGAGGGCTTGCCCTAGCCTCCTCCGCCCTACGGTGACAGCGGAGGGCAGCCTTGTCGAGGCGATGATGGCCGCCATCCCCAGGTGAGATCCATGGTCCCTTGACCATGCTGCGGTTGCCACCATGCTCTGCCGTGCTTTGAGGCTCGCCTGACTTCGTCGGGCGACAATCGGAGCGCCTCCAAGGTGCTCAGCCCAAGCCGCTGCCTTCACCAAGCACCTTGCTCTAGTGAGGTGATTTTTCTTATTTTTTTCTCCTAATTTTCTCGTTGTAACCCACCTTCTTCTTCGTCCATGAACTGCTCGATAACCTCCGCCCTACCTCCATCACCTTTGCCACCACTTCGATTTCCCCCTTACCCTTCTCCAGAATCTCCACCGCCCCTTATCACCTTCTCCCCTACTTCGTTGGGGAGGAAGCCTCTGGGCCACCACCTCCCTATGCCACACATACCTTATTCACTTCACTCACTCACGCACATTCACTAAGGCATGCTTCAGCTATAAACTTACTCTGCAGGACCATGATTGGCTGGAGTTTACACCGGAGTCCCTTCGAGCGATTTTCCTCCAGCAAAGCTTCATCGACCTTCACCTCAGACCATCCCTAAAGCCTTTCTGCACCTCCAGGGTTCTCGCTAGGAACACATCTATCTTCCTCGACACTCAGGCGTGTCCTCGAAGCACGGAGGAGCCATAAGAGGTCTATCAGAGCACAACCTCCTCCGATGGTCTACGATGGAGAACGAAGAGCAGATACCGTCCGATCATCTGGATCGAACGGCCATGATGAAGACACGTGGATGACCCGAACCACCATGTTTGGGTCTACCGAACCTCTCCCCGATCCTCCATCACATGCCACTTGTCTCGAACCGACGATGCCTTCCGAGCCTAGCTCCTCATATGCCTACCACGTAAGGACATGGGTAAATTTACATATTAGACCCTGGTTTTAAAAATTGCACTTTGGTCCCCATGCGCGTGCCCCTAACGTGTGCGCCTGGATATTTTATAGCAATCCCCTTGGTACTTTTGAAAATTGCAGATATGCCCCTGCACGTAATGGGAAAATTACATAGGGCCCCAGCCAGTTTTTGGAAATTGCAAATAGGTCCCTCCAGGGACCTATTTGTAACATTTATCCTTTTATTTCTTGCATTTTCATTACATTTATGCCCCTGCATTGTTTTTAGCATAATTGAGCATCGCAGATCCCAATTACATGATTTTTAGTGTCGTTTTGTTCCTTATTTCATCCTCTATATCATGGTATGCATAATTTTCTCATCTGACAACATTTTAAATGAAATTTTTTATGTTAGATGAGGTTCCTTACTCTACATGTATTTGCCTTGATTCGATGACTGCTCATATTTTTGTGCTTAATTCAACTCTAACTTCAAACCATATTTTGTTACTCATTTATGCAATCTTTCTAGGGTATATTTTTAATAATCACTTGCATACTCATAACCTGCATTTAACATTGCATTATTGTTCATGCATCATTCTAAAACCACATTGAAAAAGCAACTAAAAATACATGCATCATTTCATTGCATTATATTCTGCATGAAGACTTGTAATTGAGAATTTATTCACACATGTTCTTAGTTGACCAAAACTTGATATGTAGATAAAGTAGCTCGTGTCCCTATGTTCAATTGGTACACTTACCAAGTTAAAAATACTTCACAACATTCCAGGATTGTGGTTTTTGATCGACCGATTTTTGCCTCCAATACTACAAATATAGATTCTTAAAGAGGCAGATTTCACGTTCATCAGTTGATAAGGAATAAAGTAGCGGAGATAGTGCACCCAATTGTATAAAAAACATCTCCAAAACCCTAATTCTGTTCATCAAAAAATAACCATTCGTACTCTATTTTATTTTCCATTTTACACACATCAAATAATAAAACCCTCAACAAAAAACTTGTACATAGAATTACATAGAAAAATACAAGACTATTTTACATAAAAATAATGCCCACTGTGACTGGGATACTCAGAAGAAAAAAGCTGCAAATAAAACTTTACAGACCTATATCTCCTCCATACAAACTCAAAATTTACCAAACTCACCTTTGTTGTTCATAAATTTAATTATCTATCTAATGAAGATGATTTCATTAAAATGAATTTAAGATGTAAAGTTGATTTTTGGGTCCCTATTATTTTGTGAAACTGTATATTTTATTCAATTTATTAATTCTTTATATTTTTAGCTATCTTATATTTTTGTATACTTGTAAATATTATAATAAACATATTAAAAATGTAAATATAAAATAAAAGCATTTAAAATACATTAAAATAAATCAGGTATTACAATATATAGGTATATTATACCTATGATATATACCCCTATTTATTTAAGTATATAAATAAAATCAGAAACCTGAAATAAAATATGTATATATATATAATTAATATATAAAATATGTGTCTATAATAATCAAATTAAAAATACAAAATAAAAATAAAATACTTGAAATATAGGTATTTATTCCTATACGTATAAATATAAAAATTAATACATAATAAATAACTTGTAAAAAATAAAAATACTGATAAAATTGTACATAAAATAAGAAAGACTTTTCGTGTTTTAACATTTATTTAATAAATTCATTTTTTAATTATTATAGATTTGGACCAATGAGAGTGCGCAAACTGTTGATCGTCCGATCAACTATTTGGCCTTCGTCCCCCCATTTGTTAGAGGTCATTAGACCTCTGATTTCTCCTATTTTTTGGCTATGTTCTAATGCTTGAAACGTGAACTCAGCCATGGCCGGTGCCAAGCCCGGGTAAATGAGGAGGGCTGCGTTGGGTAGCTGACAACAAACGTAAAACAATCAGAGACAACTTCCTATATATATATATATATATATATTTATTTAAAATACTATTTAGGAAGTTGCCTCATGATAGTCGGATCTTATCAACATGGATTTAAGCAAACATACAGATTTCGTTGGAGCGTTCCCTACTTGCGACACATTGCATCGCCTGAATGCATTGAAAAATTGGCAAGGGCCGCTACATCGTAGCCTGGATGTAGTTCAAAATTTGCAAGGGTTCTCGCACGAGGAACACATGCAGGTAATTTAGCTAGTTCTGTTGCATCACCGCTCGGATGCAGTCCAAAATTTACAAGGGTTCTCGCATAATGGACGCATGCGAGTAAAGAAGTTAGTCCAAAAGAGATTGCAAAAGAAATTGCGGATTGATAGTTGGAATGTTGGCACTTTAACTGGAAAACTGATGGAGATACAATGAAAATAAGGAAGATTCATATACTATGTCTTTAAGAGACTAAATGGGTTGGAGAGAAAGCAAGGGAGATCGAGAAGACAAGCTTTAAACTTTGGTATTCAGGTAAAGATAAGGGTAGAAACGGTGTTGGAGTGGTTGTTCATAAGGATTTGAAGGATTGTGTGGTTGAGGTGCAAAGATTCGGGGATCGGATTATTTTGCTAAAATTGGTGCTTTAAGAAGAAATTCTAAATATAATCTAAGTTTATGAACCACAAATTGGTTTAGTTGAAAGGACTAAACAAGTTTTTTGGGAGGATATGGATAAGATTTTACAAGGAATCCCACAAACAGAGATGATTTGCATAGGTGGAGATCTTAATGGACATGTGGGAAAAGATACTTCATGGTATGCTAGTGTTCATGGAGGACATGGTTTTAGGGATAGAAATGAAGAGGGAAAAGTCATTTTGGATTTTGTAATGGCATATGATCTTTTTATAGCAAACACTCTCTTCAAGAAGAGGGGGGAGCATTTCATTAATTATAAGAGTGGGCCAACTATAACACATATTGATTACTTTGCATTGAGGAGAAGAGATCGATTGTGATGTAAAGACTGCAAAGTAATCCCAGGAGAGAGTTTGATAACTCAACATCGCTTGTTAGTCTTGGATGTGCAAATAAAAGACCTGGTAAAGAAAAGGAGGGTTCCTAAGATCACTAGAACTAGATGGTGGAATCTTCCACTGAAGCAATCAGGCTTCAAGAAGAAGGTTTTAAAAGACTTATCTTGGGATTGTAGTGAAGTGAAAATAATATGTGGGAGGCAGTAGCATATTGTATCTGAAAGGTAGCCAAAAAGATACTAGGCGAGTCGAAAGGAGGAGCTCCAGGTCAAAAGGAGGCTTGGTGGTGGAGTGAAGGGGTGCAAGAGAAAGTAAAAATTAAAAGAGCATGCTTTAAAGCTATGTCTAAGGATAGAACACAGGAAATTGTCACAGACTATAAAATAGCGAAGAAGGAAGCAAAGAAGGCCGTAAGAGAAGCTAAGTCAAGAGCTAATGAAGTTTTTTTTATAAAAATCAAGACTCTAAAGAGGGCCAGAAGGATATATTCAGGTTGGCCAAAGCAAGAGAAAGAAAGACCAAAGACCTTTCTCAAGTGAGATGCATTAAGGACGAGGAAGGTCACATGCTTGTTACTCAGAAGGACATAGAGACTAGATGGGAGCAATACTTCCATAAACTTTTCATTGGGGATGGAAATAGAGAGATCACTTTGGGTGATCTAGCTAGTAGTGAAAATTACTTGAATTATGCAAGCTATAGACGAATACAAAGAAAGCAAGTAGAGGAGGCTTTGAAGGTTATGAGACCCAGGAAAGGTGTAGGACCAGATGACATTCCTGTTGAAGTATGGAGAGTTTTAGGTGAGCATGGTTTGACTTGGCTTACGAATCTATTCAAGGTTATTTGGCGAAGTAAGAAAATGCCTGAAGATTGAGGAGGAGTATCGTGGTGTCTCTTTATAAGAATAAAGGAGACATTCAAAATTGTTCAAATTACAGAGGTATCAAGTTGATGAGTCACACTATGAAAATTTGGGAACGTGTGATCGAAAGAAGGCTGAGGAAAGTTTCCAACGTAAAGGAAAATCAGTTCGGATTCATGCCAGGTCACTCAACTATTGAAGCCATCCATTTGTTGATGAGAACAATGGAGATTTATATAGCTAAAAGGAAGAACCTCCATATGATCTTTATTGATTTGGAGAAGGCTTATGATTCTATCCCATGAGAGATATTGTGGAGAGTTTTGGAGAAGAGACAAGTACCTGTCCTATACATTAACCTCACAAAGGACATGTATAATAGGGCTTTATCTTGTGTAAGGACCCTGTAACGCCCCGCCCCTCCGGCTACCGAAACCGACGAGACGGGAGCGTTGGACCTACGGTCCAAATACGCCCATGATCTATGATACTCAGCAAACCATCTTATGCACATTAGATTAACATTTGAAATATAAATAACAACATGAGAATAATATGAAATGGAAATAAAAATGCATAATCCATTCTCATCAATACTCATCAAGTCCATGTCCATGATTTGAGATACATCTGAAAATTTCAAACCTTGTAGAAAAATTCTCCATAAATCTCACTACAATGTCTCTCAGTAATAACATAAAATAAAGCGGAAGTAAATAAATTACGCTAAGCAAAACACACCCTGTCTGATGCAAATATGACGAGGAAAAGTCTAATCTCCTCAAAGCCACTACTGTTGCGGCTGCTGCTCTACACCTGTTGGGTTCACACAAGGGTAACGTTATGAGCAATTGCCCAGCAACGAGACAAACACTACAATAACTACAATAGGGGTCGGCAAGAAGGTATACTCATCTTTATCAAATGATACATGCATAAATTGTAGAAACTGATAAATACACCAAGTTGTTCTGATTCACATTGGGTCACATAATAATTTACTTTTATTTATTTATATAATAAACATTTAAGAACCAACACCATAATCTTGATATTTCTACAAGTTGATTGGAGTCCACAAAGGTATACGATTTCCGACAACCGATCAATAATCATTTCTCGTATTATTTTAGCACACGCAAGTACGCGACTCGCAGGCCTCCGCTACGCGGGAACTTGTTTGTCATCTTGGATAAACCTCCAAGTATTTCAACCTCAAATTCTCCAACTTCAAACCATATCCCAGAACACCTCTCACAATAATAATACTCGAAGTAAAATTAGATGCGGCCACATCTAATTTTAACCTGAGTCTTACAATTGTGTATGAGTGAGAAACCAAGAACGTCAACCGTTGCCACCTGCCTACTCTGTCGAGCGACTCCGGGTACAACTGGGCTGCTAGGTGCAGCGTCACCCAACTCGTCCGTTGGGGTCGCGGTCTTCATGGCATCTATCCGAGGCCCAATGGTGCATGCCCAATCCCTTGTGGCTCCTATGTCCAACCCAATCATTGCTTCATACCCACGGATAATATTTATCATGAGAAAATCAATGCTAGCAATTCATGTGAAAGGTTTTTTTTGTTCACCGCGTTGATGGTCACTGTGCAAAAAGAAAAGGTAATTTAACCCAAACCACATAAAATATGGAATAATGTTATAAAAAGTTTATCTCTCTGATCGAACTAGTGATCCATGAGGATAATGATAAGATATATCGATTTATTTCGTGATCTCATCACATCAGTCAATAAAAAAATGGGGGTTACTGTGCAATATATTTACGGAGGTTATTGAACCTTTAATGAAGCACTTCCTAGTAAAATATCTATCTAATATACATATACTTCTGGAGTGATATAATATAATCAAGTTGTCGTTGACAGGTAAGTCTTTAACACAATGGATCTCAATATCCCAAGTTGAAAATGTAAGACAATACAAGATTTTAGGCGGATTTTTAGTACAATTAAACTATATCGCATAATCTGTAGGTTGATCTAATAATAACTATTCTATTAGATTTTTTTTTGAAGGGCAACCAAGCACAATTGATCTTTGATTCAAATTGGATAACACCAAACATCTGCATGTATTATCTTACAGTAAACCACTTACCAGAGTTATTAGGTCTTCATTCTTTTTTTGCTTAACTACTAATCAATTCCATGAGAGTCATTATTATGATCTATTCCATTTGACCGTTGTTAAAATCATCAAGCTCAATAAAAACCCGAATACCAAAGGGCGTCTTGTTTCGGGATATAATCTCCCGAAATTAAGTCCGTACGTTTTCTCCATTATCTAATAGCATGTCTAAAATAATGGCAGTCAATAGCTATAAAAAATATAATAATAAATTAGAAATTACGTTACATATGATTTAAATAGGGACCATATTATGCATCTTCACACAAAGGGCCATCTTTAAAATCCAGACATAACGCCAACACAAGTACCAATTGATGTTAATTTACCGAGCCTTAGATTAGACAGCATGAGTATAGTAGAGTCATACGTGTTTCTACATCAACCTTATGTGTGAAACTCGATCAATATAAGGACCCAAATTAACATCTTTTACAAGATACGGTTAATAAGAATATCCATCTATTACTAGGATCAAGAAAGCAATTATAGTGTAGGAATCGTAAAACATTAAGATCATGTAAAGTTTACAGCAAGGAGGGATAAATTTTGTTATAAAAACATCTTATGATGCTATGATTGGTTAAGTATGTGTGTTGATAAAAATATGTGAATGCAATGTCACGAAGAAGGGGACATGTATATGAAATACATCACGAGAATAACCCAGGCTCTAAGCATGTCCAAGAATGTGGGAACAAGAAATGTGGAAACCAACAGCAAGAGAGGGTATTATCGTTACCTCCGAGGATGTTCCCTCGGGATCTCCTCTCACACGGAAATAGTATTTCCGTCTCTCGATCGTAGCGCGAATGCGTGTACGAAGGTGACCTTGAACTTTCCTACATGATGGTGGCCGCGGATCTTCGATCGGAGTTCCTTCTCCGACGTCGACGGCAGCCTTCCAATGATAAAATCGACCGAGGTGGTGGTGCTCCAAAGAGAGGGAAAGGTGGTGGTGACTAGAGCTTTGAGAGAGCAGCCTACCATCTCCTATTTATAGAAGGAGAGGCGAATTTGGACCTCCATTCGGATCCGGTTCGGATCCATGTATGGGCCCCGACTTTGATTCTTAAAACAACGATAACATGAGCTAGGAATGTCGGAATTGGGTGTTCTTGGGCTCGTTGAAAAGATCTCGACGAGATCTACGAAATGACATGATTATCTGAATTTTTTGGATGTCAAAAATACTCCAAATTTTTGGAAAACGAAAATATGGGGTTTTACATCATAAAAATCTTAAAGGAAGTCTCGTCCTCGAGATGTAGGATTTAACGTATAAGTTTTGAATATGATGTAGATTCAGGCATAAAAATCTTAAAGAGAATGAAACCCATAAAAATCTTAAAGAGGACTGAAATGGGGTTTTGTGATCATACCTTCAAAAAGATAGGGGTATTTCTGTCGCATATCCGCCTCAGGCTCCCATGTGGCCTCCTCAACATTCTGACTTTTCCACAATACCTTGACCAAAGGGATGTTCTTCCGTCGCAACCTCTTGACTGCCCGGTCTAAAATCTGCATGGGTGCCTCAGGAAAAGATAAATTCGGTTCAACCGCGAGATCCTCATAGCTAATCACATGTCGAGGGTCTCGAATATACTTCCGGAGGTTTGACACATGGAATACATCGTGCACGCCTGCCAAGTGAGGGGGGAGTGCTACTCGGTATGCTACCTTCCCAATACGAGATAAAATCTCAAAAGGGCCAACGAACCGTGGTGCCAACTTGCCCTTGACACCAAATCTCTGAATACCTTCCATTGGAGATACTTTTAAGAATACAAAGTCTCCGGTGTCAAATTCAAGATCAGAACGTCTCTGATCAGCATAGCTCTTCTGACGGCTCTGTGCAGTCAATAGTTTCTTCCTAGCCGTTTCCACTGCTCTTGTTGTGTCCTCGATTATCTGAGTGGAATAAATACCCTTGTCACCTACTTCCTGCCAACACAAGGGAGTAGTGCATCTTTGCCCATACAATGCCTCGAAAGGTGCCATACCAATACTAACATGGTAGCTATTGTTATAGGTGAACTCCACTAAAGGAAGTTGATCCTTCCAAGATCCTTTCCACTCAATGGCACATGCTCTGAGTAAGTCTTCAAGGGTCTAAATTGTCCTCTCTGATTGCCCGTCAGTTTGCGGATGATAGGCTGAACTAAAACATAGTTCGGTTTTTAGGGCCTTCATGAATTCTCCCCAATAATGCGATGTAAAACGAGAGTCTCTATCAGATACAACCTCCTTGGGAATCCCATGCAAGTGAATAACATGCTGAATATATAGCTTTGCCAAATCTACCGGAGTGCATGTCATATTCACGGGAATGAAATGTGCAGACTTGGTCAACCTATCCACAATAACCTAAATGGCATCATATCCACCTACTGTACGAGGCAAGGATGTCACGAAGTCCATAGAGATACTCTCCCATTTCCACAACGGAATAGGAAGTGACTGTAACAAGCCAGGAGGACGCTTGTGCTCTGCCTTCACCAATTGGCACGTAAGGCAACGAGTAACATGTTCTGCAACATCTCTCTTCATCCCCTCCCACCAGAAGTGTTGACGGAGGTCTCTATACATCTTGGTGCTCCCTGGATGGATAGATAATCTAGAACAATGAGCCTCATCTAGGATGTCTCTCCTTAACTCGCCATCATCAGGGACACATAAACGGTCCCCCTTCCATAAGATGGACTCACAGACTCTGAATCCATCAAACTCCTCCTTCAGGCATCAATGGAATAAGTCTTGTAATTTCTGATATGTTTGCTGACCATACACAATCCTATCCCATAGTCCACTATACTTGGCAGGTACAGTTACAACGTCTGTAGTACTGTCAAAGGAGTGCCACTCACTAAGTGCTGCAAGCATATCCCAAGTCTGTAGCCATGCTGCGATGCCCTCGGTATGTGCTCTTCTACTCAAAGCATCTGCTACTACATTCCCCTTACCCGGATGGTAAGAGATAGTGCAGTCATAATCCTTCAACAGCTCCATCCATCGCCTTTGCCTCATATTCAACTCTCGCTGGTCAAAGATATATTTGAGACTCTTGTGATCTGTACAAATCTCAAATGTGACCCCGTATAAATAGTGACGCCATATCTTCAATGCGAAGACTATAGCTGCCAACTCCAAGTCATGAGTAGGGTAGTTCTGTTCATGATTCTTTAATTGTCGTGATGCATATGCCACGACATGACCACGTTGCATCAACACGACTCCTAAACCCTCCTTCGATGCATCAGTATACATTGTAAAGTCTAAGGGGCCTGAAGGAAGGGTGAGAATCGGAGCACTGGTCAGTCTTTCTTTCAGCGTACGAAAGCTCAGCTCGCACTTGTCGCTCCAAATGAAAGGAACATCCTTCTGTGTCAGACGAGTAAGTGGTACAGCTAGCTGCGAGAAGACCCTAACAAAACGTCTGTAGTAGCCGGCGAGGCCTAAGAAGCTGCGTATCTCGGTAACTGTCTTGGGCTGCTCCCAGGACATGACAACCTCTATCTTGGCCGGATCAACTGCCACACCTGCTCCTGATATTACATGACCGAGGAAAGCTACTTCAGTAAGCCAAAATTCACACTTGTTGTATTTTGCATACAACTTGTGTTCTCTGAGTGTCTTAAGAATAGTACGAAGGTGCTGCTCATGCTCATGCTCATCACGTGAGTAGATCAAGATATCATCAATGAACACTACCACAAACTGATCTAAGTATGGACGGAAAATTCTGTTCATCATGTCCATGAATGCGGTAGGTGCGTTCGTGAGTCCAAACGGCATAACCACAAATTCATAGTGACCGTATCTGGTACGAAAAGCAGATTTAAGCACATTTGTGTCCTTGATTCTCAATTGATGATAACCCGATCGTAGGTCAATCTTTGAGAATACCTCTGCTCCTTGCAATTGATCAAAAAGATCATCTATTCGTGGAAGTGGATAACGGTTCTTCACCGTCCTTTTATTCAATTGCCTGTAGTCGATGCATAAACACATAGACCCATCCTTCTTCTTTACGAAGAGGACCGGTGCTCCCCAAGGTGATGTACTGGGACGGATAAATCCCTTTTCCAACAACTCCTGCAGTTGTACTTTGAGCTCCCTGAGTTCGGCCGGTGCCATTCGATATGGAGGTATGGAGATCGGTTGCGTGTCAAGTATCAAAGTAATCTCGAACTCGATCTCCCTCTCTGGCGGTAGTCCAGGTAATTCCTCTGGAAATACATCAGGAAAATCTCGTGCAATTTTGACATCTTCAATCATACGATCTTTGGCAGGTAACTCCACAACATAGGCGAGAAAACCTATGCAACCCTGATCGAGCAAGTGTTGGGACTTCAATGCCGATACATATAAGACCTCACTATCTGAGGCACGCCCATCAAACTGAAAGGTAGGTATGTCTGGGATACGGAACACTACCATCTTCTCGAAGCAATCAAGACATGCATGATGTTGCTCGAGCCAATCCATACCTAAGATGACATCAAAATCTTCTAGCTGAATGAGTAAAAGATATGCAGACATTAGGTGCCCACCAATCTGCACTGTTACCTTCTCCATCGCTTGTCGCACTATGAGTAATTGGCCCCCTGGACCCTTGATGTAGTAAGGAGATGGAACACAGACTGGTTCTTTATCTAACTTGGATACTAAGCGATGTGCTAGAAAAGAGTGCGTAGCTCCCGAATCAAATAAGGCGTGTAAGGATAAACCATGTACTGAAATCATACGTCGCACTACAGCTCCTGAGGCGTGGGCCTGCTCCTGTGTGATTACGTTCAACTGTCCCTGAGGCTGTGGGGGGGCGTTAGAACCTGCAACACTGAAGGTTGGTCGTGGTGGAGGACGTTGAAAACCTCGACCCCCACAACGGGAAACTGATCCGTGTGACTGTACAGATGAGAAAGTTGGTCGTATACTTGGTGGGTGACCACCTGAGCTGCTTGCAAGTAAAGGACACTTGGCCTTGAAATGGCCCGGCTGTTGGCAGTGGAAACATCTGCGATCTCCTGGCTGAGAGAAGGAGCCTCCTGAGACAAGGCTAGCACCTCCTGTCTTGCGGCTCTGCGAGTGTGTCGAAGAGCAGAAGGAAGTAGTACCACGACTCTCCAAACCCTGCCCCAAAGTAGGTGTAGGGGCAAATCTGCTAACGGTAGGAGTAGTAGCCACTGGGTGGAAACGATGCTCTCTACGAGTTATATGGAAATCTCGGCGAGCAGATCTTCCGGACTGAGGTGGTTGATAGTGTGATGGACTCCCCTGAAGTCGACTCTGAGTTGCCTCCATCTTGGTAGCTTTAGCAGCTACCTCCTTGATGGAAGTGAAATCCAATACAGATAGTTGGTGTTCCACATCGTCACGTAATCCCCGGATAAATTTCTGTAAATTCTCCTCAGGAAAAGTAGTAGTCGCTGGAGAATGGCGGGAGAGTTCAGTGTAGCGAACGAGGTATTCTTGGGCCGTCATTGACCCCTGCTTCAGCTCAGCAAACAACCTCCTCTGATCCTCAACCCAGTGGTCTGGGTAGAACTGGCTACGGAACTTGTCAAGAAATATTTCCCATGTTATAGGATCCTCCAGATGTTCCTTGGTGGCGTACCACCAACGTTCAACATAACCTGCTAGTGAAAATTCCACAAATGTAAGTCAAGACTCTTCAGGAGCATGGATCATCCGTAAGACCTTAGATACGAGATCCATCCATAGTTCAGCCTCATCTGGTGTGCCTGTGCTGAAGAATTGAGGCACCTTAGACCTCTGGTAGGCGGCATAAGTCGCCTGATGTTTCTGCAATGCCTCTAAATCCTCTGACCCTTCAGGGTCCAAAGACACCGAAGGATGAATACTGCCCTCTTCCTCACGGGAAGGTTGATAAGAGGAATCTTCCTGTTGAAGTAGCCTCTGTTCCAATGCCTCCTGATGTTGTTGTATACCCTGCACAGCTTGAACCAATAAGGCCAGCTGTTGTGCAACATTAGGGTCAACACGAGGTGGCATGATTCCCTGCGAGAATCATTATATCGGAATTTTTTTTCATGATTAGAGAGACAATGGACACATTGAGTATGACTTATGTTATTCTCCTTAAACCAATGACAAGGTCAAAGGGCTTATCATTGTATTTATAATTCAAATTCCACTTATAATCTAATATACAAAAGAGGGAATGGAGTATCGGGCTCTGATACCATCTGTAACGCCCCGCCCCTCCGGCTACTGAAACCGACGAGACGGGAGCGTTGGACCTACGGTCCAAATACGCTCGTGATCTATGATACTCAGCAAACCATCTTATGCACATTAGATTAACATTTGAAATATAAATAACAACATGAGAATAATATGAAATGGAAATAAAAATGCAACAACCATTCTCATCAATACTCATCAAGTCCATGTCCATGATATGAGATACATCCGAAAATTTCAAACCTTGTAGAAAAATTCTCCATAAATCTCACTACAATGTCTCTCAGTAGTAACATAAAATAAAGCAGAAGTAAATAAATTACGCTAAGCAAAACACACCCTGTCTGATGCAAATATGACGAGGAAAAGTCTGATCTCCTCAAAGCCACTACTGTTGCGGCTGCTGCTCTACACATGTTGGGTTCACACAAGGGTAACGTTATGAGCAATTGCCCAGCAACGAGACAAACACTACAATAACTACAATAGGGGTAGGCAAGAAAGTATACTCATCTTTATGAAATGATACATGCATAAATTGTAGAAACTGATAAATACACCAAGTTGTTCTGATTCACATTGGGTCACATAATAGTTTACTTTTATTTATTTATATAATAAACATTTAAGAACCAACACCATAATCTTGATATTTCTACAAGTTAATTGGAGTCCACAAAGGTATACGATTTTCGACAACCGATCAATAATCATTTCTCGTATTATTTTAGCACACACAAGTACGCGACTCGCAGGCCTCCTCTACGCGGGAACTTGTTTGTCATCTTGGATAAACCTCCAAGTATTTCAACCTCAAATTCTCCAACTTCAAACCATATCCCGGAACACCTCTCACAATAATAATACTCGAAGTAAAATTAGTTGCGGCCACATCTAATTTTAACCCGAGTCTTACAATTGTGTATAAGTGAGAAACCAAGAACGCCAACCGTTGCCACCTGCCTACTCCGTCGAGGGACTCCGAGTACAACCGGGCTGCTAGGTGCAGCGTCACCCAACTCGTCCGTTGGGGTCGCGACCTTCATGGCATCTATCCGAGGCCCAATGGTGCATGCCCAATCCCTTGTGGCTCCTAAGTCCAACCCAATCATTGCTTCATACCCACGGATAATATTTATCATGAGAAAATCAATGCTAGCAATTCATGTGAAAGTTTTTTTTTTGTTCACCGCGTTGATGGTCACTGTGCAAAAAGAAAAGGTAATTTAACCCAAACCACATAAAATATGGACTAATGTTATAAAAATTTTATCTCTCTGATCGAACTAGTGATCCATGAGGATAATGATAAGATATACCGATTTATTTCGTGATCTCATCACATCAGTCAATAAAAAAATGGGGGTTACTGTGCAATATATTTACGGAGGTTATTGAACCTTTAATGAAGCACTTCCTAGTAAAATATCTATCTAATATACATATACTTCTGGAGTGATATAATATAATCAAGTTGTCGTTGACAGGTAAGTCTTTAACACAATGGATCTCAATATCCCAAGTTGAAAATGTAAGACAATACAAGATTTTAGGCGGATTTTTAGTACAATTAAACTATATCGCATAATCTGTAGGTTGATCTAATAATAACTATTCTATTAGATTTTTTTTGAAGGGCAACCAAGCACAATTGATCTTTGATTCAAATTGGATAACACCAAACATCTGCATGTATTATCTTACAGTAAACCACTTACCAGAGTTATTAGGTCTTCATTCTTTTTTTGCTTAACTACTAATCAATTCATGAGAGTCATTATTATGATCTATTCCATTTGACCGTTGTTAAAATCATCAAGATCAATAAAAACCCGAATACCAAAGGACGTCTTGTTTCGGGATATAATCTCCCGAAATTAAGTCCGTACCTTTTCTCCATTATCTAATAGCATGTCAAAAATAATGGCAATCAATAGCTATAAAAAATATAATAATAAATTAGAAATTACGTTACATATGATTTAAATAGGGACCATATTATGTATCTTCACACAAAGGGCCATCTTTAAAATCCATACATAACGCCAACACACGTACCAATTGATGTTAATTTACCGAGCCTTAGATTAGACAGCATGAGTATAGTAGAGTCATACGTGTTTCTACATCAACCATATGGGTGAAACTCGATCAATATAAGGACCCAAATTAACATCTTTTACAAGATACGGTTCATAAGAATATCCATCTATTACTAGGATCAAGAAAGCAATTATAGTGTAGGAATCGGAAAACATTAAGATCACGTAAAGTTTACAGCAAGGAGGGATAAATTTCGTTATAAAAACATCTTATGATGCTATGATTGGTTAAGTATGTGTGTTGATAAAAATATGTGAATGCAATGTCACGAAGAAGGGGACATGTATATGAAATACATCACGAGAATAACCCAGGCTCTAAGCATGTCCAAGAATGTGGGAACAAGAAATGTGGAAACCAACAGCAAGAGAGGGTATTATCGTTACCTCCGAGGATGTTCCCTCGGGATCTCCTCTCACACGGAAATAGTATTTCCGTCTCTCGATCGTAGCGCGAATGCGTGTACGAAGGTGACCTTGAACTTTCCTACATGATGGTGGCCACGGATCTTCGATCGGAGTTCCTTCTCTGACGTCGACGGCAGCCTTCCAATGATAAAATCGACCGAGGTGGTGGTGCTCCAAAGAGAGGGAAAGATGGTGGTGACTAGAGCTTTGAGAGAGCATCCTACCATCTCCTATTTATAGAAGGAGAGGCGAATTTGGACCTCCATTCGGATCCGGTTCGGATCCATGTATGGGCCCCGACTATGCTTCTTAAAACAACGATAACTTGAGCTAGGAATGTCGGAATTGGGTGTTCTTGGGCTCGTTGAAAAGATCTCGACGAGATCTACGAAATGACATGATTATCTGAATTTTTTGGATGTCAAAAATACTCCAGATTTTTGGAAAACGAAAATACGGGATTTTACAGACCCCGCCTGGGAAGACTGACTATTTTGACATCAACATTGGTTTACATCAAGGTTCAGCTTTGAGTCTATTTCTTTTTACATTGATTATGGACGAGTTGACAAGTCACATTCAGGATGAGTTACCTTGGTGTATGTTATTTGCTGATTATATTGTGTTGATTGACGAGACTAGAGATGGAGTAAATGAGAAGCTTGAGGTCTGGAGACATGCATTGGAGACTAAAGAATTTCGTATAAGTCGGGCTAAGACGGAATATATGGAGTGCACCTTTGATGGAAGCAATGGTGAAGGAAATGAGGTGAAGATTGGTGATAATAACATTCGAAAGAGAGATTCTTTTAGATATCTAGGATCTATTTTGCAACAGGATGGGGAATTGATGGAGATGTTACAAATAGAATAAGTGCAGGCTGGCTAAAGTGGAGAGGAGGCGCTACTGTTCTCTGTGATAAGAAAATTTCTTTAAAAAATAAAGGAAGGTTTTACAAAGCAGCCGTGAGACCTGTTGTGCTCTATGGATATGAATGTTGGCCTGTGAACCACAGACATGTGCAGAGAATGTCTGTAGCAGAAATAAAAATGCTAAGGTGGATGTGTGGACACACACGTAAAGATCGGATTCAAAATGATGCAATCATAAAGAAAGTTGGTGTATCTCCGATCGGGGATAAGATGCAAGGAAACTGCTTAAGATGGTTTGGCCGTTTGGAAAGAAGATCAACGGATGCACCAGTTAGGAGATGCGAGTGTTGGGATGTTGAGCCAGCTAAGAGAGGTTGAGGACGGCCTAAGAAGTGTTGGAAAGAGACTATACGAAAGGATCTTAGTTTTTTGAATATAAGCCCGGAATTAACCCAAGATAGATCTGAATGGAGGTGAAGAATCCATGTAGCCGACCCTACTTAAATGTGGGAAAAGCCTTTGTTGTTGTTATTGTATCCAATGCTTGAAATGCCTTGGTTCCTTCACCGAACCTCTTCCCCTCACCTCCATCCATAATGCTAACCTACTAGCATCCACCAACTCACCATATCCTTCACGCCATGTCTCACCCCCTTCCCCTAAAAATACACCTATAAATAAACCACATTCATTCCTTCTATTTTTTGATCTCATTTTCCATATATAACCCCAAAGATCATCGTGAGTTGAGTTACCCATAGTGACAAGGAGTGTGATCCCTCGATCCATGGCGTTGGTAAGGTCAAGGGTGATGATCCAAGCACCATCGGAGATGAACTCCGATGAAGCATTCTGCTCCCTGGAACCCCCATGTTTGAGTTGATTTATCTTGTTTTCTATTATAGGTTAATTTCTGCATCTTAGTGTAGCTTTTAGTTTTAGAGATTATGTTTTAGTTTAGGTTTAATTCTAGATCTTGATTTATTGGAGTATAGAGATACAACTCTGAGTCACCGTGATCTACCTATGTTCGATCCTCCATTTTCCCTCATTTTCATCCCCATTCGCTTCTTCACCGATACCCCATCATCTCTTCCTTAATCTGCAAGATCCAGGTTCACAAAGCATCATCTTTCACCCTATATCAGAGCTCCTCTGCCCACTCTTCTCTCTTTCTAACAACTTCATCCTTTGGACAGGGGAGACCCCCTCAAGCCTCTTGAACTTTTGTTGTAGGACAAAGCCCTCGAAGAATCCCCTGGGAGCGGATTCGATTCCCACATTAGGCTCTTAGATCACTGAACTTTGAAGACCCTCAAGGTCCCATCGTTGTGATTTGGATGCATCCGAAGTCTTGAGCATGGGCAGGGGGACTTCTGGAGGCTCTTGAGCCTCTTAGCTTCGAAGAAGGCTGCAAGGACACCAAGGTCTGGGTGGTCAAATTCAGGGTGGAAGGAGTTCTTCTCTGTTCTTCGTGACCCCTCCCTAGTCATCGGATCACGACCGATACCTAGATCTAATCTGGGCCCTTGACATTAGGAGAAAAGTTGCGCTTCTTCATCTGATGGATCAGATTAAGTGGCTGACGTGACACCTCTTACCCCGCTAGATTGCACCCCTTTAGTGGGTAATTTACACGGACCCTCCACCAATTTTTGTAATTGTTAAAAAGTCTTGTAAATATCAATTATAATTTAAAAACATTTATAATATTTGCGAAGAGGCCCTCAAATTTTATTTTAATTGCATCCAGGTCCCTTGCCAGGTCACCTCACATGCCTGTGCACATGAGGGTTTGGGTATTTTGCTACTAAGCCCTCACATCTTTGTGTATTTATGTTTAATGCTAAAAGTTATATAATTAGTGTTTAATTTTTTGATATATTGCGCACAAGACCTTGTATATTCTCTTAATTGCATTTATGCCCCAACCAACCGGTTATTAAATTTAAAGTAATTATAAATTGCTCAAATGCCCTTGGATTTTGATTTTATGGATATTAAATGCATTTAAACTTTATTTAATTTGCAAACAGGTCCCTACTTGTTCTGATATTTATTTCTTTTATATTTAATATTACAAATAACTTTTTAATTCCAAAAATTGTTGGAAAATTATGCTTGCTATCACGATTTATCACATATATTTTTCACATGGCATATTAAGTTATTTTACTATTTATAAAAAATAAAATATGTGCATTTTATTCCCTGTTTGAATATTAAAATCAAAAAATCATAAAAACACCATTAAAAATTCCAAAAAATTAGAGTATATATTACTAAATATTCTACCTTTAGACCAAAATCACAATAAATATAAAAAGAAAACCTTTAAATGAAAAATCCTAAAAACTCTATAAAAAAATCATATAATATCATAACATAGTTTTTATTTTATATTTTTCTTTATATTATATACTATAAGTTAAAATGGTTTTGGAAATTTTGAAATTCTTATTTATTTTTAAAATCCCAAAACATTCGGCCTATTTATTATATTCACTATTTGTAAATTTTTATATGTTAAAAATATATAAAAATTTGCAAAAATTCATTAAAAATCCTTAAAATAGAGAATTAAGTTTACAAATACAAAAACATTTTATAATCTTAATTTTAAGAATATTTATATATGTTTAAAATTATAAATCTGTATATATATTATATACTTTATAATACTTATATACTACATATTATTATTACTTATAAATATATTTTATATTTAAACCTTTCAAAAAAGAGTGATTCCCTTATATACAGAGATATATATTTATTATATACCATATATATTATTTATAATATCTATAATATATATTATACCTTAAAAATTAGAAATAAATTAAAATTTTATTAAATAAAAAAGAAAACAAAAAATTTAAAAATATCAAAAAATTACATAAAAAAAATACAAAAAATTAAAAATTAAAAATCAATAAAAATATAAAAAATAGGAAAAACATATATTATTAGTTTTATTAGTTAATAATAATTATACCTATTCTCAAGTTTGCTTTTAGTGGTTTAACCCCTACACTTGTTGACCATACACACATTTTATAGGGTATAATAAATTTCACCCCATACAATTATGTTTTATTTCATATATCATGGGTTGATTGTTTGTTTGAGAGATTGATTCTGGTTTTGAGAGACGAGAGAGGTGTCGATACAACAATTGTTGGATCCAACTTATCTAACATCGTAGGCCCTCCAAGGCAGGATGTTAGGAACCTCATCTCAGTCATCTCAACAGTACCTCTCATGAAACACACATGTGATTGTAAAAGACCATACCTTTCTCTTTTAAATGATGCCCTCAGAAGCTCGATCAAACATCCATAAGTTACAAAACGATGGAGCTCCGATGAGGTCTTCGGCACAGCTTCGATGATGAACTTGGAACCAATGTCTAAGTGGTTCAACGACTTATCTTTTATAGGTTCAGATCCATATACAGATCTGGATCCAAATGCCGTAAACTGCCTTCAAACTTATGTAGCTTTCTTATATGATGTTCAATTTCTATGTTATTGGGCCGTTGGACAGGTATCGATGAGTACTATAGGAGACAGTAGTCATTTATCCAACCTGGATACTGAATCAGGATAGAAATTATGATTTAATGAATTTGGATACTTTGGTATCTCACATTATAAAAATTATATGGGAAGTCTCGACCCTCAGCTTTAAATGTGAATTCTAACCCAACCGTGATTCCCATGGAATGTGAGTCTTGAATGAAAGAACCCATGAAAATCTCAAATACAGTTAAACCCATAAAATTCTCAAAGGGAAATGAATTATGGTTTCGATGTTGAAGCTGTAAACATCAGAGGGTATTTCTCCCTCATGTCCATCTCAAGTTCCTATGTCACCTCCTCAACATTCTAGCTCTTCCAAAGGATTGTGACCAAGGGAATCTCCTTCCATCAAAACCTATTGACCACATGGTCCAGTATTCACATAGGTACCTCAAGACAGGAGAGGTTCATATTGACATCCAAGTCCTCATATGATATCACGTGTCTAAAATTTCCGATCTAATTTCATAGGTTTGCCAAATGAAATATATCATGAAACCCTCAAAATGTGGGGAAAGGGCAAATCTATATGCAGCCTTCCCAACACTAACTAGAATTTCAAACGGTCCAACAAACCGAGATGTCATCTTTCCCTTGGCATCGAATCTCTGAATGATCTTCATCGGGGACACTCTTAAGACTATGAAATCCCCAACCTCAAACTCGATGTTACGACACCACTATTCAATGTAACTCTTTTGATGGCTCTGCATGGTCAGTAGCCTCTACCTTGATGTTTCTATGGCTCCACTAGTCTGCTCAATGGTCTCTATAGAGTAGATAGAACTATCACCCACATATTGCCAACACAAGGTTAATGCATCTTTGCCTATAAAGGTCTTCAAACAGTTCCATGTCAATACTAGAATGATAAATATTGCTGTACATTAACTCCACTAATGGAAGATTATACTTCAAGGATCCCTTCCACACCATGGCACATGCTTGAAGTAAATCTTCAAGTGTTTGAATGGTCCTTTCTGACTACCCATCTGTCTATGGATGATATGGAGAGTTGAGATGCAACTAAATACTCAAGGCTCTCATGAACTCCCCAATAATGTGAGGTTAAGCGTGCATCTTTGTCAAATATCAACTACTTAGATCTGCTGCAAAGAAAAATGTGTTGATTGTATAAATTGGCTAGATGTGCTGGTGTGCAAGTCATGTTAAAAGCAATGAAATGGCCTGCCAAATTACATCCCAGTATCCTAGAGTACACGACAATGAT
Source organism: Ottelia alismoides (assembly GCA_037367405.1). NCBI lineage: Eukaryota > Viridiplantae > Streptophyta > Magnoliopsida > Alismatales > Hydrocharitaceae > Ottelia > Ottelia alismoides. Next base: position 1,045,138 of record JAZKJV010011002.1, read on the forward strand.
GTCACAAATTCCAAAGAAATTCTCTCCCACTTTCATATGGGAATAGGGAAAGGCTCTAAAACATTAGTAGGGTATTGGTATTCTTCCTTCTCCACATGAGAGCTAAACAACGACTAACATGTGATGCTACATCCCTCTTCGTGCCGTCTCCCCAAAAGTACCAGTGAAGATCTCGGTACATATTCGTGTTGCTTGGATGAATGGAAAGTCTCAAACTATGTGCTTCATCTATTATATCTCTCCCAAACTCTCGATCATCTGGGATCTCCCTTCCGTAGGATTGACTCACGAACTCTAAGCCATCGAAATTGTCCTCCAGACAACGATGATATGTGTCATGTAACGTCTAATATGTCTGCTAATCTGTATAATGTGGTCCCACAATCCATTGAACTTAGTTGATACAGTCACTGTACCTGAAGTGCTCTCAAATGGGTGCCACTCGCTCTTTGTCTTGGCAACATCCTAAGTTTGTAACCAAGTTGTTGATCCCTCTACATGTGACCACCTACTCAAGTCATTTACAACAATGTTTCCCTTACCAGGATGGTAAGAGATGGTGCAATCATAGTCCTTCATCATCTCCAACGTCTCTACCTCATATTCAGATCTTGCTGATCAAAGATGTACTTGATGCTCTTGTTATCTATGGATATCTTAAATGTATCCATTTATAAATAATGGAATCATATCTTCAACGTGAACACTACAACTGCTAACTCCACATCATGTGTGCTGTTGTCGCACTCATAGATCCTCAACTGCAATGATGTGTATGCTACAATCTGCCCTCACTGCATGTGTACAACACCCAATCCTTCCTTGGACACATATGTGTATATAGTAAAGTTCAAAATACCATAAGGAAGGGTAAGAATAGGCGTCGTAGTCAATCACTCCATCAACGTGCTAAAATTCATCATATTTGACACTTCAGACAAATGGCACATCCTTCTACATCAATCGGGTGAAAGGTAGGGCTAATTAGGTAAACCCTCAAGCAAAGCGTCGGTAGTCCTTGGTGAGGCCAAGGAAAATGCAAACCTCTATGATCATCTTGGGCTACTCCCAAGGTAGAACTACCTCAATCTTTGAATGATCTACTGATATACCTGCACCAGATATCATGTGGTCAGGAAATGCCAACTCTGATAGACAAAAAATCATACTTGTTGTCTTTACATAAATTTGATGCTCTCTCAATGTCTACAGAACAATGTGAAGGTGCGACACATGCTCGTGCTCATCATGAGAATAGACCAGAACATCATTAATGAAAACCACTCTGAACTTGTCCAAGTATGGACAAAAGATCATGTTCATCAGATCCATGAATGTGATAGGTACATTCGTGGGCCCAAATGGCATCACAACAAAATTGTAGTACCCATATATCGTACGGAATGTGGACTTTGACACATCAGAGCCCCTGATCCTCAACTGGTAGTATTCAGTTTGTAGATAGATCTTGGAAAACACCACTGCTCATTACAACTGCTTAAAGAGATCATCAATCTGCAGAAGTATACAACGGATCTTATCTTCCTGCATGTTGAGATGCATGTAGTCAATGCATAATATCATGGGAGTGTCCTTTTTCACGAAGAGGACTAATGCTCCCCATCGTACTGGGGCAGACGAATCCCTTCTCCAACAACTCTTGCAGTTGCACCTTGAGCTCCCTAAGCTCGATAGGTGCCATCTGGTATGGAGCAATAGGGATTGACTATGTAATAGGTAAGAATACGATCTTGAACTCTAACTCTCTCTCTCTCTCTCGAGTGGTAGACTGAGAAAATCATCTAGAAATATGTCAGAAACTCATGTACCACTCTGACATCCCTAGTCATCCTCTCATAGGATTTTGTGTCAACATTGTAGGCAAGAAAGCCTACACAACCCTAATTGATGTGCGGGTGTGCCCTAAAAGTAGATATATACTCAACCTCACTGTTTGAAGTATGTCTGTCAAACTGAAAGGCTGGCACTCGTGGTGAATGGAAAACACCTTCTTCCCAAAGAAATCCAAGCATGTGTGGTGCTTCTCCAACCAATCCATGCCCGAATGAAGTTGAATTCATCTAATTGAACCAAGCAAGATGTTAATATATCGAGTTTGTGGCATTTACAGTTTACTCTTGAGTTTATATATTCATAATTCCACCAAAGGTATACCATTAACAATTACTAAATGGATTACATGTGGGTTTTTGTTGTCACCCCCAAGCTAACACATGTATACCCTTACTAAAGCCTAATCCTTTCCTCTACATTGTTAGCCCCCTTTAGAGTGGGAGGTTAAGTGGAATGTGTGGTTTCTATCTATCCCCCAAGGTAATCTTTCTCTCTTTAAGTAACATAGAAGTTTACTTTATCTCATGATTTTCCGCTAGCCTTTGTTAATCTCATGGTGTTGACCTCTTGCTAATAATTGTCAAACTAAACATATACAAGTTAAGTATTATAGATGATAGACAAGAGTTGATTGAGTTAGTGGTTAATTTGTTGGAAATTAACACACATCAACATGGTATTGTCACTTCATGACTTGTATTGATTCCAAGTTTGGTTGTTTGATCCATTGGTTTATTTAATTAGAGTTCTTAGTCATCTTAGGAAATGAAAAAGTGGCTTTTGGCTAACTCAAGTATGTTAAGAAATAACCATGAACCTAAATGATCGATCGAATAAACGGTCGAAGTATGACAAACTAAAAATATAAGTGGATTCTCCTATAACAACCAATGGAGTCCATTTTGCATGGAAAGTACGCTACAAAATCCCTTTTTGACAAAAAAACATGAATAAAATATATTGCATCAAAATCAATGGTAGGATTCTTATCATAAAGGATTAATCCCATCAGTTAGATGACATAAAGATGCCAACTTGTTGACTACCTCCACTAAATAAAAAATGGTGATCACTCATTGATGAAACACCATTTCATCTCTTTTTATTAGATTTTGTACTTAATTACTGATCTAAACACAATAAAATCCAACTAATTCGGTAAAGTTACATAACAATCTTGTGCATAAAGTGGCTTAATTAGAAGAAATTAACTCATAATAAAAATCATAGAGAAATCCACTTATGATGATGAGAAATCTGGGCTAAAATGAAATATCTATCAATGTATATATATATATATTACACAAACTACTAACATTTTTAACCTCCATTGTGTAAATATTAGTAACCTCGTTCCATGAAAAAAATACCAAAAAATACTACCCCAGAATTTTTTTTATAAAAACCCCGATCCCTAATTTCAGGACAGAAAGCCGAAAAGCTACATAACTTCCTTATACAGTACTTGATGTTACCCTACTCACCTTTGAAGTACTCAACATGAAGATATCTACAAAATCGGGCCAATTTCAACGGAATAAGAGGTCATTTGTAAAAGATGAGTTTTGCGACAAAAATACTAATGAATATGCATTTCATCATCTTTATTCAATTATTTTAGCTTAAAATCCCTTATAAAACACATGTATATAATACTAACTCCTTATTCTTACTAACTTGCATCTGTGTATAAATATTGTACATATATTGATATTTTAACATAAAATAAATAAATAAATAAAGGAAAAATAAAGAAAAGAAAAGAAAAAAACAAGAAGATTGTATATATGTAATAGATATAGGCTGACCTGAACCCTGAGAGAAGGTCAAGGCTTGACCAGATCGATCAGGAATAAAGTAGGGGGAGATAGTGTACTTAAATCAGAAAATCCTAAAAAATGTGTGTTATAAATATTTGTATAGTTACACTATTTTATTTATATATAAATTAACCTCAAAATAAATAATTTTCAAAATAAAAGTTGTAAATAAAAATGTTTTCTAAATAATAAAAATGTTTGCAAAATAAAATCATGTATAGAATAAAAGTAACCATATCCAGAAAAAGCCATTAAGCGATAATTGAAAGATCAATTTCGGCTCCATATGAACTCAAATTAGTGAAACTCACTTCCATTGTATTCTAAATTAAATTATCTTTAAAATGTCTGTGGTTTCATAATTTTTGGAGTTACGGTTGAAAAATCAGTTTTCTAGGATGGTTTGTGCAATTTTTCCATTTTTTATTGTATTTATTATTTTATTTTATTTTTTGTACATACTATATTTTTAGTGATTGTAAATATTGTTTACTGTAATTTAAAGTAAATAAAAAAATTAATAAAAGAATTTCGTATAAAATTATTTCTTTATTTGTACTTATGTATAATGTGCATTATGTATATATGATATGTATAAAATTAACCTCCTTATATAAAATCAGGAAAAAATTATTATTATCTAACATTACTTAGTTTAATTAATATAATTACGAAATTTTAATTGATTGATTGATTTATTTATTTTTTGATTTGAAAACCTACCATGTATATAAGATGTGATTTTATACCTTAAATAACAACCATTAGGTGTTTTTTACAAATTATTTATTTTATTTATTTTATATAATTATGAATTTTGCTTTTATTTATTTATTTATTTATTTTTTATTTAATTAATTATCCACTAAATACTTTCTATTTTGTACATATTTTCCTTTTTGATTCTTCTTCTCCTTTTTTTTGAGCTCTCCTTCTTGTTTCTCTTGATCAAATTGGTGAGAGGAGCCCATTCTCCAAGAGCTATCTTGTCGCAGAAGGGTACCTAGCCTCCGAGCCATCCAGTGATAGCGAGTCGGCCTTCGTCGAGGCCATTACGGTCTTTTCCGCTTCTATTGGTGAGATCCATTTTTCTCGTTTTTAATCTAGGTTGATCGTAGTTCAAATTTTCACATTTTTATTTCATTGTCATTTTTTTAGATCATAAGTCTTAATCATGGTCTTAATCATCCATCACGATTTGATCCGCCTTCGATTTCTATTTCATCTTATCTTCATAATCCCTCCATTTTCATTTCTATCTCACGCAATCATTCAACTCCAACCACACACGGTGACCGGAGACACGGATCTTCCATCATAGTCGTCGGATCCATTTTTCCATTCACATATTATGTCAAAAAAATTTTGACCAAGCCGTCATGCTCGAGTCCATTCTTGATCCTGCAATAAAATTAATAAATAAAAAATAATACAATATTTCCTATGTTTCTCTCTCTAACATTTGTGTTGTAGGAATAAAACAATCTTTAATATTAACATTTTTACTGCACAGAAATATAATAAAAAAATATAAATTTACAGTTAAAGAAAAATCCTACAATTTAAAAAAAAAAGTGGGGCGACACTGTTGCTACACCCCCCTTCAATCGACGCCCTTCCGACACCGTCCACCTGAGCAGCCCGCTCCTCTGCGCCAACAACCTCTTTCTGTGCCCATATCATCAACCACTAGCGTCCAGCACAACAGGCAAAGCCTGCCACCACCTATCTCAACGAGCCGCACCCAACATCACCGTGGACAGCCCCACGCGAAGTCGCCCTCCGTCACTAGCCTACCATCGCCACTTTGCAGATCCGACCTCCATCCTCAGCCCGCTGCCCATCAACTGCTGTGGACTCCTGTAGCACCCATCACTTTTACCTAGATCAATAACCATCGGCCGTCTGCGAGCTCCTTCTCCGTCGACCAACCACCGCTGACGTCTCAACCGATCTTCACCGCCGACGCGCAAGCTCCACCGCCGTTGTTTCCTTGTGCCTTAGAGAGGAAGAGAAGGAGCGACAACTGCTATTGCTCCTCTTTGGCTTGGATACGAAAGAAACAAGAGAAAACCCTAACATGGGTTTAAAAAAATTTTGTGCAAATTGCAATCGGCTCCCCCTGGGTTTCCAAATTTGCAAAATACCTCCTGCCAGCCCCAATCACGTTGGGTAAATTGCGAAAATATCATGTTGTTTATTTCTTGTTATTCTCTGATGCACAAACTTTAGGTATTTACAAATAAGCCCCTCTTATTCAGACTTTTATTTCTTGTCTTTTCTTATCAAAATAAATGTTTTTATTTCTCTAAAAATTCTACAAAAAATTTTGTACATTCCTGCTGTGTTCCTCTTCATTGTGTACAAATTTCATTACATTTCATCTCCATTTGATACTATTAAAAAATTAAAATAGTGTCATTTTCCCTATCTAAAATTTAAAAAATTCATAAAAATTTAAATATCGCGTTAAAAATTCCAAAAATTAGATTAGTTTTCTTTTATTGTCTTTTAATTCCTTCACAATTTTCATGCCTTAATTATTTATAAAATCCAAAAAAATTGTAAAATACTAAAAACCTAAAAAATCATAAACAAATATAGAAAAATCCCAAAATTGTGATTTCAATTCATGTTTATAGACAATGCATTCTAGTTTTTAGTAAAAATAGATACAATAATTTCTGATTTCATTTGTATTTTTCAATTAAAAAATAATCATGTTTGCTCACTGTTTGCATTTTCTCTAGTTTTTATTCATTTCAAAAATCCTAAAAAATATCAAATTTTCAAAAAAATTACAAAAATAGTAAATTCCTAAAAACATAAAAAGGTTTTCTTTGGATATTTTTAAGCATTTTTATCATATTTTAAAAATACAAAAAGAGAGATTTTCATTTCTTTCGTATATATATCATTTGTTGAGAAAAAATAATCATTTTTGAAAAATAAAAATTTGACAAATTATAATCATTAAAATTTTGAAAATCGGAAAATAAAAAATTTTAAAAAATTAAAAAGACAAAAATCAAAACAAAAATAAGCATAGTGTACAATGAGAATTCTGTTTTCTTTTAAATGATTTTTTTGATTAATTGAATAACCCTCAAGAATTATAAACTCCCTGAGTTCGATCCAGTTGCTATACAGGTAAATAAGTAGCAAACAAATTTCTCTCGCTTCAGTACTCTTGTAATTAATTTTGTAGCTTGAGAAAGAAAAAAAATTTGTTGCGGGATATTTGGGTTGCAACGACCATTGTGCATTTATTTTCATCAATAATTTAAAACCTAAAAAATACTATTCAATAAAATGGCGTTGTTGTCGGAGAGGCATTGCGAGGGTAGTTAGGTTTCTCTTTTGACCTACCATTCTTGGTTGTATATATTTACTTATATTTTTCTACATTTACTCCATTGTTCATATTCACTGTTTTTATTTCATTTTTTCCTTCTCATATTTTATAATTGTGTTTCTTACACATTCTTTCTTTCTTTTTTCTTGAGAGGGCTCGCGGAACAAAGGAGGTGATCCTAGGAAAGCTTAAGCACCCTAGCGAAGCGGAGACAGTTTGATTCTTCACCAAGATGCAGGAAAGCGTGAGAGGAGGAGAAGAAGAACTGAAGGAGACCAAGCAAAAAAAACAGAATATGTTTTATTTATTTCTAGCATTTGAACTCTTGTAAAAATACATTCTTTTGTTATGGGGTCTGTTTCGTCAAGTGCCGGTGCACTGGAGGGACCTCATCGATTTTTTTTCGTCGCCTTATTTTTCTTTGTTTCTTGCGGATTTCGTGAGCTACCTATTGATTGCTTTAATTAATTTGCTTGAGCCATGTTATTAGTTAGGTTTAGACACCCTATATAAGAATTTCAATACCAATAGAATAGAGCGCAATTGGACCTGGTCAAATTAAATTGGTTCTTGACCGTTAATATAAGCTATGTTAGGACTGTTCACTTGCATTTGCATATAGGTTAGTTTATTTTTCTGTATTTAAATTCTACGCGGATCACCCTACATTACAGTATTGGTGAAAAGGTACACATCTCTAATTCCTGCATGCATCATTGTATTTAATCGCGCATTGGCATTTCCAATCTCCTTCCTTATTTTCACTCACATAAGTTAAAAAGGAAATTGGACACTCGGTAGGTGATTTATTGAAAATATTCAAACCAAGTGACAACTGCCAAAATTGGGACTATTAATATCGCTCAACCCTAAAAAGATGTAAGGGAAATTCATTGTTTTGGGTAAAGTAACCCCTCCTTGTTTGATTTATCTACAACGAGAGAGCGACTCACACACTAGGATAGAGCCACGTCCGAACTCTCTTCAAACTACTATATTGTGATTAGTTGTTCTCCAGTGAGGACTTCATCGGGTAGCCGGTAATCGATCTGGGATTTCCTTAGTAGAGTGGGCGGATTGGGTAGCCGGTAAACGGTCCGCATCCATACTGGCTGGGAAAAACTAGTTGTAAGATTGGGACAGTCTCCTGGGAGCATTGGGTTCCTAACAACTCTGATAGATTGTATTCTCACCAACTCTAAAAATTGACAAGATAATTGACCGAACTTTCACGGTCTTTACATTGTGTTGAGTTGGTGAACAGGGGGTTTGTATTCTATTTGATTGATTGTTTGCATACTCGATCCATCCGTGCATTTGCACCATGATTCTTGCATAGCTTGACTTAAATATCATGTTCTCCCTATCCCCATCTTTTATTTCAAAGATGGCCGACTGGAGTTATTTTAATCCGATCTTCGCGGATCCCTTGCACCCTCCAGCCGATCCTCCTTCTTTTTTTCCAGGAGGACTTTCCTCTTGATTTTTGTGCATATCTGCCTAACCCATTATTTTAGGAGTCGGACTTTGATTCTCACCCACCCTCATTCCACTCATCCACCTTCATTCCACTCACCCGATCTTAGGATTTTAAAGTCACCTTTCATGATTTCCACACTTGAGACCTGAACCAGATGATGCAGCATATGAATTCGAGGATTAGCAATCTATTTAACATAAATAAGAACCAGAACACTTCTCCATTACTTGAGGATATGGATTCACTTGAGGATAATCATGATATCTTGTAATCGCCCAAAATACAAAAAAATGAGAAAATTTTAAAAATCCAAAAAGATTTCAGGAGACACTTCGTTGATTCATTTTTTGAGGAGAGGGCACCCATGCCAAACCATTTTCCCACACAATCATTCACCACATGTCCCAACATTGACCTTGAGGATGCCACTGTATAGACTGCTCTTGGCAATCCTCGTGTATATGCTGATTTTGATCTCCACCCTTGTATGGACGAGGTACAAATATTCAAAAAAATGTTGACTGAACCTGAAGTGGTGGCCACCCTTTCTGAGATCATTAAAGCCCCACTTCACCAAGCCATGACCCATTTATCTGCTCCTCAACACAAGAAGAGAGAGTGGAGGAGCGGATCTGATAGTCACATCTTGACCATGGCCACTGCCCATGCCATCTCTCACCATCCACATTCTAAGAAAGCGAATACTGCCACACCTCTTGTGAGCTGCTCCATAGCTGACTATTCTTGTGATAACACTCTCCTTGACAGTGGTGCATCAATAAATTTAATACTCTTCTCTATGGTACAATCTCTTCATCTTGGTCCTCTCAAGAAAACCCGGATGATAGTTCAATTTGCTGATGGATCTATCAAGAGGGCGAAGGGTATCCTAGAAAACACAGTCATTCTTATTCAGTGCATGAACTTCACTTTTGATTTTTTCGTATTGCCCATGGAGACCTCCAACCCTGTGGAACACCCTCCATTCATCCTGGGACGACCTTTCCTCACCTCTGCAAGAGCCGTTATTGATTATGGATCAAGAGAGACTCGCTTCCGTTTTGATGTAGGAAGCGATGTGTTGATCACTACACCCATTGCTAACCAGAGACCTGCATCCCATGAGAGCATGCCCGTGTTAGCCAAACCCAAGAACTTTGACCTTGACGATACTATCAGAGATTCTTGTTGTATGCTGGATGATACTGAGACCCAAGAATTCCTCTTCAAGGAGTAAGAATTGGAAAGCATAGACCTTGGAGTTTCCCCTTCTGGTACACGGCGATGCATTGATAACATCTGCGGGATTTACATAGTAGACACCCTACAGCGGAAGGCGGACTCTTAGACTAAACAGGACAGACATGATTTTACTACTTTCACTAATGAGTCTGTTCCTATTCACCTTGATTTAGATGGGACTGATAAGGCCAAATTTGATTTGATTGCTTTTATAAAAGAATTTGGGCATTTTGATGAATATGATGATCCAGTAGAGGCTTGTCAGGTTGAAATTGATCCTACTTTTTTTGATAATGATTTCGAGCCTTTTTACTTTGATATTTGTGTGACTTCCCAGGCAGAACATGACCACACTACTTCCACTGACAGGTTTGTGCCTAAATACTCTAAGACCGATGAGGATAAATTCTTGGTCGATCCTGATCAGTTTATGTCTAATGATGAGCCCAATATCGACCTACACCTTGTCAGATCCATACCTTAGCGATAATGCAAGAAGGTTCACTTTCGACCTTCTTGTCCTTTATACATCCATTCCTCTTGTATATCCTTTCATTTCATTCTTTCTTCTTCCGTTTATCATTCACCCCTTTTCCGTGTGTGTGTGTATATATATGCTATACTTAGGATGTGCTTTATCCTAAGTATAGGGGGTGAATGATTTGTATTGTTCATATTTGTCCTGTTCATCACTCCTGTTGTTGCCTATACTTAGGGATGCTCTACCCTAATTATAAGGAGGTGATGTTGTTCATATCATTTTTTTTGTTTTTCATTGATTCTGTACATTCTGTTCATCGGTTTTCCCTTTTGTATAGTCTTCTATACTTAGGATCACTTGATCCTAAGTATAGGGGGGATTGCCGACTTCTATTCTTTTCATCTTCTATTTGAGTCGTTGTAGCATAGGAGTCTTTTTGCTTTTCTATACTTAGCATGAGTCATGTCTTCCTTTACCGCTCTCTGATCACTATGAGGACATAGTTTGATCTAAGTATAGGGGGGTGTCATATATATTGTATATATACTTTAGACATAACTCTTACTTTTAAATATGATTATTTTTGGGGATATGTATATAACTTCGTAAAAGATACGTGTGTATATAGACTTTGATCATCTTTAAAAAAACAAATAAATAAAAAAACAAACAAAAAAACAAAAAAAATAAAAAAAATAAAAAAAATAAAAAAGCAAAAAAAACACAAAAAATCCTTGTATATACTTTGTATATATTCTACTAACCCTTTTTTCCTTTAAAAAAACCTAACAACTACAAAACCAAAAGTCTAAAAATTTGCATAAAAAATAAAAAAATCTCTCTTTTCACATGTGCATCGTTTTCCTTTCTTTTCTAAAAACCTATAAAAATTTCAAAATTAGAAAATGTTTAAAAAAATTGCTTTCTGTTTGCACATTTCTTGCATTTACACGTGCATTTTTCAGGATAGTATTGACATTTTAACTAAGTATGGAATAAAGTTGAAGAATGGAGCTTAGTTGGACGTTAGTCCACTTAATTCAGAGGAACCTTATAAGGAATGGAGTTTAGACTTTTCATGTCCTAGCGACTTAATTCTTTGAGTCCATAAGACTATGTTCACATGTCATCTTGATTAGTCTAAGTATAGTATTTAACAACACACGCATGATTCTTTCAGACTATGTCTTATCTTGGACAAGCACTCTACACGTAGCTCTTCATGGAGGAGGTAGTGAGGAGGCAGAAATTTTTGGCTTGGAGTAGCATACGAGTGTAGTACTTCTAGGCAGAGCCTCTCATCTTCCTCTAGGGAGGGTTGTGCATCTCAACCTAATCTAATAGCATTGAGGTCTAAAGACAGCATGCTGTGGGGTTTCAATAATGCTTCAAAAGAGGGATAGTCTACTAGTTCAAGAGGAAAAACTCCTTATGTACATGATGCACCTTGTATATATTTTTTTAAAAAAAAGGAAGAAGAGAAAAAATGTAGAATCTCTATAAGTGGACATGCCTGATTGAAAAGTAAAATGCCTGCCGAAGTGTATATACAAGGATAAAGAAAAAAGAAAATAATAAGAGCTTCAAAGTCAATTTTGTGTAAGCTTGTAGCTAGATGACTTGGCTACACTGGTCATGCATCCAAATATAGGTAGCTACACTAGTTACCGCCCGTTCTTTTCTCCATCTCCTCTTCTTGAGTTTGTTGTACTCAAACTTAGAAGGGAATATCTCCACTCCTCGAGGAAAGAGTTGCTAGATCGAGGGACTAGAGTTACATTGTTGAGGGAGGCTGTTTCTTTGCTACTTTTGAGATGGGGATCTATATTACACTTACACTGTACCAGTAAAGACTCATAGTCGTATGAATTTGTGTATGTAGACTTGTTCTGATTTGACTGTTGAGGAGACCTGAATAAGAGTCTTGTGGAACTTAAAGGTTGTTAGGTTTTAAATCCATTTCCCATTAAGGTTCTACCACGCTAATAATCCAAAGGTTTGACAGAGCTCCATACTACAATTTTATGAAGATAAGTTTAATACTCAATATTATCCTAATTTCTTTATTTTTCCTTTCTTTTTCTTTTATTCACTTATTCTTCCAAATAAGTGTTTCCTTAGGGACTAGTAATGGTAAAGCATAGGGGGGTGATGAATATGCATTTCATCATCTTTATTCATTTATTTTAACTTAAAATCCCTTATAAAACACTTGTATATAATACTAACTCCTTATTCTTACTAGCTTGCATCTGTGTGTAAATATTGTACATATATTACTATTTTAACCTAAAATAAATAAATAAATAAATAAAGGAAAATAAAGAAAAGAATAGAAAAAAGAATAAGATTGTATATAAATAATAGATACAGGCTGACCCGAACCCCAGAGAAGGTCAAGGCTTGACATGATCGATCAAGAATAAAGTAGGGGGAGATAGGGCCCTTAATCAGATTATTCAAAAGGAATGTGTGTGTTGTAAATATTTGTATACTAACATTATTTTATTTTTACATAAATTTAACTCAAAATAAATAATTTTCAAAACAAAAGTTATAAATAAAAATATTTCCTAAATAATAAAAATGTTTGCAAAATAAAATCATGTACATAATAAAAGTAACCACAACCGGAAAAAGCCATTAAACAATAATTGCAAGACCAATTCCAGCTCCATATGAACTCAAACTGAATCAAACTAAATTCCATTGTATTTTAAATTAATTATATTTAAAATATCTATGGTTTCATAATATTTGGAGCTACGGTTGAAAAATCAATTTTCTGGGGTGGTTTGTACAATTTTACCATTTTTATAGTATTTATTATTTTATTTTTTGTACATATTATATTTTTAATAATTGTAAATATTGTTTACTGTAATTTAAAGTTAATAAAAAATTTCTAATAAAAGAATTTTTATAAAAAAATTATTTCCTTATTTGTACACGTGTATAATGTGCATTATGTATATATAAGATATATAAAATTAACCTCCATATATAAAAACCACAAAAAATATTATTATCTAACAATAATTAATTAAATTAATATAATTAAAAAATTTGATTGATTGATTTATTTATTTATTGATTTGAAAACCTACCATGTATAAAAGATTTGATTTTATACCTTAAATAACCACCATTAAGGTGGCTAATTATATTTTGCAAATTAATTATTTTATTTATTTACGAATTTCGTTTTTATTTATTTATTTATTTATTTATTTTATTAGCCACTAAACACTTTTCTTTTTGTACATATTTTCATTTTTGATTCTTCTCCTTTTTATTGAGCTCCTGTCCTTCTTGTTTCTCTTGGTCAATCTTTGGTGAGAGGAGCCCATTCTCCGAGAGCTATCTTGTCGCAGAAGGGTGCCTAGACTCCATGCCGTCCAATGACAGCGAGTCAGCCTTCGTCGAGGCCACTACGATCTTTTCTGCTTCTCATTTTTAATATAGGTTAATCATAGTTCAAATTTTCACATTTTTATTTCATTACCATTTTTTTAGATCATATATGTTAATCGTAGTTTTAATCATCCATCACGAATTGATCCGCCCTTGATTTCATTTTCATCTCATCTTTGTAATCCCGCCATTTTCGTTTCTATCTCACGCAATCATTCAACTCTGACCACACATGGTGGCCGGAGACACAGATCTTCCATCACAATCGCTGGATCCATTTTTCCATTCACATATTCTATCCAATAAATTTAGACCGAGACTTCGTGCTCGAGTCCATTCTTGATCCTATAATAAAACTAAAATTAATAAATAAAAAATAATACAATATTTCCTATCTTTTTCTCTCTAACATTTGTGTTGCAGGAATAAAAAATAAAAAAAATCTCAAATTAAATTTTTTACTACTGGGCAATAAATTAAAAAAATATATTTACAGTTTTCAAAAAAATAATTTTCCTACATTTTTCAAAAAAAATAAAAAATAAAAAAGTAGGGCGGTACTGTTGCCACATCCCCCCTTCTCAGTCGCCGCCCTTCCTACACCGGTGGCACCCGTCCCCTCTGACTGAGCAGCCCGCTCCTCCGCGCCAACAACTGCCTTCTCCGCCCTGATTGTCAACAATAGGCCCCCAGCACAGCAGGCAGCACCTGCCGCCACCTATCTCAGCGAGCTGCGCCCAGCATTACCGCAGACCACCCCGAGCGAAGTCACCCTCCGCCGCTAGCCCTCCATCACCGCTTTGAAGACCCGACCTCCATCCTCAGCCCGTCGCCCGTCCACAGCCACGGCCTCCTGTAGCGCCTTTCACTTCCGCCCAGATCGTCAACTACCCACCACCTACGAGCTCCTTCTCCGCCGACCCACCACTGTTGCCGTCTCCACCGATCTTCACTACTGACGCACAAGCTCCACCACCGCCGCTTCCTTACGCCTTTGAGAGGAAGAGAAGGGGTGGCGGCTTCTATTGCTCCTCTTTGGCTTGGATATGAAAATAAACAAGAGAAAACCATAAATGGGGTTTTTTTTTAAAAAGTTTTGGGCAAATTACATTCGGCCTCCCTAGGGTTTCCAAATTTGCAACATACCCCTTGCTAGCTCCAATCACGTGCATTGCATGTGTTTCTTGGGTAAATTGCGAAAATCTCCCTCTGTTTATTTCTTATTATTCTCTAATGCACAAACTTTAAGTATTTACAAATAAGCCCATGTTATTCAGACTTTTATTTCTTGTCTTTTCTTATTAAAATGAATGTTTTTATTTCCTTGAAAATTCTACAAAAATTTGTGCACATTCTTGCTATTTTCCTCTTCATTGTGTACAAATTTCATTTCATTTTATCTCCATTTGATATTGTTAAAAAACAAAAAACAGTGTCATTTCTCTATCTGAAATTTGAAAATTCATAAAAAATTAAATATTGCATTAAAAATTCCAAAAAAAATAGATTAGTTCTCTTTTATTGTCTTTTATTTCCTATCCAATTTCCACACCATAATTATTTAAAAAACCAAAAAAATTGCAAAATACTAAAAATCGAAAAAAATCATAAAAAAATCTAGAAAAATACAAAAATTATAATTTTAGTTCCAATTTATAGATAACGCATTCTAGTTTTTAGGAAAGATAGTTGTAACAATTTCTGATTTCATTTGGTATTTTTTAAATTGAAAATAATCCTGTTTGTCCACTATTTGCATTTTCCCATGTTTTTATTTATTTCAAGAATGCTAAAAAATCGAAAAGTTTCTAAAGAAATACAAAAATAGTAAAAAAAATTCCTAAACACACAAAAATATTTTTTTGGATATTTTTGACCATTTTTATCGTATTTTAAAAATCCAATAAAAGAGGGTTTCATTTCTTTCATATATATATCATTTGTTGAGAAAAAAATAATTATTTTTGAAAATTAAAAATTTTAAAAACTAAAATGATTGAAATTTTGAAAATCTGGAAATTAAAAAAAATAATAAAGTTTTAAAAAATTAAAAAGACAAAAATCAAAACAAAAACCAAGCATAGTATACATTGAGAATTTTGTTTTCTTTTAATTGATTTTTTTCGATTAATTGAGTAACCATAAGAAATTGTAGCCTCCTTGAGTTCGATCTTGTTGCTATACAGGTAAAGAAGTAGCAAAAAAAATTCTCTCGCTTCATTACTCTTGTAATTAATTTTGAAGCTCGAGAAAGAATTTTTTCCGGGATATTTGGGTTGCAACAACCACTACGCATTTATTTTCATCAATAATTTAAGACCACAAAAATCCTTTTCAACAAATACTCATTGTACAAAACATATTAAATTAATCATATCATTTCATGTACATAACTAACTTTTTTTACCCTTTCTTTTTCATTTATTTATTTTACTTTATATTGTAAAAATTTTCATAAAAATAACAATCTAAAAATACTAGAAAAGTTGTAAAAAAAGAGGTTCTGACTTGTGCATTTGGACTTATTCATTTTTATATATTTAACTTCCTAATTTTATTCCAACTTTTCTTAAACCATAAAAATACAAAAGCACCGCATTCATAATTCATGCATGATTTTTCATCATATTTAATTTTTGTATGCATAATTAATTTATAGAAAACTTATTACAAAATATAAAGGACACAAAATCGGTATTTTATATTACATATATCACGAAAAATTTCCTATCTTACATTATTGAGTCCGGTTGCACTAGAGTTCTTCATGAACTTTGTAGATCTCATTGAGCCATTAGAGTCTGTCATGTATTTTTAATTCATTTTATTTTGAATATTAACTTTGAGTCAAGGTTAAAGATTGATCTCAGGGAAAACTTTTCTATTGAGGCAACTACACTTGGTTAGTAAAACATAATCTTGGGTGGACCTACAACTTTATTAGATGTCTTTTGGTCTCCCTGCGGTTGGACCTTTGTTGGAGCAAGCTAAAGAGACCTTCCTTTAGATTGTCACTTTCTGGTAAAGCAAGGCACTTGATGAATCCTATACATCCTGCCAAGACAACTTGCTTTGCATGCTTTCTTTCTTTAGGAGAAGGGATAAGAAATTGACTGAGCGTTAGTGCAAGCCATTATGCTCATGCGATCCATTTTCTACTTTATTCCATCTCAACTCACCAGATCAACGATTACCTTCCCCGATCAAACCTCCACTGAAAACCTTTCTTCTAATCACATCCTCTTGCTCGTTGACCACCCGATCAACTCTCCTGTACTAATCCCTACACCCTTCGTTCTACCCAACACATCTTCCAACCCAAATCCAAACATCCATGACTCTAACCATTCTATCTCATCCCTAAACCCACACCCCACTCTTCCTCGTTACTAATTGAGAGTCCTAAACCTATTCCTAATCACTTTCTCCTTATCTCTTTCCAACAACTCCATCACCCTCACATCTCTCAAAACCAACCTCAAAAAAGCTTCTCCTTAGATGAGCTCAGTAGATCTTAAGATACATAAAGATAGTAAATGAACTATTTATGAACTTCACATCATGGAAACATGGAAAATTATCAAATTATTTACATAAAAGCACGGTATGTTCATCGTATGAACAACAAATTTTGGCACAATGATTTGTATTTTGTGAAACCATTAAATTAGGGAATCTATTTTCTTAATAAAGTTTCTAATTATAACGAATATTAAGATGAGATCAGGTTTATCTCTTGAAGTGCGAGTCTCGAAAGAAAGAGACATCCCGAATCAAGTCCAATTTGCATTGTCTCTCTCGTGGGCACGGGGATGAATCGTGTTGCTTCCCATGAACTTGGATGTCATCTTCACGAACTGGGCTTCAAGAAGAGGCATGTATGAGATGTTTATACTCAAGACTCTTCTCTTTCTCTAATTCACGAATTTCTTAAAGGATTAGGTCCTCCAAAACTCAAGTGAATAAAAGAGAGAGTCTTACTCTCCTTTTATATACATTGTACATATCTATTGAAGAGTCTTCTCCTCAAGTAGGCATGTGCAATGATGGCCTTTGGATTGTTGATCAAAGTCTTAATGCCAAGTCCTTGTTCAAGAGTACAATTATCTTCTTATTTATCTTCAATTAATATAAGTAATAAATCAAGCAACAGATCAACAAAGAGTTCAATTCAAGGACTCTTGTAGTGGTGGCATGTGTCAATACACAAAACAAAAAATTCCATATATGGAATGAGATTGTTGCTAAATGGTTTATTCAATAAATAATGTAACAATATTAAGAGCCTTTTTCTCAATAGGATTCAATATAGTGGTGGCATGTCTACAACCATTGTACATGCCCCATATTGACTAAATATAGTCATGTTTGCCATCTTTTACTTATCAATGAATTATCTTGATAATTACATTATCATTATTGGAGAATTTATGAAAATAATCCCTATAGCATATGAATAATATTCACAAGCACAAAAAATATAAATCCAATTTATATATACGAAATTATTGTGAATAAAATTCACAAATAATATCATGCCTTGGAAATATTATGCAAATCATATTTACATATTTATATTATTTACACAAATCATATTCATTAAAATATTAATTATTGTGATATTTCACATTAATTAGTGAAATAAATTTTGTGAATCAAAATAAAAAATGCCGTTATGAAAAAATGTTGTAGTAATAATAATAACTACAACATTGATATCTTTAGGCATGAGCCCTAATCCAATCAGGTTCATGATATACAAATGCAGATACTTGGAGATAATGTCAGGGAGATCATACTATATAAGTATAGTGAAATGAAATATGGATATCAATCCAATTTCAAGTTTATACTAGTTTTAGATTGAAATCGACACACTCTTATCAATTGAGCTTGAGTGGAACTCTTCACACTCTAAATGGGCTCAACAAAATGCAAGCCACTCCATATGAGCTCGAGAAAGTATTAGTGAGTTGAACCATGTATCCTTGACAATTTGTAATCAAAGTGCAAACCATTTGGAGCTTAGAATGGATCTCAATGAGCGTTTATATATTTCCATTTTTGTGACTGATGAATCTCTTATTTATTATCACAAAATCCATTTATTATCATCCAAACTTGAACAAATCAATAAAATGTGTAACTAATTCTCTGTAAATTAGCAATTAACTTCTAACTTGTAAATAAACCTAATAAGTGTATACAACTAACCTCTTTTATTTTCTTTTTTTTATTCTTTTAAAAATCCCCACAAAATAAATTAAATACTCCATATATTTATTTTGGGCTTTAAATGAAATTTTAAAAAAATCACAAAATAATTAAAAGAGTGTTTTTATCTATTAGAAATACTTGTCAACATTTCTATTTTGTCTTTTTGATCTCTTTTGACTTTTTGTCCAACACAAATCTTGTAGATCTCCTCGTGATCTACAACTTTCATATTTTGACTTTTCTTAATTTTGCTTCCTTTTATTTCTTTTTGAATTTCTTATTATTTTATATTTTTCTTAAATTCTATTGGGCCATGTGGTGCTCTCTAGAGCCAAGTGCAACGTCCATACGGGCTGGGTAATTTGTATTTCAACCCACCAAGTTCTAATAATTATATAAAAGTCCTTCCAAGCGCGCATGCCTCGTGTGTGTCCCTGGGGAATTTACGTAGAGGACCAACCGATTTATCATATTACAATTATGCAACTTTAAATGATCAAAATACATATTTTACCTTTTCTTCTCCATGTTTTTTTGCAAATATGCCCCTAGACTCTTCGTTCATAACTTGAGCAAATGATCTCCAAATTGAATGATTTTAGTTTAGTTTATTGCTAATTTTTCACTCTACATTATGGTATATTGTATTCTCTAATTTGATACTTCATACAATGAGTTAAATTTTAATATTTTTTCCACATGTCATATGCTTATTATTTAAATACCATTAATTAATATTATACGTCAATTGATAATGGTATTGGATCTCTTATGTATGCTCATTGATCTGACTAATTCAGAGCATATCCTTGCTTTAATAATTTTTTGCATAATATGGCATCTTGCATCATTTTAAATTACAGAAAACCAACTAAAATTTGCATATTTCTCCTCATGCATTGCATGGAATTCGAGTGTACATTGCATCACGTTTACTCTGCATTTAATTAAAATTAAAATAAAAAATGCATGTTATGTATTCAACATTATGTTTGCATGCATTGAATTGTGTTACATCATGCTCCATATTTCAAGTGTTTAAAAATCAATAAAATAAATGTTTTCTTCTCATGCATCTCATGCTTTTTCATTACATTAGTATTTTTACGTGATTATTTTATGCATCAAGTTTCTGTGTGTTTTGTGTGCATATTACATCTGCATTAGAAGACCTAGATTAATGAATCTAATCAATCAGTATTAATAATTAATTTCTAATTAATTAATGAGGAGGCTCATGTCCCTGTATTCGACCTTGGTATGCTTGCCAAGTAAAAATTCATCTACACATATTCAAGCTTGTGGTTGATGTTGCCTAGATCCAAATTCACCTCCTGTTCTATGAAAATACGACATTATTAAGGAGGTGATTTTGCAGTTTATCAGATGGTTCCATTGTTGGGGACACAACTCATACTCGTTTATTTTTTTGGATTTTAATGCATTATTTTTTAGTTGGTTATTTTTAAAAATTTTGGTATTCATGTTGGTTTTATTTTTTTTCATTTTTTTGTTGATTAAATTCCTTGATATATTTCTAATGATTTTCTTTTGTGGTAAAACCTGTAGAGTGGAGGATGCTTGAGCAGCATGGAGGCATGGAGTTGGGAGTTCCCGTCGCGAGGAGACGTAGAAGAAAATTTGAAGAAATCAAGACATTTTAATTGGCATTTTATGCATTTCATTTTCATATAAAAGTGTAATAATTTCCACCGATCCTCGTTCGAGGGCTCGCATGTGTACATAAACATGGACATTACATGTGTTGTGTGGAGTCGGTTTCACCCATATCTGGTTGGGGCTTCACTTGAGTGTTCAAACCTAGGGTTAGATACACGACTCTCTGAACTTCCACTACTTTAAATATTATGTACTTGATTGTAGGTTAGGACACATCAATAAGGGTCGAGGAGATTCACTTCCTCTCATTGGGTCATTGGGATGCACAAAAACAACGCTTGATTTACCATAAATTAACTCAAATTATTCCTGCTAATAATATCATGTTTAGGTGTGGTTTCTTTGACTTTCATGCATGTCGTGTAAAATTTAAAATATAGTCTTTCACATGCATTGAGAATTCTGGAAGAACTATAAGTTCTCTCTCAAGCATGCATCATGTTTTCTCGAATGCATTGGCTTTTCTCGATCTTCCCCGGATTTATCACTTAGGATTTTTATGGAATCAGGAATGGTCATTATATGATGACTACATTATCTATGCTCACATTAAATCAGTGATAACCAAAGGCATAAAATTGGGACTATTAGTCGAAAAAAATAAAATGAAATGAAATGAACCTTTGATTATGGAGAGCAATACACACATTGTACGCAGGATCTGATTGTATGTTGAGAGTTGATGATGAATCCCTAGGATAGTGCCCAAAACCTATCTTTAATCTATGCATAACGAACTTGAAATTTGGATGATAACCAACTAAAACAAACAAGATAAATTTGGCCAAACCTTCACAGCCCGCATGTATGAAGTTGGTGAAATCAAGGGTATCATTGCTTGTTTTATTGAGTCTGAATGTGCATTTTCACCCAACCCTCATATAACCCTAATTACTCCATCCTTATCTCCATAGATTCAATCATCACCTGAGATTCACCCATCTTTGTAAATACTCCCCCTCTCTAACCCTAGCAATTCTCCAATTCCCCATCCGTAGTTCCTCATACAGAAACTTAGGCTACTCTTCAGCTGAAGTATAGGGGGAACCTTGTACATCCTCTGAGTATTCACCTTAGGTTCCTCCACCCTCACTGCATATCTCTATGCAGGCTCTTCTCAACGTAAGTATAGTGGGGACCTGAGCCCCTATCACTTCCCCAATCATTTGGTCTCCTCCTACATTCATCTTCTTATACTTAGGGTATTCTTAACAAAAATATAGAGGACCTCCGAAGTTAGTTCCCATATAGTTTCCTATATTTTGGCATGAGCTATGGCTTCATATCACTTTATGCTATGAGTCCATAGCAAAAGCTATGTATAGGAGGGGTGTACCATTACTACTTCATATATACTTTAGCCATATCTCATATTTTGAAATTTTTATTTTTTTAAATCTTAGGGCTAGGGTATATTATTTTGTGAACTGATTTTCATGAAATGTTTGTAAAAGCTCTGGAA
The DNA here is from genome assembly GCA_037367405.1 of Ottelia alismoides. Taxonomy (NCBI): domain Eukaryota; kingdom Viridiplantae; phylum Streptophyta; class Magnoliopsida; order Alismatales; family Hydrocharitaceae; genus Ottelia; species Ottelia alismoides. Next base: position 1,067,143 of record JAZKJV010011002.1, read on the forward strand.
AATTTTCTAGTTTGTGTGACAATATTTTTAAAAATACTTGACAATGGTTTGAAAAATGGAAATTGACTCGTTTTAAAATTGTTTGAAAAATATTTTGAAAATCTATATATTACGTAACATGATTTGGAAAATGTTTTCAAAATTCTTTAGAAAATAAGTGATTAAACGAGACTAATCTGTATTCTTCTAACCTTACTAAAAAAATCCATAAAAATCTAACTAATAGAGAAAAATTCTCTAGCAGTATTTTTTACCACCAAACTTAAAAATAAGTAGTTACTTACTTCTTAGTGTGGGAACTACAATCTCCCATAGAAGAGTGGGTGGTTAAAAGACACTACGAATGGCACCATCTTGAAGTGATACGAGTACCCATCTAATGGTTTGTACTTACACCCATACTACTCAGAAGTAGATGCAACTATTAATATAAGCTTAGGCAAGTTGTTATTTATCTAAAGAAGCTAAAAAAATAAAACTTCCATAAATATTGCAAAAATAGAAAATCACTAAATTTGGAGTTGATGTAACCCTAACAAATTCACTATCACTCAAGGCATGAGGATTTGAGAACACTTGCCTTTTAGGGTCTTCAGAGTTTGAGTTAACCAGCCTTAGTCATTAGGGTTTGCGACTTTAGAATCCTCACTTCTCTAGTTTGAAGGATATGAGCACTGTATTGCACTCTTAATCTCTACCTTCTAAGAATATGATCATCACATCACTTTCACAACTGCTTGAATGATTAGAATGAGTTAAGGCTTCTCTCGAGGGATTAGGACTTGAGATTAAGTCTAGACTCGATTTAATGATGCTCGAGGATGGGATAAATTCTATGAAGGCTTCATGAAACCTGAGTGTCACCAAACCCTAGCTAGTATGTGAACATGTTCTCATGTTATCTTTTGATATTGATCTATATGCCAGGATGTGATGAAACTAAATAATTGTTGATCCGTGTGCACCAACTTGGTAAAAGTAGTAGAGCTAGCATACAAAAAGAAAAGAAAAGAAATGAAAATGAAAAGATCTCTCAAATACAAAGTCAAATTCAAAGATCTTCAATCAAAGGCAAGCACTCCCAACCATTTCAATGTATCAACTTGAACCAAAGCTAATTAGGTCAAATGAGTCAGGCTAATAACTCAAAAAAGGCTCTACATCATAAGAGATAAAAGTCTAGGTGTAAGTATATTAGATACTTAAAGCAGACACACCCCAGTGTACTCCCAAGAAAACAAGTAAAGACAAATCAACAACTCTTGAAAGACACATTGATCAACAAATAAAAAATACATGTGTTGAGTAATAAGACACTAGAGAGGACCCTTGTTCCATTGCAAGGAAGATAAGAAAATACACAAACATATGCCCTCCATCATCTGGCTTTCCATTTACATTTTCAAGTTAGACAAACTATATAGAAGGTGGATTAAACGCAAGAAATGACTTATTCACTAGTGTTAAGGATTAGGTCTAGAGGAGAGTTTCAAGGACTGAGGCCTTGGGTGACATCTCTACTCGACTCTCGTGATTATAGTACACTAAATGTCATATCCTTATATTATATGTACAAACAACGAGTATGATAATCAGAGAAATTGGATTCCTTTTGACTAGCGCTTAGTTGAGCTAATGATTTTAAGATTACTCAAATTAAGGGTCCTTGATGAATTGAGCCTTGAAAATTCACATGCCTAGAAAAAATTAATCCGACTCCTCCATTACTTTTAGATGCTCGAGTACGAGCATAGTTTACATATAGGGGTGATGAATCTCTGATTTATCATCACAAAATCCATTTATTATCCTCTAAACTTGAACAAATCAATAAAATGCATCACTAAGTCTCTATAAGTAGCTATTAACTTCTAACTTGTAAAGTCCTAATTAGTGTATAAAATTAACCCCTTTTATTTTCTTAATTTCCTTTCTTTTATTACTATTAAAATCCCCAAATAATTAGATTAAATATTGTATATATTTTTTTTTGGGTTTTATAAGAACTAAAAAATATCACTCTCCTCTTCAAGACTCCTCTGAACTCCTGAAGACATATCACTCTCCTCTTCCTCTTGATGCTTCAGGTTCTAGAAAACTGGCTAAGAAAGTTGCCTTTGACATACCAGAGAAGGAATTTTCAGAGGAGGTACGGATGAGATGATCTATATGAGTGAACTCAGTTCGGCTATTCTTAAGCCATATCTGAGCAAGTAGCCGTGTGTCGACCCTCGTTGGACGTTCCCCACCCCCTCACTATTATTCCTCTGACGATGACTCTAACAACGACACATATGTATACTACCCACCCCCTCTCTCCCGCAAGAAGGTCTGTCACAAACCTTCTTGATCCTTGTACATTCCCACTCCTCCTTATACAGTTTTTCTTTCTTTTGTTTCCCTCCCTCCCATGTGATTCGCATCACTTGCCCTAGTTCCGTATCATTTTCATTTTGTGGCTATACTTAGGATGACTAGATCCTAAGTATAGGGGGTGAGTGACCCGAGTTGCTCCATCTCTTCTTTTTATTTTCTTTTTATATATTCATTTCCATACTCATCGGTCCCCCAATCTTGTGTTCTCTCCAATACTTAGGTTGACCAGAGCCTAAGTATAGGGGGGTCGATGCCCATTGTGTATTCTTTAACGCTCTTATATTCTTTTTCTCTTCTATTCTTTTCACCCCCTTATGCTTAGTACTAGCTATGACTTTTTGTCACCTAGTGCCATGAGGACATATCATATGCAAAGTATAGAGGGTTGGTATATATTACATATATACTTTACCTGTAGTTCGTACTTTGACTTGTTTGTGATTAAAATAAGGGGTTCTAGGTAAATTATTGCAAATAAGAGGTATAATAAAAAAACTTTTTCATAAAACCAATCATTTTAAAAAAAATTAAAAAAAGACTAAAAAACTAAAAACTCTCCTTAAAAAACACTTTTTCAAAAAAAATCTCTTTTAAAAAAACTTTTCAAAAAATTCAAAAAAGTCTCTTTGAAAAAACTTTCCAATTTTCCCCCTTTTTTTCATCTTTCTTTTCAAAACAAACAAATCTTTTTTTAAAAAAAGAATGTTTCTTTTCTTATTAACCATTCTTTTTCAAAAAAAACTTTTGAAAAAATAAAAAAACAACAAAAACATTAAAAAAACTTCTTTCTTCTTTTCCTTTCTTTTTTTAAAAAAAACTTTTTCCTTTTTTTTTTAAAAAATAGAATTAAAAAAGATCACAATAATCAAAATCACAAAAAAACCTAACTATTAAGTTGGCTTAGTCCTGACACTTTCACATTCACACAAGTCTAGTGAAGTTCAAGAACATTTGGTTTATGAGGTCTTGAGATTTTGAGTTACCAGCCTTAGTTATTATGGTCTTTGACTTAATTGTTGACATTTCCCTGGTTTGAAAGATTTGTGTGCTATATTGCATGCATAGTCTCTACCTTAAGAATAGGATAAACACCTTACATACACGACTGTGGTTATGATGAGATGAGTTGAAATTTCACTTGAGGAACTAGGATGAGGGATTTGAGTTTGGACCTGATTTAATGATGCTCGAGGATGGGATAAAATCAATGAAGGCTTCCTGAAACCTGAGTTTCAGCACCTTTAGCCAGTATGAGAACATTTTTCTTGTATTATCTCTTAACATTTACCTATGTGCCAAGGTGTGATGAAATCTAAAAAATTTTTGTTGATCATTGTGCACCAACTCTTGCTAAAAGCAGCGGAACTAGCCAAAAGCAAAGAAAAAAAGAAAGGTGAAAGGAAAGCTCTCACCATACAAAGTCAAATATTAAAGATCTTCCACCAAAGGAGAGTGCTCCCAACCATTTCCAAGTGTCCACTTGGACCACCATTATTAGGACCAGGAGTTAGGATAGCACCAAGAAAGGGCTCTCCATCGTATACTGATACCAGTCTGGGTGTCGAAGGTATCTTAGATACTCAAAAGAGACACACCCGGGTGTACTCCCAGGAAAACAAGTGCAGATGACTCCGAATTCTCTTAACGGGCGCACTAATCAACAACCAAAAAAATACATGTGTTGAGTTAATAAGGCACCTCAGAGGATCCTTGTTCCAATGAGAGGGAGAGAAGAAATGACACAATTCTATGCCCTCCATCAACTGGACTTCCATCTACACTTTAAGATTGACAATTAAAGGGACGGTGGATAGGATGCAAGAAATGATTTATACCCTAGTGTCGAGGAACGGGTTCTTAGGAAAGTCTCTTGGACTGGAACCTTGGGTGAAGTTGCGACTCTACTCTTGTAACTGCAGTCCACACTTAAAGTCATGTCTCTATTATATATGTATACAAAGAGAGTCTGATGATTAGGGAAATTGGATACCTTTTGACTAGAGCTTGGTTCATCTCAGAATTTTAGGATGTCTACAACCGAGAGTTCTTGAACGGATCAAGTCTTGTATTCACATGCACGGTCATGGTTTAATCCAACTTATTCATTCTTTATTTACTCGGGGACTAGCAAAGTTTAAGTATAGGGGGTGATGAATACATGATTCATCATCTCAATATATTGATCTTAGCAAAATCCCTGATTAAAATATCAAAAAAATATCCATAAAATCAATAAATTAACAAATGAATCTTGTAAATAAAATATACTAATTATTGTATATTATATTATACGATATAAATTAATAATAAAAAGCTTCAAAATAAAGGAGTTTTTCACCTATGAATAGCCCAAAACTTCATCTATTTTTAATAATTTCATTTCAACTCCTTTTCGACTATCTATTTCTCTAACTTGTTTATAAAAATGTATAGAAAAATAAAAATTTCAAAATAATATTCACCTCAAATAAATACTCCTAGATCCGAAAGAGAAAAAGCTAAAGTCCAACTTCCCGACCAATTCTCGCTCCACATGAACTCCAAATTCACCAAACTCACTTTTAATATTTAAGTTAGAAAACTATCTATGCAATGAAATGGTTTCATTAAAATCGGAGCTTGTTTGAAAAATATGAGTTTTAGGACTTAGGTGTACATTTTATATAATGTACATATTTTTCTTTCTTCCTTCTTTATTTACTTTTCTTAATTACTAAAATCATTTTTGTGTTTTGTTTTATTTCTAGTATTTTATTTTTTATTTTAAATATCTTTTATAAAATATACAAAAAAATTAAAATTAGAAAAGTAAAAAAAATCTGTACATATTATTTGTTTGTGGTTTTACTTTTCTAAATTCTCCATTCCCTTTACTTTTCTTTTTCTTTTTATTTTAATAGCCAATTTTTGCTCTATTATTTTATTTATTTTTTTCCTTTCTCCATAATAACTTCCTTTTTCTTCCAATAACCTCCCATTCGACTCCATCTCCTCCACCTTCATTTTTCTCCAACTTCTCATTCTTCTTTATATTCATCTCCTCATCCTCATTTTTCTGCATCCGTCATTCTTATAGAAAAAGGAGAGAGCTCATCGAGGTCGATCGGTGACAACATTTTACCGTGATACGAAGCGACGACCTCCTTTCATGCGAGATCTGCGGAGCTCACTATGCGTCATAGTTTCCTCTAGGTCGCTATGCAGCCTCGCATGCTCTGCCCCATGCTCGAGGCCATGACGGGAGTTCAACGTAGCTGCTCCGCCTTCGGTGAAATTTCTGGTAAGTTTCCCTTTCTCATTTCCTTTATTATTTTATATTATCTAATGTCATTTTTTTGTTTTGATCACATATTCATTTTTCCACCACACCACAATCACCACCATAATCAAACCCCACATCCGCCTCCATCTTATTCTTCTTAGTTTGATTTCATGTTTCAAGAAAGAAAACAAAATTTAAAAAATTAATCACCAAAAAAATCACAGCAAAAAAAATTCATTTTTTTTAAAAAAGAGAAAAACAAAGTAGGTGACCGCCCCCCTCCTCCGCCGTTGGCCACCCCTGCACGCGTAGGACATCCACGGCTCCACGCCACCCGGCCATTGCCAGCCCCTCAACCTCTAGGTTGCCTCCACGTGTGGCCACTGCCTGCTCCTACGTCATCGCAGCAGTGCCTCCGTACACTCATCCCTACTCTTGCGCAACAGCAGGTCAGCCACTGTGAGCCCACCACCTCCGCGCTCCCCTCCCGCACTCCTCTGCCCCCTGGCTGCTCGCTGCTCCCTCTCCACATGAAGCCACCCTCGACACTCCTCCAGCCACGTCCCACCACCGCGTTGTGCCACAACCACGACCATCCGCACACGACCCTATGTCCCCTGCACGCGGTCTGTACCGTGCCACCTCCAAGACCACCACCGCACGCGGCCCTCACAATCCACCACCGACCATCACTCAACCCTTCATGTGCGGCCACGCGCGCCCGCACCACCGCCTCCTTCCACCCTCCATTGAACCCTATCGCTGAATAAGGATGACTTTTCTTACTTTTTTATTTATGTAAAAATGGAATTACTTTTATTTCAATTTTTCATTATTGCACAGCAGTCCCTGTGCATGTTTTGTGTTGTTTAAGTTTCTTTCTGGAATTGCATGATACCCCTATGTTTGTATATTAATTTGGACACCGTAATTGTGACATTTTATTTAATGAAAAATGTCATGATGCTAATTCTCTATCATTTGGCCACTAATCTGAATTTTCAAGAGATTTGGGTAATTAACTTAAAATTGTTTTATGAAAAGTTGTATATTTTACCCAATTTGTAGTCTTAAATTCATATTTCATTCATGGTTGGTCCAAAAATTCTTAAAAAATCAGAAATAATGCCTTGAAATGTGTTTGAATTACTATCCAAATTTCATTTTAATTGGATATGTCATGTGCCTTACATAAATTTTAGAGTGATTTTGGTAAATGATTTTTATTTAAATCCACATACTATTTTTGTAAAATTTCAACTCTTCTGGATTGCTTATATAAATACTTTGTGATATAATTTGCTCTCTAGATAAATTGATGTTGTTGATTTATTAAGAATTAAATACTTGCTGTCATTTTTTATTAAAAAAATTCAAAAAACATTCATATATTGTAAATAATTCCAAAAAATATTGTAGACTCATTTCATCATGTTTAATTTCCAGTATATTTTTTTATAGTTTTTGCATTATGTTTGTATGAAAAATTATGTGAAAACCCAAAAAAAGTGTGTATTTTTCATTATGGCGTTGTAAAACTAAAAATTCCAAAAAAATGTTTTGCATTCATCACTGGATTAGCTTTTTAGGGAAAATATAATTAGGCTAAATTAGATTAATTTCACATTAAAAATAAATTTGGCTAAATTGTGTGTTTTCTTATAAACTTAGTTGAACATAATTTTACATTCGCATTTCTTTTTACATTAAAAATTAAAAAAAAATCTACATTTGAAACCTAGACCTATGTCTTCTGAATTAACCTAAAGTTGTTCCTTTGCCTCCCTGTATTCGACCCCGGACTTGCATGAGATATAAATTAAAAGTTGAGTCCTCTTCACAGAGACATTCTATTTGGTTCTGCATGATTCGCTAAGAACCTGTATTACAACGAGTACATATCATGTATTTAGCGGACCCATCAGTTTCTTCATACGCAAACCCTTATGACTATGAGTCTTACTTGTCTAGTGTATGTGAATGTAGCTCTTCTCATCAGAAATAGAAAGGAACAGTCTCCCTTAACAAGATAACCCTAATTCCCTAATCTTGCTACTCTTTCCTCAAGGTCCAGGGTATTCCCTTCTAAGTTCAAGTGCAATAGGCTCAAGAAGAGGGGGGTAAAGGGAAGAATGGATTATGACCAGTGTAATCATATATCCTATGGAGCTTGACTGGTCTAGCCAAGTATCCTACTGCAGGAAACCTTGAGATGATGACTTTGTAGCATAATGCCTTGTTTATTTCATACATACTCTGATGGGATTTGATTTTTTTCATTGACTTTTGCTCGTCTGTTCTTTTTGGATTTTTTGATTTGCTTTTTTAGGTACTTTATACAACATCATTTACATGAGAAAATTTTTCTCTTGAGTGATGAATCTCCATTTCATCACTTTTATTCATCTATTTTGGTCTTAAATCCCTTGTTCAATGCATGTAAATAGCATTAATTTGTACAAAATTACATTAATGTTTTAACCTATAAATATTCTATAAATACATGTATTTAATTCTAAAAAAATGAGTAAAGGAAAATAAAAGAAAAAAGGAATGAACAAAATCACCGATTGACCATAAACCCTAATACTAGGTCAATATTGACTTGGTCGATTGTGAATAAAGTAGGGGGAAATATGGCCAATAAATAGATTCAAACGCTACTTTATTAATTGTATATAGCTCAACATTCATCTATTTTATTATTCATTTTACACACCTCAAATAATAAAATGTTCAACATGAAACTTGTACGTATTAATGTATAGACTAATTCAAAATTAATTGCAGTAAAAATAATGCAAGATGTGACTGTGACACAGATGGAAAAGCCACAACCCAAATTTTGCAGATCAATATGCTCTCCAATTAAGCTCAAGATTCATTAACTCATCTTTTTCATAAAATTAAATTATCTATTCAATATAGGTGGTTTCATAAAAAATGGATTTAAGATGCAAAAGCCGACTTTCAGGTGTCCCATTGTACAAGAAACCATCATATTTATTCATTTTATTTATTCATTACAATTTTACCTTTCTTATAATTTTAAATACTTGTAAATTTTATTTGAAATATATTAAAGTAATAAACATAAAAATACATTAAAAATATATTAAAATAAAAAATTAATTAAATATATAGGTATATTGTACCTATAATTTATATACCTCTATTTATTTAAGTATATAAAAAATAAAAAATATAAAATGGAAATGTCTTAATATATATTAAAATATATTATAAATGTATAAATATTTATATATAATAACAAAATAAAAAATAAATAATATAAATAAAACACTTAAAATATATATGAATTTACCTATGTATATACTTGTAAAATTATCTCCTAATAATTAAGGTTGTAAAAATAAATAAAAATTACTTCAAAACAGCACATAAAATGATAAACATTTTTTATGTTTTAGGTTTTAAATAATAAAACCATTTACTATTTATTATTGAATTAGTAAAGGTTTTATTTTTAATTTTGTCTTTTTGTGGCCTACGTGGACCAATGGGGTGCAAGTGTGTATTTGATGAATCCATGATTCATTTACATTATTTAGGCATTTTATCCTAAAACCCTTAACAAATACATGTAAATATCCATTAATTGTCATCTTTTAACAAAACCATACCCAGGAATAAAAATGCACTTTTATGCATATAAATCATGTAAATAAATAAAAGAATAAAAATAAAAAAGAAGGCAAATTGTACATATATATATATATATGTACAATATGACTTATAAAATAAATATAGATGAAATATATATATTTATAACCTAACCTCCGAGATGAAGTCAACATGGATTGGTCGACAAATAAATAATTAGGGGAAGATAAGGAAGAAAACAAATAAAAATAACTAATTTAACACTTTACACACTCTTCATTATTTATCAAATAATTACAAAACTTTGATGAATTTTAATTAATTCATATTAACATTTTTTACCAAACTCTTTTCCTAATTATTTCTAAAAAAGTATAGAACATATAAAATTAAGTTAAAAATAATATCTTGTATATATGCCAACAAATACAACTTGTAAATTGTCAAAATCTCAACTTCTGAACATCATAACTTTCTCATGCGAATTCCAATTTCACTCTACTCACCTTTAAAGTTCATAAAAATAATATTCTATAATTAATGAAGATAATTTAAATAAAATTGGAGTCCGTTTGCAAAAAGTTGGTTTTGGGATCTAACCACAACTGCGTTTCTAGGCTATTTATTTTATTTAGAACACATTATTTATTATTTTAATGATTTTATATTTTTTAATATTTATTGAACTCGTATTTTAACCTTGATTTATTTCATAATTTTTGGAGATTATTTATAATTTTAAATAATTTAAAAACCCTAATTTATAAGTAAATTAGAACTGTATAATTTATACCCATATTTAATAATATATTTAATTAATTTATTAAAATCTAAAAAAAATTCACACATACTCTAAGTATTATTCTAATAATTAATAAAATATAAAAATGGTATATTATTATTAAATTATTAGGTTAAAAATCAATTATCTATTTATCAAGTATTATTTATATTTATTTACTAATATAATATTTATATTTCATAATTTATTTATTATTTATAAAAACTATTTATACCAAAATTTAGATAATTTAATTATCTATATTTTTTGTTTTTATACTCATTTCAAATAACTTTATTTACCATTTAATATCTATTTATTGATACTGGCCAACCAGGTGTTGACACGTGTCAACATCCGGTGCTTTCTTCTCTAAGAACCCATGCCGATGTTCTATTCCAACGCTCGACCTTCAACAAATTTCCATGCATCTCTCCTAACTTCTTCACTAAATCTAAACCTTCCATCTTCACCTCCTAACTACCACCATTCACGCCCACTGTGGATCCATAACTAATCTCCTCCAATCGCTCCATAAAATGCCATCAAAATCTCCATTAATGAACTAACTCTCCTAAATCCCTAGTTCCAGTAGAAGACTACCCAACTTCCAAGCCTCGCTCCGCCTCACTCCGACCATGACTAGGCCCAAGGTCGCCCCACATGGAAGAGGGACATCTGGAGGAGAAGTTCCAAGGTCCATCTTGGCCTTGCATCACCGTCGCCGCAACGTGGAGCTCCGAGAAGACCGCCCCATCAAGCAAGGATAGTGGAGTCTTATACTATGCAATCCCAGGTATTCCTTCATTCTTTCCCTTTTAATTCTCGATTTTCGTGCCATAATTAGACGACTTAAGAGCATAATTAGATACATGTAATCACCCTATTAGATGTACACCCAATTCACCCTTCAAATCCAACTCGATTTTACTCAAAATCGCCTTCATATCTCTCCCATTTTCACTCTTATTATATTTCCTGAAAACTCATTATTAGATCTACAAATTCTTAATCTTCTTGGACAATTTAATTGCAAATCGTACACCGAAATCCTTCATTTACAAGTCTTCTTCATAGCTGGAGGAACAATCTGCACATCTGACGCTTATCCTTTGATAAAGAATCAAGAATATAACTCATCCCTTCATCAAACCTCCTCATTGTGAGCCGCCATCTTCATCGAGGTCTGCCCTGTGTGGAAGAAGGACGCCCATAGGAGTAGTTCCAAGGTTCACCTTGGCCTTGCATCACCGTCGCCGAATCATGGAGCTCCGAGAAGACCGCCCCGTCGAGCGACGATAGTGGAGTCTTATACTCTGCAACCACAAGTCATCCTCCATTCTTTTACATTTTAGTTTCTCGATTTGTGTGCCGTGATTAGTCTACTTAATCATGCCATTAGACTCATGTATTCATCTTCTTAGACGCACACTCAAATCTCTTTTGAATCTCATCTGATTCACTTAAAATCACCTCCATTTATCTTCCATTTTCCCTTTAATCACATTTCTTAGAAACTACAATTTGATCTACAATTTCCCAAAATCTTGGATGATTCTTGCACGAATCGAGCAACAAAACTTTTCTTGCAGGTACTCATCACATTAGGAGCGATTAACTCAATCATCTGGAGCTTTTCCTTCAAAGAAGAATCAAGCCAAGCTATCTTTCACTCATCCAATTGTTCTTCGATCAGCCGCCATCTTTATCGAGGCTTCCCAGCCACCTCCATCGACCTCGACACCTCGCCCACCGCAGGCAAGCTTGAGGGGTGAAGGAGTTACCCCTCTATCCCTGCAGGAGGACGTAACTTGTTGCCGTTCTTCGGAGAAAATTCGGAGAAGGGAGCACCGTCGCCATCTGTGCATAAGACGGTAGAACACATAGAACAACCCAGAAGCCACAGATTGATGACACGTGGTGGGAAAGGATGGTCCAGACCGTGCCAAATCTTCTAATCTTGATCGCTAAAATCAAAAGGTTGGAAAAATTACGAACTAAACCTAGGCAGCTTCCAGATTTATCAGCCCACTCTAGATGTTTCAATATTTGCATTTAGGTCCCCATGCCGGGACCTAAATACAAAACTTTTAGTTTTTCTTGCTGTTTAGTCCTTGATCAAGGACCTCTTTGTAACAAACAGTTATACTTTTCTTTACACTTATACCCCTGTACTCTAGGGTTATTTTGGACCTCATTTAGACTTTATTTTTCCATGAATTTTCTAGGGTAGTTACACAACTACCCTAGTGACATTTCTTGATATTTTTCGCGGTTTTTTGTCATATATTTTGTTTGATTTGAGTTTTCTAAATTTGTATCATTCTGAGTGTTTTCTTGCCTTTTCAAGAAGAAATAAAAATCGTGAAATTCTCTCTTTCTCTCGAAAGCCACAATATAGTTATTTTGCCTCTTAGAGTTTGACCCAGGGGAACTTGCCTCGTTAATAATTAGTTTAAAGGATAAAATGGGAGAGAAATTGACTCTTTTTAATTCATTCTTTTTATCTCTCCTATTTTATCCGAATTTTGTTTGATCCATCGAAATTCGATCTTTGCAGTTTTTTCTACACCAACGACACTTTTCCGCTAGCCAGATTTTGGTTTATCAAAATGGCGACGTTGTCAGGGAGGCGTTGGCTTTATTACGGTTTTTGACTTTATTTAGTGATTTTTCTTTCTTCTTAGTTTTTACGGCTTTTCTGATTTCTTTCCGATTTTTGTTTGATATGTTTTTTATGACTTTTACGATTTTTATCGAGTCTCTTACATTTTTTACGGTTTTTGGTTTTCTTTATTTTTTATAGCTTTTTGTATGTTTGCTTCTCTAATGAATTTTTGCAGGGCCTGTAGGATCAATCGGCTTATTTGGAAGTCGAGTCAGTTGAGAGTGCAGGGACCGACTCCTTCTCTATGAGTCGGTTGTAGAGGAGCAGAATTAGTTAGAATTTTTTAGCACTTGTATTATTTTTGTATATATAAGGGCACTTTCTTATTTTTATATTGTAGTAAGGGCCCCATAAGGGCATCCCAACTTGTTCCTTCCTCCCTCTTTTTCTCGCGGCCTGTTTCATCGAGTGTTGTGCACTTGGTGGAGCAGGGCACCCATCACGGCTTTTCTCGCATCATCGGTTTTCCACATCTTTTTCGAAGGTAGGTGCTTGTTTAGTTTTTTGATTTTTTCCCTGCTTGCACCTTCATAGTTAGTTTTCAGACTTACGACCTAGGTGCATGCTTATTTAGTAAAACAATAAAAGAAAAAAAACCATTAGACGTGTTTTGAAAAAAAATCCAAAAAAGAGATAACCACAAAAATAAAATCGGGACTGCTAATATATTCGACATAAAATCAAACTTAAAGGATCACTTGTTTTGGGAGAGCAACCCCCAACACATGGATTGCAGGTACACTTTCTAGATCTGTGAGTGAGGGATGACACTTATGGTTATAACCAGAGTCTGAGTTTCTTTCGATATACTACTTAGTCCATACATTTAATCACTATTCTTCAGTGGGGACTCTCAGATAGTCGAAAATGGTTCGAATTTCCTTAGCAGAGTGGGAGGTTTAGAGGACGTCGCAATAGTATGATCCTCAAGTAACATGAGTAGCCGGAAACGGTCCATACTTACTTCCATAATGGTTGAGAATAAGTGATTTCTTGTAAGGACTTGGGACAATGTTTTGAGGAAATTTCGGGAACCTATCAGGTCACGATAATCTGTGATAAGATCTGTTTGCCAAATAATCTAAAACCGACAAGATAAATGATCGAACATTTACGGTCACCACCGGGTTGTGTTGGTGAGTCTAGGATTGCATTGTGTTTGTTTGAGAGGTATGCGTTATAATACGTCTTATATGCCTTCACGCTCATCTTCTTTGACTTGACATCGTGATCTCTCCCAATATTGTCTTGACATTGAACATGACGAATTGATGGATTTTACGCTCAGAGTATGTGAGCTCTTGACGATCCATCAACTGTCATACATATTCACAGAATCGGGTGACCCTCTTCCCGAGTCGATCCCATCTAGTCATGAGAAGAACTAGAACCATACTCCCTCACCTCCCAGCCCTTCTTTTGAGGCAGACCCTCGCTTAAAATTATCGCTATTTCTCCTACACATTTTTTACTGATCTCTTGTGAGACTTTTTCCTTCCTAGAAGATTCGAAGGATATGGCTCGAGGGAAGGGACCAGTCGAGGACCGACCAACTGAGGACCGACTGATTGGGGAGCAGCATATATATGGAAGACCAGATCCAGCTGCAGACATTACTATAGGGTTTCTAGATACACTACAATAGATGAACCTACAGATCAGAGATCAGTTAGGGTCTAGAATGAGATGCGAGCTGAGATAGTTGCACTAAGAGCTGGAGCTGGGAATCCACTACTGCCTGTCGTGGTTTCTACGACACTAAGAGATGTGTATGACCCAGGAACCATGATGCTACAGTATTGGATTCGGTTACCACCGAATCAAGGGTCATACGAGATGAGACCGTCCTTCATATCTTTGCTTCCCAAGTTCTACGGGAATGCTATAGAGGAGCCGTTTACCTTTTTATAACAATATGAAATGATTTACGGTATGACTAGTTATCCAGTTGTTACGTAGGAGGATGTTCTCCTTAAAGCCTTCCCCTTCACCTTAGCAGATAAGGCTGTTTACTGTCTTAGTCATTTGGGGAGGGAGATCTCAACATGGGATGATCTGATGTCCACTTTCCTACGTAAGTACTTTCCTCTGGGATGGACAATTATGATGAGGAGCGAGATCTCCAACTTCACGTAGTTACTGAATGAATCATTCCACAAGGCATGGGATTGATTCAAGGACCTCACTGAGAGATGCCCTCATCATCAGATACATTTAAAGGTGCTTGTATAAAAGTATTTCAGAGGACTCCAGCCAGATGTCTAGGGCCTTGTGAGCACCGCATGTGGTGATAGTTATCTGAATCAGGATGCTGAGTCTGTCTGGTCTGTCTTTGAGGGGATGGCAGAGAAATCAAGAGTTGTTGACTCTACTCAAGCATTCCAGAAGGCCCAACACCACCACACCACCTAGAGCATCAAAAGGTGGTGAATATTTCAGATTCTGAATCAAATACCAACATGGGATTCATTAGTGAGAAATTGACGTTTGTTGATGTGATTCAAAAGCAAGTTCGGTATCTGCAGCCACTGCGAGAGTTGGAGAAACTCTAATCACTTCCTCAGCCGCTGAGCGATCTTACGAAGAAGGTGATGGACTTACAACTTCAGTATCAGCACTCCCGTCCTTCTTCAACTTTGCAGTGTGTTCGGAGATCTTTACCCGTTCCTCCCACCCTCAGATTCACTTTGTTCAGAGTGAGCCGGTTCAACCTACTGAGACTCCGCAGATTGATTGGCAAGAGGATACGTCCAATGCTTATCCGAGCATGATCAATACCCCAGGAGATGCTGATGTTGAGTCTCAAGCCACTCTTTAGATCAGCGGGATATGGTACGCTATGATTCAATCTTGATCACAGTATACTCCTCAGAGTGTACACCAGCAGCAGTTACAGCAGTACAATCATCTGCAGCATGGACGTCCCCACTTTCAACACCGACAAAATTACATGCACCAGCCGTCTCACAAGCATGCTTATCAGAGACCATGTTCTTTTAACCACTCTGCTTTGCATTCACAGCCATATCATTACCAGCACTAGCAACAATCTTCATATATTCCACAGAGATCTCCTCAGCCATATGCTTTGCAACATCACACTCAGAGATAGGAGAGAATAGATAGCCAGGGTCATCGCAATAAGTCTGAGATATCTTCACAGGCCCTGGCACTGAATTGGATCATGGACATGTAGAGCACGCTCTAGACCGCACACACGATTGAGATGGATCGGGTTAACCATCGTCTGGATGAGTTAACCGTGCCCAAGAACACTCTCCCAACCCAACCTCAGATGAACCCGAACAACGAGAGGAGGTACCCAGATCAGGTAGAAAAAACGACATGTATGATCTCTTTTCTCGAATTCTTTCCTAACTTCATTTGTCTCAAGAGTGGTAGACCACCACAAGAACCTGACCGAGAGGAGAGGGCACAAGATGAGGAGTGAGAGTCAATCCATGATACACATCTTAATACTGAGGAGGAGGGTCGCAATGATGATGAGGATCAACATGATGTCCTACTTGATGATCAGAGAGAGGGGAGAGATGCTGATATAGTAGACATGGACACGGGCGAATCAAATGACGATACCACACCAGACCATGCAGATACTCATGAAGCTGATGTTTCTTTTCCTGTTTTAGAGAGTTTTGTAGATACTTCTGAAACTTTTGATGTATATGTTGATCCTAATTTTAATAAAAAAGAGAATTTTGTTGTACCTGAGCTTGTTCTTTTTCCCGATGCTTTCAATGGAAAAGGAAATAAAAACACAAAAAGAATGTTGTCACTCCAGAGACCGGTTGTCTATTGAAAGATCATATTTTTATGAAGATTCCACTTCACGATGCCTTGGATCATTTTCCTACGCTCAAGAATCAGTTGAGGAACAAATGCACAACGTGTAGGAAAAAGAGATCATGAATTGAGAAACATGTATTGACCAAGGCAACTTTGTGTGCTATTTCGAGTAAGGTACCAAAGAAGAAGAAAGATTCTGGAGCTCACTATGTCACATGCCAGATTGAAGATGTCGCATTCCATCGTTCTCTATTAGATAATGGTTCCTCGATAAATTTACTTCCATCCTCTTTGCTTGATAAGCTCAAGTTAGGTCCTCTTTACAAATCATGAGCAATACTTCAGTTTGCAGATCGATCTGTGAAGAGACTTAGAGGAGTATAAAGGAATACTATCATGACCGTTTAGGGCTTGCAGTTTCCAATGGACTTTATTGTTCTAGATATGGCGTGCCCTACATAGTTACATCTTGCTCCAATCATTCTCGGGAGACCATTCTTGCAGACAACGAGAGCACTCTTTAATTATGATGCTATGAGAGTATCATTCCGCACAGATAGTGGAGAGATACACATTGAGATGATAAGAGGATGTAGCAGTCCCAGATCAATATTGTCATTTACATCAGAGGACACCAGCCTTGCAGAAGAGTGTCAGCATATAGATGAGATACAGTCTCTTGAGCTTGAGAGCGTTTATTCGATGACCACAATATCCTACACGAGGATAGGGTAGATCACATGGAACCCAGTTCTGTAGATGACTGTTCATATACAGATACATAGTTTACATCAGATCCATATGAGTATTCCATAGCAATAGACATCTCAGTGCCACAGATTGCGAGTACACATATTTCAACACGAGAGTTAGTTGATTATATCTCACATATCATACAGTCTATTCAACATAGAGAATCGAATGGTGTGATGATTACAGATATAGACACCTTCTGCAGTCCGACTCCAAAGACGTGTATTTCAGTAGAGAGAGCTATGACACATATAAAGTTCATTTACAGAGGCAACTCTACTTGTTCAGCCAGGGATCAATATGCACATACATAGTAGATGATTCAGTATGACCCAGGTTAAGATGATCTACTTTGTACATGATGCATGACTACTCTTCCACTTCATTTCATCCTGTACAGAGACCTGTGAGCCATGCAGTTTTCCTGGAGTACACAGATGTATATTCTTCATAGACCACAATTATCCCCATTTTTTATTTGTTTTTATATGCTTAGGATACTAGATCCTAAGTATATGGGGGCCCAATTGCCCACTGATTCTCGCCTTTCAATTTTGTTCTTTTTTACTTTTCTCTTCTTTTTCCATTCTTTTACACTAATCACTGGTCCCTAACTTTTGGCCACATCTTTTCTATTCTTAGGATTCCCTATCCTAAGTACAGGGGGGACCTCGTTGATTTCGCTTTTCTTTTTTTCTTTTATTACTTCGTTGTATATTCTTTTTCCTCAGTCACCTCATTTTTGTTTTCCACTATACTTATGATGACCTGATTGTAAGTATAGGGGATTCGACTGACTTCTATTCTTCTATTCTTTTTCCCCCACTTTTACTTTGCACGAGTTATGTCCTCATTTTTCTCTTTTGACGCAATAAGGAAATATCACAAGCTAAGTATAGGGAGGTGCGTATATAGTTTATATATACTTTCATCCATAACTCGTACTTTTATGTATTTACTATATCTATAAAATCCATAAAAAGTGGGTGAGGGTTAATTTAAAATCAATATATTTATTTATTATTTATAAAATCCTTGTAAATAAGTAAAATATGCTTAAAATCCTTATTTAAAATTCTTAATTAAAATCTATATTTAAAATGTGTATCTAAAAAATGTATAATACTTATTTAAAATCTTATCTATTAAAATATGTGTAAAATTCATTTAATTATTATAAATTTTGTGTATATAAAATTTGTAAAATATATTCGTTGCTTAATTCAAATAAAATATGGGTAATTTCTCTTGTAAAATCTTGTACAAAGACTTGTTTTATAAAAATTGAAAAATCTATAAAAAGTGCAAAGTCCAAAATTTATAAAAATTATAAAATACTTAAAAACCGTAAAAATGAGAAAAAATAAGAAAATATACCTCACAAAAACTTTGTTGCATTTGCATTATCATTTTTCAAAATATGTTTGATTTCTAGAACTAACGATTGGGAAAATTCTAAAGGATGGAGCTTAATTAAGGCCTTTAACATTCATTGTAAGGAGCCTAGTTAGGAACTAGAATTTAGTCTGTTTAGGTCATTGACTTAAATCTTTGGGTTCCACGAGACCATGTTTGGGAAGTCAACTTACACGTGCCTAAGTAGAACACTTGGTGTCATCCATTCAACTCTTCATCGGTGAACTAACTTTGGATACATGCACTTTGCACTTAGCTCGACTTGCATGGGGCTGTGATGGGAAATACATTTTACTGGTGCATTTTCATCCTTGTCTAGTGGCGTTGACGTCAAAATATGGGAGAGATTAGGGTTGCAATACTTGCTTCAGATGAGGGAAGGATTTGCTAGCACAAATTTTCCAAGACCTCAAAAAATAGACAGAATGACAAGATGCTATATCCGTCGAGGCACAAAAAGATTGATTAAGTGCATGCAACATTACAAAGCCAATTCAATGAATAAGCCACCAAATACATATACGATCACAGTGGTCCAAGCTTCCACCAAAAAGCTTGCACATCTTACTATAGACTTAGCTACACCGGCTGGGTTTCACAAAGAGATGCGTCTACACTAGTCGCACTCCAGTTCTTTTCTCATTCTTCTACTTTCTCTTTATATTCGATTGTGGACACAACATGACTTGACCTTAGAAGGGAATACCTCCCTCCCCGAGGAAAGAGTAGCCGGATGAGGAACCAATGAGAGTGTATTATTGGGATGGGCAATTTGTTCACTTCTTTCAAGAAGGAAGAGCTAAAATAATTCACACACAATATAGATTGAATTCAAGGTTGATAGAGTTTGCGACACGAATAAGCGGATTTGAACTGGCTATTAATGTGAACCTAAATAAGGATTTGTGGAACTTGAGGACTGTTGAGACTAAAATCTTAATCCTAGTTAAGGCTCCGATAAAATACTTGTTTTAGGCCCGATTGAGCTCTGTCCTTTGTCTGTTCTCATTACATTGGATTATGAAAACATATTCATTCTAACTTTCTTTCTATTCCCTTATTTTTCAGATAAGTGTTTGCTAAGGGACTAGGAAAGTTTAATTATAGGGGGGTTGATGAATTCATGATTTATTAACATTGTTTCTACATTTTGTCCTAAACCCTTAACAAATACATGTAAATATCCATTAATTTTCATCTTTTAAAAAACCATACTCGGAAATAAAAATGCACTTTTATGCATCTAAATTATGTAAATAAATAAAAGAAAAAAGGCAATCTGTAGATATGTATATACGTACAATGTGACTTATAAAATAAATACAGCTGAAAGATATATTTTTAACCTAACCTCAGAGACCAATTCAGCATGGATTGGTCGATAAAGAAATAAATAGGGGAAGATAAGGAAGAAAACAAATAAAATAATCAATTTCACACATTACACATTCTTCATTATTATCAAATAATTGCCAAAACTTCAATGATTTTTAATTAATTCATATGAACATTTTTATACCAAACTCATTTAGAATTATTTCTAAAAATGTATAGAAAAATATAAAAATAAGTTAAAATTAATATCTTGCACACATGCTAGGAAATCCAACTTGTAAATTATCAAAATCTCAACTTCTGAACATCATAACTTTCTTATACGAACTCCAATTTCACTCTGCTCACCTTCATAAAATAATATTCTTTAATTAATAAAGGTTAGTTCACAAAAATCGGAGTTTGTTTGCAAAAAGTCAGTTCTGGGACCTAACTACCACTGCGTTTTTGGGCTATTTATTTTATCTAGAACACATTATTTATTATTTTAAAGATTTTATAGTTTTTAATTATTATTTTGATCTTATATTTTAACTATGATTTATTTCATAAATTTTAGAGATTATTTATTATTTTAAATAAATCAAAAACACTAATTATAGGTAAAATTGAATAATACAACTTATACTCGTATTTATTAATTTATTTAAGTTTATTTATTAAATTCTACAAAAATTCACACATACTCTATTTATTATTAAATTATTAGATTAAAAATCAATTATCTATTTATCAAGTACTATTTACATTTATTTATTAATATAATATTTATATTTCATATTTTTATTATTATAAAAGTAATTATACCATAATTTCGATAATTTAATTATCTATTTTTTTGTTTTTATAAATATTTAAAATAACCTTATTTACTGTTTAATATCTATTTATTTAACTGGCCAACTAGGTGTTGACACGTGTCAACACCTGGCGCTTTCTTCACTAAGAACCCAGGCCGGTGTTCTGTTCCAACGCCCGACCTTCAACAAATTTCCTTGTGTCTCTCCTAACTTCTTCACCTAATCTAAACCCTCCACCTTCACCTCCTAACCACCGCCATTCACACCCACCGTGGATCCATAACTAATCTCCTCTGATCGATCTATAAAAAGCCATCAAAATTTCCATTAACGAACTAACTCTCCTGCAGACCCAATTCCAATAGCCGACTACCCGACTTCCAAGCCTCGCTCCTCCTCACTCCAACCGTGGCAAGGCCCGAGGTCTGCCCCGTGTGGAAGAGGGACGTCTAGAGGAGAAGTTCTAAGGTCCATCTTGGCCTTGCATCTCCGTCGTTGCAGCGTGGAGCTCTGGGAAGACCGCCCCATCGAGCGATGACAGTGGAGTCTTATACTCTGCAATCCCAAGTATTCCTCCAATCTTTCCCTTTTTAATTCTTGATTTTCGTGCCATAATTAGACCACTTAAGTGCATAATTATATATATGTAATCACCCTATTAGACTCACACCCAATTCACCCTTCAAATCAGACTAGATTTCACTGAAAATCACCTTCATATCTCTCCCATTTTCACTCTTATTATATTTCCTAGAAACACATTTTTAGATCTGCAAATTCTTAATCTTCTTGATCAATTTCGTTGCAAATCGAACACCCAAATCCTTCATTCACAGTTCTTCTTCATAGCTAGAGCAACGATCCACACATCTGAATCTTATCATTCGACCAAGAATCAAGAAGATAACTCATCCATTCATCAAACCTCTTCATTGCAAGCTGCCATATTTATTGAGGTCCGCCCCGGGTGGAAGAAGGACATCCAAAGGAGAAGTTCCACGGTCCACCTTGGCCTTGCATTGCCGCTGTTGCAGCGTGGAGCTCCGGGAAGATCGCCCCGTCAAGCGATGATAATGGAGTGTTATACTCTTTAACCACAATTCATCCTCCATTTTTTAAATTTTAATTTCTCGATTTACGTGCCATAATTAGTCTATGTAATCACATCATTAGACTCATGTAATCATCTTCTTAGACGTACACTTAAATAACTTTTCGAATCTCATCTAGTTCACTTAAAATCGTCTCCATTTATCTTCCATTTCCCCTTTAATCACATTTCCTGGAAACTACAATTTGGTCTACAATTTCCCTAAATCTTGGCTGATTCTTGCATGAATCGGGCAACAAAACTCTTCTTGCAGGTACTCATCACATTAGTAGCAATTAACTCAATCATCTGGAGTTTTTCCTTCGAAGAATAATCAAGCCAAGCTATCATTCACTCATCCAACCATTCTTTGATTAGACGCCATCTTCATCGAGGCTTCCCAGCCACCTCCGCTGACCTAAACACCTCGCCTGCTGCAGGCGAGTTCGAGGGATGAAGGAGTCACCCCTCTGGCCCTGCAGGAGGATGTAACTTGTCGCCGTTCTTCGGAGAAAAGTTGGAGAAGGGAGCACCGTCGCCATCTACACAGAAGAGGGAAGAACACATAGAATAACCTAGAAGTTATAGGCTGGCGACATGTGGCGGGAAAGGAAGGTCCAGATTGCACCATATCTTCTTGTTGGACATGCGAGCCCACGACTAGCCATTATGCAATAAATGTTATTGCACATATCATTCCCTGATCTAAAATGAAGAATAAATAATTTGCATAATAGGTCCCTTAGTACAATTAGGGTTTTGTACCATGGTCATCTCAATAATCATACAGCTTTTGATTCAATAATTGAATCATAGAGGCTGGTGCTTGGATGAATATCTAAAGGGTTAGATTGAGGACTCATCAAGCACCGTCAAATGATTGTTGAGATGTGATCTCCAGCCTGAGTAGGAGATGGCAATCCTTTCTCACATAGGTTGATATCTTACCGACCTCTTGATGCAGGTCCTCTGCATAGGAATAGAGATTCAGAGGTGTCAGATTAGTTAGGTCAAAGAGTTGACTTAACGAGATCGAGATAACCAAAGTCCTATATCGTATGTTGTCATGATATATGCATGCATCCTCCGATCGGAGACAGATGTGTTACTATATGTCTGAGTATATACATTTGGTAGACCAAAAGGTTGATGACCTAACCAAAATCTATACACCGGAGCGCTGGTGTGCATAAAAGGGCATATGAGTAATACAATCTCTCAAAGGGATCATACATGTTCATTACTGAACCGGGCGACATGAGCTCACTCATGAGATATTGGGAAGAATCAAATTCCGTACGCACGGTCGTCTCGCTTTGGAAGCTTGACTGAATTTGTAGGTTTGATATATACTTTTGGAAAGTATATGATCAGGTCCTAGGTATGATATATTCTTTTAGAAAGTATATGATCGATACCAACTCCCAATGATCAAATGAGAAACTTACTAATAAAACCCTGAAGTAGACAGTATAAAGTTGACTAATACTTTGGATTTATTCTGAGTCTTCCAGTATGCAGGATGTATATGTATTGGGAATACATGAGGGTGATGTGATCATAAAAGATTATATAACCATGACGCTTCCATTCCTACAGAGTGATGAAACGGGCCTGGATTTTAGTGACTCAACTCAATAGAGAAGTAATATGATCTTGATCCAAATGTTGGACATTGATCTAAATGTGATTCAGATGCAATGAGAAGATTAGATTTGCGGTCTTGATTTAATCAAGCATCTATGGGAGGCCCGAGATCTGGATTTGAGATGTGATCTCAATATCCAAGTCACTATACGTAGAACAATACAATCACCCTGTCCTTATCACCAAGTATCCGCAGAGAAGGCGCATTATCCTTGAAGGAGTTCATGGATAATTTCATGTTGATATATGTATCCAAGCATCGAGAAAATTGATAATTAAATGTGATTTAATTATCAAGGATAATATGAATTTGATTCATATTATAAGGAGAGATATCTAAGATAATTAAATATGATTTAATTATCAAAGATATGAATAATGTGAATGTGATTCATGTTATTTGGGCACATGAGAAAAGAGATCCAAGATTACTAAATGTGATTTAATTATCATGGATATGAATATGGATAGCACTATCCGTATTAATCATATATATTGAAAATATGATTTATAATATATTAGAGAGAGCATATTGTGTTTTATATTTGTTGATTAATTGTTAATGTGCATGGGATTCACATTGAATGATTAATTGAAAATATAATTACATTTGGTTTTGGGTTGTGAATGAGATTGACATTTTTTTCAATGGCTTGATTGATATTTTCCAAAAGGCAATTTGGAATTATTTTTTTGTGAAAATATTATCGACAAGAGATCATGATATAATCATGAGATAATGAGATCTCATGAGATATTTAGATCTCATGAGATGATGGTGGCCGTCCCCTTGTTTTAGGGGATTGGTTTAGTCTTCTTATTATCTCTTCTCTAGTCAAATATGATTTAAATTGGAATTAATTATGTTGATTTATCAATATGAATTAATTCAAATTAAATCAAATGTTGTTGTACTTTACCAACAACAATCCTAGCTGTTGAAAGGGACACAATCAATCTCATCCATTGATTGTGTGTTGTCCATGGATTGGGATCCATGGACTCCCAAAACCCTATATAAGAAGAGGCATCCCTTGCTCTTCAAGACATTCGAAATCAATGAATGCCTGCTCTCTCTCTCTCTTTCTCTCTACACCCCCATTCTCTCTATCTCTCATGTGGTCGTCCACTATGGATGCCTTAGAGAGATCCTCCATCACCGCAACATCGTCGTTATGCTGCCCGATCATTTGCTCATGGATCTCCGTCTACTTAGGTGTGCCTTGCTCGTGAAGAAGACGTCGTATCTCGTTTGTCGAGATCAGGAGATCAGTGGCTTGGATCATCAACATGGATTGCGAGGAGCACGCAATTCATCCCCGTGCTCGCAAGCATCTCCTCCGTCGGATCAGACTTGAGACAGGAGGTCTTTTTGTTTAGAAACTCAATCGCAACCACGCTTCAAGAGGTAATCCTATTACTTTTTTGTGGCTTATATGAAATGATCCGAGAAGTGTTCTTGGATCATGTGGTTTCGTCACATAGAAAATATTTAATTTCCGCTGCATCGAGCAACAAGTGCGACTAGTCGCTCCCAATCGCATTCGATGCGATCATCACGCTTTCATGATGTGCTTGAGGATTTTTCCGTATCCATCAAGTGGTATCAGAGCCAGGTTCTCGAAGGTTTTGGATTAGATCCATGAACCTACGAAGATTTGGGCTCGTTTGGGTTCGTGAAGATTTTAGCATTTCAATTTTCGGAGGCCTGTCTTGTGATAAAATTTCGGCTCTATTTAATATATTTAAACTTGAAATTTTAAATTGGATAATGTTTCCCATTAATTAAGGAAACAATAGGATTTTAGTTTGCGTAATTTGGATTCCGTTTGCTCAAGATATGATCATTTTATTGACCATATGTCCACTGTTTCAGGGATGGCAATTAGAGACGTAATTAAGATGTTAATTACGATTTTATATTCCCGGAAATGCATGTTTATCACATGATTTCGTTTGTAAA
The DNA here is from genome assembly GCA_037367405.1 of Ottelia alismoides. Classification (NCBI taxonomy): domain Eukaryota; kingdom Viridiplantae; phylum Streptophyta; class Magnoliopsida; order Alismatales; family Hydrocharitaceae; genus Ottelia; species Ottelia alismoides. The sequence goes on from JAZKJV010011002.1 coordinate 1,092,665, forward strand.
TCAAGTTATCAATCTCTGGAAATTGATTTTACTTAATTTGGATTTAAAATGAATGAGATATGCTATTTTTAGTTAGTGAGGGTCACTGCTGGAAATTGCATCATTATCCAAAACCTTGTGATTATCGTTTAAGAAAAATTGCAAAATTAATAGTTAATTTCCTGGAATAATTGTGGATAACATTTGAGAAATATTAAAACAATATTTATTCCCTTAAATGACATTGCTTCAACCAATGAATGATTAGATTAGATCTTGATCACAATTGGTTAATATGAAATTTCCAACGAACATTGTTTTCATGAAAACTCTAGTCTATCCTACAATAATTGTAGGACAACTTTTACATGCAAAACCTTGTTGCTTGAATTGGATTGGGGATTTGTTTAGCAAATCTCCTTATAATATTGTCAAAATGGTTTTTATGAATATTATACGGTATAATTTCAGTTGAAAAACCAATGATCATCTCAAGTACAAAGTGATTGACTCGGCATTGCTTTTTCCCGAGGTGGATATGGTATCCAGTCGGGGATCGCTGGGGTAGCAGGTCACATCGGTTGCGGTCCGTCCCACTCCCGCCTGTACTGTCCATGACAACGGGTAGGGAACGAATGATGCCTGAGAGATCATGATGTATTTTTCTAATTATTAAAATTCGAAATAATACGTATTTGAGATAATACCATATTTCAAGTAACAATTAAGAATGTTTGTTGGATATTAATTGGATCATTAATTTAATATGATTAGATTAACTGGAATCCAATTAAAATTAAAACACTCTATTATGAATATAGTTGTTATTTCCCTTGGAAGAATTAATCATAATGAATATGATTCATAATGATTAATTAGAATTTGAATATGATATGAAGGATCACATAAGTGACATCCATGGTCTCCCGTCAAGGGGAAGGGTTCCGTCACCAGATATTGTATGTAGGAGACGCTTGTCCGAAGTGATAGCTCCTGCATACAATCCATTTGGATCGGGCACTTCGCTTCTCGCAAGAGTAAGGCTGTATAAGTAGTGACCCCAATATCGAGTCCCCGTATTATTGGGGCAATATTGGATTGCGTATAGCGAGTATTAAGCCTGTTGACGATTGGTTCAATTAATGACGGGTCAACATCACCTTAGGGTGGTGGGCCCGAGTGTTAAAGACCGAATTGGGAGATGCAAGTTGGACTTGCAAGGAGGAATGTGTTCCCGCTTCTTTTTATCCGAGTTACAGGTTCTCATATTATTGGGATGTAACAAAGATAAGGAAGGAGATCCCAGATCTTGCTTGAGATATAATCGTAAGTATATCTCTTACATTGAAAGTGATTAAGGGAATGAACTTTCAGTGTTGACAAGGCAGGACAACTTTGATATAAAAATTCCTAAATCAAAGTAATATATATATATATAGTATACACTTATGCAAATTTCTTATTTCAAATAATCCTTCATAAAACCCACTCAATGTTATACTCAATAATAACCAGTAAATGTCATCGATTGGACTCATGATCGAGATATTGTACTTGCAATTGTACACATAATGTATGTGGTTGCAGTGTGCAAGTTTCCTCAACATAATGAGGAATGGCAATTAAATAAGGCAATACGACATCACCTTAGGGTTTGTATGTCTCTATAGTCTTGATCTTTCATCGAGTGTACTATGGAAGTGACACGTCAATGATGATCGTAATTGTCAATTAATCCTTATAAAATCAAAGAAGATGTTTTGGCATACATATGTGCTCTAGACATTTAATCATGAATGACATGGTTTATAACATCATGTAGAATGGTAGCTCTATAAGAGATGATGTATTCAAAATATTTGAATACCTACTTGAACTAATATTTTAAGAGTCTAGATGGATAAAGGAATGATGAGTGTCATCATTCTACTCTCTATACTCTAGTCATTCGTGAAGCTTCATAATATTCATATTTTATAAATTTAATGAAGCATGTATAAATGTTGAAATGCTCTTACATTTAATTCTTTTGAATTTAACATAAGAGATCCTTAGTCTTAAGCAATGGTTGTTTATAGATGAAGGGAGCGTAGTGGAAGCATGGGTCGGACCCGAGTAAGAAGGAAAGTCAAAAAGTTGACCTACTTCTGTGACTTCCATATGACATCCAGAGAATTGGATGAATGCCAATACTGCAATAAGTTGGTGTGTTGATAGTATGACTATCAAGTCTGTCTAGAATCCTTAGAGAAGGACTCGGATAGAGCACTAGAATAATCTACATTTAATCATAGAAATCGACTTTCTTATATAATAAGATTAAAGTCTAATAATTGTACCTCATTCTTCTAATGACACTTGCAATTGTTGCATATATTTTAGAAGACTGGAAAACTTGATCTTAAGATTTATAGTTATCCACATGGATATTGATGCAATTGTTGCAACAATCTCTGTTGGATTGATAGACTTCTGAATTTCAGTGGAAGAGCCTTAGTCTTAGAGAATGTCTCTATGACCTAGATATTAGAATACACTCACTGTTTGTTTCTAAATGTTGGAAATAAACATGAATTCTGGAATAAATCTATCATAAAGAATTATGATGGATATATTTCAGATAGTAATCTAACATCTAGTGGACTCCACAAAATTAGAAAATTAATGAATGGTTCATTAAGATTTCTAATACTGAAAGTTGAACCTTAAAAGATCAATAGGAGGACGAAGATCATTTGACAATGATCTGGCATTAAGTTTTGGACATATGTTTGTTGATGAGATCAATGGACTAGTAAGATAAGATATGAAACTTTAGAATATCTAAAATTTCAAATCTTACATACTTATGAATATTGTATTTAAAGTAAACGTCCAATACACCCTTCTTTTGGGAAAGGTGTAAGATGTCAAGGTATTCAAGATCTCATACATATTGATGTATGTGGATCGTCTATATCATAATAAACATTATGGATATGTGATATCTATTGATGAGTATGTATGCTATGAGATTTCTTCTCTTTACCTAAGAAACCTTTGAAATGTTCAAAGATTTCATAATTTTGGTTAAGAACCAAAGTTTGAAGAATGATGAAATGAATTTGCTCTAACCTAGGTAGCTTGTACCTGTTAAATAAATTTAAAGAATACCTTATGAAGATATGAATATCATTTCTATCTAAATCCTCTGAACACACCTAAACTCAATAGAGTTGTAGGGAGATACAATTGGATCATGTGTTACATGATTTGATCAATGATGAATTTTAGCGTAATTACCTCTTAGTTTCCAGGTATGTATGTAGTAGAGACTACATTATATATCATTAATAAGATTCCATGCAAATAAGACGGAATCTAGCACTAGAGAGTGCTACTTCATTGGGAAATAAAGGATGGTATTGGATACCTACTTTATAACCCTGAGTTCTTAAAAGATCTCATCACTGAGAATGTGATTCTTAGAGGATGACTCTCTTGAGAATCAAGATGAAAGAGAAGCAAATGAACTCATTTAATCTTGAGATGATAATGAGGCTCCAAACGGAAACTAAAAGGATAATTAAAGATGAAACACTAATACCTCTTCAAATGAGTTTGAGGATATATTCCATATGTCAGTTAAGTCTGACAATGATCGGACTTCATGTGATGAAGCTCTTGAGGATCATGACATGGAAAGATGGATTTTAGCAATAAAGGTCTAAAGTTGACTTCATATACATGTGTTGTGTGTGGACCCTCGAAGATCCACCTATAAGGGTTAGACCCATGAAGGTGCAAATGGATCTTCAAGAGAAAGAGGGAACCTGATGAGAAGGTAGGGACCTTCAAAGCATGGCTCGTAGCCATGAGCTACACACCGGAAGAGAAGACATTGCTTGCGATGAGACTTGCTCTTCAGTAACCATGCTTATACCCATCAGAATATTGCTAACTGTAGGTACATAACTTCGCTTTGACATCTTCGAGATGAAAGTCAAGATTGCGTTCCTCTATGAATGCCTCTCTAAGGATATTCACATGAAGTAGCCCCAGGGCTGCATGATTGAGGAAAGTAGAGTGTGCAAGCTGAATAACTCCATCTATGGGCTCAAATAAGCTTCTTGTAGTTGGATCATAAGATTTGATGAAATTATAATTATTATGATTTCAGATAGAATCTTGATGTAACATGTGAATCTTAGTGGGAGTGCCATTATGTTCATCATGCTAAATGTAGATAATATCCTAATCATTCATAATGATATAAGGATGATAATAAGTGTTTCATAGACTGGCTATTCCATACCTTGAGATGTGATCTCAAGGATACCTCTTAAATCTTAGTTCTGAAGATATTCAGAAGAAAAGAAAAGAGGGTATTGGAACCGTCGCATTAGTAGTACACCTTGGACATGTTCCATTTTCTGGAAAATTCCAAGAAAGTCTTCCTTCCCTTAAGATATGGTACTGACCTATCTAAAGGGATATCACCTCAAAGAATTGAGGAAGTAAATGCTAGAACTGCTTGCACTTGTGCATCAATTACGAGAAGCTAAGTGTATGCTAGATGTGTACAAAAGCCAGATAACCGCCATGCGGTGGGAGTAGTAAAGTGTTGGTAATCCTACTATGGAGGGAAAACACTTGATTGCAGTAATAAAAAAATCTTCATAGATTACAAGATTTTTGAGATAGTGATCTCAAAGTCTTATCTTCAAAAACTTAAGACTTTACAGATAGAGATCTAAAAGGTCTTAACTGTAGATGCCTTAGGAGATAGAGATCTCCAGGAATAAAGGTATTCTGATAAGGATTATGGGAACACTGGTTATAATAATTACTAAGCAATAGTGTCAAGGACACTATAACTACATTATCAAGATTGCTTATTGGTTGCATAAGATGCAACATTCACATTGGATGCGAGCACTGTTACTGGGGATATGCAAGTGCCGTAAAAGGACTTGGCGTAGTCTCGCAGGAACAGAGTGACTGATCAGCTTACCTAGCTATTTTTCTAAATAGCTATGATTGTCACATGAGTGTGGGTTTAAATGATTAGCCCATTAATGGTTCTTTGGGCTAGTGGGAGATTGTTGGACATGCGAGCCCACGACGAGCCATTATGCAATAAATGTTATTGCACATATCATTCCCTAATCTGAAATGAAGAATAAATAATTTGCATAATAGGTCCCTTAGTACAATTAGGGTTATGTACCATGGCCATCTTAATAATCATATAGCTATTGCTTCAATAATTGAATCATAGAGGCTGGTGCATGGATGAATATCTAAAGGGTTAGATTGAGGACTCATCAAGCACCGTCAAGTGATTGTTGAGATGTGATCTCCAGCCTGAGTAGGAGATGGCAATCCTTTCTCACATAGGCTGATATCTGACAACCTCTTGATGCAGGTCCTCTGCATAGGAATAGAGATTCGGAGGTGTCAGATTAGTTAGGTCATAGAGTTGACTTAACGAGATCGAGATAACCAAAGTCCTATATCGTATGCTGTCATGATATAGGCATGCATCCTTTGACCGGAGACAGATGTGTTACTATATGTCTGAGTATGTACATTTGGTAGACCAATAGGTTGATGACCTAACCAAGGTCTTTACAGCGGTGCGCTGGTGTGCATACAAGGACATATGAGTAATACAATCTCTCAAAGGGATCATACAAGTTCATTACTGATCCGGAAGACATGAGCTCACTCAAAAGATATTGGGAAGAATCAAATTCCGTGTGCACGGTCGTCTCGCTTTGGAAGCTTGACTGAATTTGTAGGTTTGATATATACTTTTGGAATGTATATGATCATGACCTAGGTACGATATATGCTTTTGGAAAGTATATGATCCATACCAACTCCCAATGGTCAAATGAGAAACTAACTGATAAAACCCTGAAGTAGACAGTATAAAGTTGATCTAATACTTCGGGTTTATTCTGAGTCTTCCAGTATGCAGGATGTACAGGTATTGGGAATACATGAGGGTGATGTGATCATAAATGATTGTATAACCATGACGCTTCAATTCCTAGGGAGTGATGAAACAGGTTTGGATTTTAGTGACTCCTCTTAGTAGAGAAGTAATCTGATCTTGGTCCAAATGTTGGACATTGATATGAATGTGATTCAGATGCAATGAGAAGATTAGATTTGCGGTCTTGATTTAATCAAGCATCTATGGGAGGCCCGAGATCTGGATTTGAGATGTGATCTCAATATCCAAGTCACTATACGTAGAACAATACAATCGCCCTGTCCTTATCTCCAAGTATCCACGGAGAAAGCGCATTATCCTTGAAGGAGTTCATGGATAATTTCATTATTGATATATGTATCCAAGCATCGAGAAAATTGATAATTAAATGTGATTTAATTATCATGGATACTATGAATTTGATTCATATTATAACGAGAGATATCTGAGATAATTAAATGTGATTTAATTATCAAAGATATGAATAATGTGAATGTGATTCTTGTTATTTGGGCACATGAGAAAAGAGATCCAAGATGATTAAATGTGATTTAATTATCATGGATATGAATATGGATAGCATTATCCGTATTAATCATATATACTATAAATATGATTTATAATATATTAGAGAGAGCATATTGTGTTTTATATTTGTTTATTAATTGTTAATGTGAATGGGATTCACAATGAATGACTAATTGAAAATATAATTACATTTACTTTTGGGTTGTGAAAAAGATTCACATTTTTTTCAATGGCTTGATTGATCTTTTCCAAAAGGTAATTTGGAATTATTTTTTTGTGAAAATATTATCGACAAGAGATCATGATATAATCATGAGATAATGAGATCTCTTGAGATAATGAGATCTCATGAGATATTGAGATCTCATGAGATGATGGTAGCCGTCTCCTTATTTTAGGGGATTGGATTAGTCTTCTCATTATCTCTTCTCTAGTCAAATGTGATTTAAATTGGAATTAATTATGTTTATTTATCAATATGAATTAATTCAAATTAAATCAATTGTTGTTGTGTTTTACCAACAACAATCCTAGACGTTGAAAGGGACACAATCAATCTCATCCGTTGATTGTGTGGGTGTCCATGGATTGGGATCCATGGACTCCCAAAACCCTATATAAGAGGAGGCATCCCTTGCTCTTCAAGACATTCGAAAACAATGAATACTCTATCTCTCTCTCTTCCTCTCTACATGCCCATTCTCTCTATCTCTAACGTGGTCGTCCACTATAAATGCCCTAGAGAGATCATCCATCGCCGTAGTGTCGTTGTTATGCTACCCGATCATTTGCTCATGGATCTCCGTCTACTTTGGCGTGCCTTGCTCGTGAAGAAGACGTTGTATCTTGTTTGTCGAGATCAGGAGATCCGTGTCTTGGATCATCAACATGGATTGCGAGGAGCACGCGATTCATCCCCTCGCTCGCAAGCGTCTCCTCCGTCGGATCGGACTTGAGACAAGAGGTCTCTTTGTTTAGAGACTCGATCGCAACCACGCTTCAAGAGGTAATCCTATTACTTGTTTGTGGTATAGACGAAACGATCCGAGAAGTGTTCTTGGATCATGTGGTTTCGTCACATAGAAAATTTTTAATTTCCGTTGCATCGAGCAACTACTGCGACTAGTCGCTCCCAATCGCATTCGAGGCGATCATCACACTTCTGTGATGCGCTTGAGGATTTTCCTGTATCCTTCACTTCTAACCTTGACCGCTGAAATTGAAGGGGTGGAAAAATTGCAAACTAAACCCCGACAGCTTCCAGATTTATCAGCCCGTTCCAAAAGTTTCCAGATTTGCATTCAGGTCCCCCTGCAGGGTCCTAAATACAAAACTTTTAGTTTTTTTTGCAGTTTAGTCCTTAAGGAGGGACCTCTTTCTATTGGATAGTTGTACTTTTCTTTGCACTTATACCCATGTACTCTAGGGTTATTTTGGACCTCATTTAGACTTTATTTTTTCTCGAAGTTTCTAGGGTAGTTACACAACTACCTTAGCGACGTTTCTTGACATTTTTCACAAATTTTTGTCGTATATTTTTCTTGATTAGAGTTTTCTAAATTTTTATCCATTCTGAGTGTTTTCTTGCCTTTTTAAGAATCATGAAATTCTCTCTTTCTCACGAAAGTCGCAATATAGTTACTCTGCCTCCTTAAGTTCGACCTAGGGGAACTTACCTGGTTAATAATTAGTTTAAAGGATAAAATGGGAGAGAAACCAACTCTTTTTACTTCATTCTTTTTATCTCTCCTATTTTATTTGGAATTTGTTTGATCAATCGAAATCCGATCTTCGTGGTTCTTTCTACATCGATGACACTTTTCCGCGGGCCGGCTTTCGATTTATCAGTGTTGACCTCAATCAACTCCCTAGTCTTCTTAGGCCTAAACCCTAGCAGACGCTTACCACATGCTTTCACCAAATTATCATGCCTCGTACATTGCCCGATCCTTATTAACCTTTTCATGAAAAATCAAGTTGATACAAGCATCCATCACGCTCTAATGCTAGAGGTTCTACTCTATGGTTCCTAGGTACGAGCTGCCATTTTTTTAAAATGCTTTTTAGGTCAGTTTTAATTCCCACTTTTATTTACAATCTTTATTTAATGCATTAACTTCGTGGTTTAGCTTAGATTTCTAGTTCATACAGTACGTTGGAGCCTAGAGCTCCGACTATTGTCAACGCATGTTCTAGCTTGGTCGATCCCATAACACACCCATCTTCTTCTCCTACCATTTATTCATCTCTCGATCCATTCATCTTGATAGGTCATATATCAAGTAATCGAGGTCTACCTTTTCCACATCATCGCACCTTTCCACCCCATCTCTCTTCGACTCCACTCTACCTAATAAAGAGCCATAACTCTTCGCCCCCAGCTCCTTGTTGTTCATGTGCATGTTGGATCGTCAAAGGGCCCCCGTTGGGGCCGATTTAGTTTAGAAAGAAGCCTCCCAAGTGCTTTGAATTCCACGCATCTCTAGGACATCATCGATAGGTCTTGGACCTTCTTGATGGCACTAGAAGTTGTGAAATCCTCTCTGGAACCTAATGAGGATCACATTAGTAAGAGAGGCTCTGGAGACGTCCAGGAGCACGGATCAATGGAGCCTCACCCATCAATTCATCCATGTTCTTTCTCAGCCCTTTGTCACCGTCCGATGATGGGCCTACTCCATTTCTTCCGGAACCATCAGATTGAGGTTTGGCATCACCATCAGATCTCTATCAAGATCTAATCTCGATCACTCATCTGTGAATCATCATCAGCCCACATGGTTGCGACACGTGTTTGAGTGAAGCAATCCAAGTTGTCTGCCCCAATGCCTATTAGGGGTATTTTGCATCTAAACCCCTGGATAATTTTGGATCCATTTTAGTATTTAATCTTTCAATTGTTTTGTAATAATTTTATAAAAAAATGCACTAAGGACCTCGAGCCCATTCTTACAATTTGGTCAATGTCCACATCACCTCACGTAGACAGTAATGCGAGGAACTTTTTTTGTAAAATTTATTTCCATGCCCTTGAAGTTTTTTGATAAATTATTAAAAGAATTTTAACTTTCTACAAAATACGTTTAGATCTCTGACAGTTCAAACTATAAATTTTGTGTATCTTTACTCTTATAAATATTTTTGTTATTGCAAAAATTATTAAAATTAATATAGGTGCTTGGGATATTGTTTATTCACATATATATTTTGCAAGGCATTTCAATAAATTTTCCTATTTCTAAAAAATACAAAAAAACAAGAAAATTCTTCTTATCTAATTGATAAAAACTTAATAAATACGAAAATCCCTCTAAAAATTCCAAAAAATATATTATGTATATTATTACATATTGTACATGTATCAAAAAAACCACAAAAAATATAAAACCAAAACTTTTCAAATTATAAAATATGAAAATACCATTAAAATAAGTAAAAATTTCATAAAAGCACAAAAATATTGTTTTCTCTCTTTTATTTTCCTTATTATATATAACAAATATTAAAAATAGTTTTGGGAATTTTTGAGCTTGTTATCTATTTTCAAAATTTAAAACTTTTTTTGAATATTTAATCAAGGTACTATTTTGCATATTTAAATTCTTTAAAAATGCATAAAAAACTAGTAAAAATTCCATAAAAATTATTGAAAATACAGAAAAATATAAAAAGACAAACATATTTTATTTTCTGTATTTTGATTATATTTAGGTATATTTAAAATATAAATATCATATATAATGTATATGTTACTTATAATAACTATATTATCATTATTATCATATATCAATATAGATTATATTTAAAAATAAAGAAGAAACTAAAAACTAGCAAAATTAAAAAGAAATTCTAAATTCTAAATTTTAAAATATAAAAAATATAAAATACTGAAACATATGTAAAAAAAATGTAATTAAAAAGCCACATAAATTAGAAAAAGGCTAAAAATAGAAAAATAATTATTATTAATTACTAATAATACTGCACTCCTCTGTTGTTCTCAATGGTTTAACCCCTACTACTTGTCTACTATATACATTTTTGTAGGGTATAATAAAATTTCACCTAATATATTTTCATTGCATATATATTATTTGTGGGTTGATTGTTGAGTTGTCCGAATTGTTTGAGTGCCGAGAGTCGAGAGAGGGTCGATAAAGCGATTGTTGGATTCGATCTATCTGACACTACATGCTCCTCCAATACCAGATGTTATGAACCTCATTTAATCCGTTTAATCAAATGGTGATGTTGCCAGTGAGCAACACATAGAATAGAGTTTATATATCATGTGTATTTCATTATTTTTTATCTTTATTTCCCATTATTTATTTATATGTTCATATATTCTAATAATATGTTTTTGTTGACTTTTCTTCGAGGGCCCGCTAACTTAGGAGAACTTCTTAGGAGGACCTATGCTACCTTAGGAGGGGGAGGCCAGCTCATTCTTAGCATGTTGGCAAGAGAGAGCAAGAGAGAAACCGAGGAGAAGAGCCGAGCATCATCAGCATAGTTTTATTTTTGTTTTATTTTATTTTGTACAGATGTTTGTTCACCTAGGGGGTTTGTTTGGTTTTTGTCTTGTTCTTATCGCTTCTACTTTCATTCTCTTTATTTTTCTCTTAATTTTATTTTATTGTATTTATCGTGTTTTGAGTTTTTTATTTTCTTTTTCTTTCTTTTGTGTGCTTGGATCTCCTATTTTAGGATTTTATTTGGTTGAGCCAGCTAGCACTAGGTCTAAACCTTAATCAAGAATCTTGTACTTATAGATCGTTGGACTTAATCAAATTAATAATTATGTACTTATCGAGTAGAATTTCATGCCAGGACGGTTCTCAATTGCACACATATAGGATGGATCTTATTTTATGTACGAATTATCCTACATGTAGACTGTTGGAGGCAGGTACATATCCCTATCTCTAGCATTTGCATTCATTGATTTTCATGCATTAGCCTTTCCGAATTCCTTCCCATGTTTCTTTCACTTAGGCAATAAAAGGAATTAGAAAATTCATTAGACGTTTTCTTTGTCAAAATAACCAAAAAAGTGATAACAATTAAAATTGGAACATCTAACTGAACTCGACCCTAAAACTAAATGTAAGGATAAATACCATTATTTTGGGGAGAGTAACCCCTCATTGTCATAGGTACACTCCTGAAGGAGTGAGGCACATACATATAAGGAATAGAGCCCCCAACGCTGGATATGTGCCTTAAGCACATGGGTTAGCTCTTAGGCCCTATTATCACTTAGAGCACTTGCCTCCAACCTTAGACAACGTGGTTTGGTGTGCTAGTAGGTGTGTTACATCGACTCGAACATAGACACTCTAGGATACTGCTCATATGAGCATGTAAATAATGGTGTTTTCACCTAACTCTAAAATAGAAAAGATAAAAGACCGAACCTTCACGGTCTTCATAGTGTCGAGTTGATGAATCGAGGGGTTTGGGTTTGTGTCTGTTTTGTGTGTGTTGGATCACTTTGTTCATTTGCACGTTTTTTGTTCATATTATGACTTGACTATCATGTTCTCCCTGATCCATGGCTCTTGAAAATCGAGATGGCTGACTGGAGCAACTTTCCGGACTGCATGGATTACTCTCATTCCACTCTAGTCGGTGCACCTCCATTTTGCCAAGAGGAGTATTATTCGGATTTTTCTGTACATATCCGACAACAAACATGCCTATTGAGATGGACCTTCCTTGTGAATGACCCCACAGACATAGATATAAATTTTACAAAAAAGATCCTCATGTGGGCGTCTATGTGAGGTGACGTGGATAGGGAACAAATTGTAAATATAATGGAGCTCGAGGTCCTTAGTACAATTTTAACAAATATATTACAAAACAAATCAAAGATTGAATACTAAATTTAAATACAAAATTGTTCAGGGTTTAGATGTAAAATACCCCTAATAGGCGTGTGGGCGGATGACTTGGATTTTTTACTCAAACACGTGGTACACCTACATCAACTGGTGGCGGTTTGCAGATGAGTGCTAGAGATTATATCTCGATAGAGATCTGATGGTGATTCCTGGCCTCAATCTGACTGTTCCTGAAGATTTGGAGCAGTGCCCATCATCAGACAATGGCGAAGGGTTGAGGAAGAACTACCCATGTTCTTTTCTTTACATATGCCTATCCATTTATATCTTGGATACTTCAATTATTTTCCTTTTCTTTTCTTTTCTTTGTTCTTTTATTTTGAATTTAAAATAGGTATTTGTATAGTAATTATAGACTAATTATGAGTGAATAACGAATGCTAATTTGTACGAGTTATTGGTATTTACATGTGTTTTGCTAGAGATTTAAAGACATGATGGAAGAATAAAGGTAGATGAATGGTTATTCATCACCCCTATACTTACCTTTGCTAGTCCCTAGCAAACACTTATTAGAAGAATAAGAAATGCAAAAGGAAAAATTAAGAATAGGAAAATAAAGAAAGTTAGAATGACGATAAGTTTTGAACTTGTTTTTACAAAATCAATGTTTGGAGTTCAGTTAAGACCTTTAGATTCCTTATTGGGCATAAGATCTAAAACTTAATAGCCCTCAAGTTCCATAAATCTTTTTTCAGGTCACCCAATAGCCATGTCATAATATGTCTCTTCATACACAAACCCTTATGACTATGGCTCTTACTTGTATAGTCATGCGAATGTAGCTCTTCTCATCAGAAATAGCAAGGAACATTCTCCCTTAACAGTATAACCTTAATTTCGCAATCTAGCTACTCTTTCCTCGAGGATCGGGGTATTCCCTTCTAAGTTGAGGTGCAAATAGCTCAAGAAGAGGGGGTAGAGAGAAGAATGGATTGTGACCAGTGTAGTCACATATCCTATGGAGCTTGACCAGTGTAGCCAAGTCTCCTACTGCAGGCAGACTTTCCCGATTTTGAAGATGTATTGCAACCCATAGTGTCATGTTTTAGACATCCATGCCATTAGATCGAGCTGCAAGGGCATTGGCCACCTATTGGGGCTACGTATGGCTCCACACATTTTCTTACTCAAGCTAAAGAATCATGCCCTTACCACTTCCTCACAGTTGAGTTAAGTGCAGAGTGCGATGTCCAAGTTATGTCATTGCAACAATAGTTGTACGTGCGCTTCAAAGTACTTTACTTAGGATAGTCAAGATGACATGTGAACATAGTCTTTTGGATTCAAAGAATTAAGTCTCATTGACCTGAAAAGTCTTATTTCTGATTCTTAAATGTGAAATTATGTGGATTAAGCTCTAGATCAAGCTCTAATCTTCATATTTTACTTAGACTTGTTCAATTATTAAATCATTCATAAAAATGCTAATGTAAATGCGAATGTTTTTGTGAAGTAAATTTTTTGGTTATGACCTTTTTATGAGATTTTTGTAAAGTTTTTTTTGCAATTTTTTTATGGAGTTTTGAAAATATTTTTAAAAAATTTAGGTATTTTTGGAATTTGCAAGCTTTTTAGGGATTTTTTAAATAAATGAGAGTTAGTGAATTCACAAAGAATCTACACATATTAAAAAGATTTTTTTATCAAGTTTATAAAAATTTATATAAGATTTTATGTAGTATGTACATGTTTTATGTAAAAAAATTTTGCAAGGATATTATCTACATAGTTTTAAAATAATTTAAAAACATTTCTGTACAAATAAGTTTACAAAGAAATTTTCAAAAACATTTTTATAAATAAATTTACAAACTTTTTACAAATAAGTACAAAGAGGTTATTTTTCAAAGGGATTTTTACCCGGCAGACCCTCTAATCTTTCCCAATAACCTCTACGACCTTTGAAACATCGATATTCCTCCCTCGACCCCATAAACTTGCTAACCCTTACCTTATAAACCCTGTGGTTAACTCCCATCTATTTAACCGCTAAAAGTAATCGGATTTCGTTACAATCTTTGATGTTATGCCTATTTTATTCATCAAATTTACATTTGATTGGCACTCTCTTTTTCCTACCACCCAGCACCAACCATCTCGTCGACCTCCATCGTCGTCGTCGCTCTCTGCTCCTCAGGCACCCCCACTGCTCGACGACAAGCCTCCCCTTAACCCTATCCCACCTCCCCTGCTCGGAGGCCCCTGCTCCCCCGGCTTGAAGCCCCCCATAACCCTGTTGCACCCCTGCTCGGAGCCCCCCTCAGCCCCCTCCGCTGGAAGCCTATGCCCCCCTGCACCCACCTGCTCGCAGCACCCCCTCCCACCCGCAGCCTGCTCCCCCCTGCAATCCTGTCACGTTCGCATCGAAACCAACCCCCCCCCCCCCCCCCCGGGCAGCCTGCTCCCGCTGAAGTAGAGCGTAGAGCAGCCAAAGGACTTGGTGTACCAGTTGGTTGCGGTAATTTCCAACCCTTCTATGTTTCCATCTTGTTAGAGATGTTGATGGCATTATCATATTCCTGCATTTTCCATACTGGAGGTGAATAATTTCGGTTTTGAGCTGTGATTTGTTTTGCTACTTGAACAATGCCTTGTTGGGTATGGATTTCATCCTCTTTTGGACGTTTTGCACAGCAATGGTATGAAAAGTTGCTGCCTTCACCTACTTTGGTTCTGTTCTTGAGTTTCTTTGCCTTGGTTTTCTTGACCTTATTACAGATCGTGTAGGTCCCGGATAGAAGGAAGGAAACGTCGGGTGGTCAGTGCCAAAGAGTTGCCAAAATCTTCTATTTCTTAGTTTGTTGGGTTGCCCACGTCCCCCGTTCATCTTGGCCCTTGTTATGATAGAGGTCCAAGAAAATGTAGAAGCCATTTGCTGTAAGAAACTTGAATGCTAAAGAACCAGCAGTCGATCTGATTTTAGCAACCCGAAGTTTTAAGGAAGTCGAGGGAGAAGAGATTGTAGAGGTGGTGCAGCCGACGGAATATTTTCTTCTATTGATTAATTCTAGTCGTTCGATAGCGGATTGGTTAGATTAAACCCTTTTTTAACCCAAGGAAGTTAACTCTACATGTGACAATTTAATGGTAAGGTATGTGGGGTTAAAACAGAGCAAGTTTACAGGGTCGAGAGAGGAATTATGATGTTTCAAAGGTCGTGGAGGTAATTGACAATGATTATAGGGTCTGTCGGGTAAAAATCCCTTTTTCAAATGGTTTGAAAACATTTTAAAAGATTTTTCAATGATTTTCAAATGATTTCTAAAGACATTTTACAACTATTTTCCAAATCATTTTGCAAGATAGTTTCAAACAAATATTTTACAAACAATTTTTCAAAATTTTTTATACATTTTTACGACCGTTTATACATATTTGCAAGAGTTTATTCTGTACAGTTGATTTATTCATATACTATCTCGTATTCATCATGCTATAATCCATTAATTAAACCGTCGACTTAGTTAAAATAAAAAAATCCTCTAATAATTCATTTAATTTATCTTGTATTACATTGTACATTCTTAACCTATAATTAATTGTATTTAGTTACTATTATTTACTTTGTAATTATTTTCTAATAAAAAATCCCTAAAAATTAGCTGGATTAGTTGTCTTTAAGTTCCTAACCCTTAAAAATACTAAAAAATATAAAAACAACTCAAAACCCAAAATTGGTGTTTTTAACCCCTTAAATACCCCCTAAAAATAATTTTTGTACAAATGACCTCGTTTGGCTTTTTGTCCAACATGATACTGGTAGATTTCATCGAGATCTACAACTTTCATGTTTTGACTTTTACTAATTTTGCCTCTAACTATTTCTTTTATATTTTTCTTTATTTTTTTACATTTTTTGATTTTTTGACTGGGCCACGTGGTGCCTTCTGGGCCACCCACATGGCCCACTCCTCCTTCCACCACCCGGTGGATCTTCCGTATATACCTCCTTCTCGACCATCCATTCCTAGCCGCTTGATCTGATCCCAGATCAAATCACCATTGCTCGCTTCCGCTCACATCTCAGCCGCCCGATTCCCTACTCATCCTATGGCTAATCTCGTGCTACATCACCCCTTCACCTCAACTACCTGATCCCACTTGAATCCAACGGTTCCCCACGCTCCACGTCACCATTTCATCCCCCATCATTGGATAAAGCCCTACTTTCATTTGGACCACCCTCTCCACGCATCTTCCAGTCGTTTGATCAGATCTTAAGGATCTCATCGCAACCCTCCACTCGCTCCTACATCCGGGTCGTTGGATCTAATGAACCAATGGCCCGCAAGTTGTCTTCCTCCTCCGTAATCCCCTACCCAACTGTTCTACCTTGCACCAACCACACCCCTTCCATTTTTTGCCACCGTCTCCAAGATTCTCTCCGCTCCCTAACGCCTCCTCCGTGTAGCCGTTACCTCCCCTATCTTCGCGGGCCAACCTTTATTCCACCTCCATTATTCCCCCACCTTCACTCCTCCTTCAAACCCCCTCCGCCACCACCATAGTAGCTGCCTCCTCCATCTACAAAACCAACCCCCTTCCGCCTCCGTCACCTTTATCCACCATCCAAGGGTTTCCTCCCTAGCTTCCTCCGTGTTGGCCATTCGAGCCCATGGCGAGCCATTATGCAATAAATGTTATTGCACATATCATTCCCTGATATGAAATGAAGAATAAATAATTTACATAATAGGTCCCTTAGTACTATTAGGGTTATGTACCATGGCCATCTTGATGATCATACAACTGTTGTTTCAATTAATTAATTATAGATGCTGGTGCTTGGATGAATATCTAAAGAGTTAGATTGAAGAGTCATCAAGTACCGTCAAATGATTATTAAGATATGATCTCCAGGCTGAGTAGGAGATGGCAATCCTTTCTCACATAGGCTGATATCTGACCAACCACTTGATGCAGGTTCTCTACATGGGAATAGAGGTTTGGAGGTGTCAGATTAGTTGGGTGAAACAGTTGACTTAATGAGATCGAGATAACCAAAGTCCTATATCGTATGCTGTCACGATATAGGTACACATCCTCTAACCGGAGACAGATGTGTTACTATATGTTTGAGTATGTACATTTGACAGACCAATAGGTTGATGACCTAATCAAGGTCTATACACCGACGTGCTGGTGTGCGTGCAAGGGCATATGAGTAATACGATCTCTCGAAGGGATCATACAGGTTCATTACTAAACCGGAAGACATGAGCTCACTCATGAGATATTGGGAAGAATCAAATTCCGTGCACGGTCGTCTCGCTTTAGAAGCTTGACTGAATTTATAAGTTTGATATATACTTTAAGAAAGTATATGATCAAGACCTAAGTATGATATATGCTTTTGGAAAGTATATGATCGATACCAACTCCCAATGATCAAATGAGAAACTTACTGATAAACCCCTGAAGTAGACAGTATACAGTTGATCTAATACTTCAGGTTTATTTTGAGTCTTCCGGTATGTAGGATGTAAAGGTAATGGGAATAGATGAGGGTGATGTGATCATAAACGATTGTATAACCATGACACTTCCATTCCTAGGGAGTGATGAAACGGGTCTGGATTTTAGTGACTCCTCTCATAGAGAAGTGATCTAATCTTAGTCCAAATGTTGGACGTTGATTTGAATGTGATTCACATGTAATGAGAAGATTAGATTTGCGGTCTTGATTTAATCAAGCAATTGTGGGAGGTCCGCAACATCTGGATTTGAGATGTGATCTCAATATCCAAGTCACTATACGTGGAATAATACAATCGTCCTGTCCTTATCTCCAAGTATCCGCAGAGAAAGAGCATTGTCCTTGAAAGAGTTCATGGATAATTTAATTGTTGATATATGTATCCAAGCGTCGAGAAAATTGATAATTAATTGTGATTTAATTATCATGGATAATATGAATTTGATTCATATTATAAGGAGAGTTATCTGAGATAATTAAATGTGATTTAATTATCAAAGATGTGAATAATGTGAATGTGATTCATGTTATTTGGGCACATGAGAAAAAGGAGATCCAAGATAATTAAATGTGATTTAATTATCATGGATATGAATAATATGGATAGCACTATCCATATTAATCATATATATTATAAATGTGATTTATAATATATTAGAGAGAGCATATTGTGATTTATATTTGTTAATTAATTATTAATGTGAATTGTATTCACATTTGATCATTAATTAAAATATAATTTACATTTAGTTTTGGGTTGTGAATAAGATTCACATAATTTCAATGGCATAATTGATATTTTCCATGAGATAATTTGGAATTATTTTTGTGAAAATATTGTCAACAAGAGATGATGATATATATCGTGAGATAATGAGATCTCATGATAATTTGAAGAGATAGACCAAGTCCACCAAAGATGAGTGGACGGCTACAACTCTCCATGAGGGGAATAATAACCGTTCCCTCTTATGGGGAGATTGGTTTATTCTCTTCCTTATCTTTTCTCTTATCAAATATGATTTAATTTCAAATTAATTTTGTTGATTTATTAATGAAAATTAATTTAAATTAAATCATTAGTTATTGTATTTTTACAACAACATCTTAGCCATTGAAAGATACACAAATCAATCTCATCAATTAATTTTTTGTATCCCATGGATTGTGATCCATGGACTCCCAAAACCCTATATAAGAAGAGGCATCCATTGCTCTTCAAGGAACAAGACAAAACCAGATAATTGATGAATGCTCTCTCTCTCTCTTTATCTATACACGTCCACTCTCTCTATCTCTCATGTGGTCGTCCACCATGGATGCCCTAGAGAGATCCTCCACTGCCGTAGCATCGTCGTTATGCTGCCCGATCGTTTGCTCGTGGATCTCCGTCTACTTCGACATGCCTTGCTCGTAAAGAAGACATTGTATCTCGTTTGTCGAGATCAGGAGATCCTTGGCTTGGATCATCAACATGGATTGCGAGAAGCACGCATCTCATCCACGCGCTCGCAAGCGTCTCCTCCGTCGGATCGGACTTGAGATAGGAGGTCTCTTTGTTTAGAGACTGGATCGCAACCACGCTTCAAGAGGTAATCCTATTACTTGTTTGTGGTTTAGATGAAATGATATGAGAAGTGTCCGTAGATCATGTGGTTTCGTCACATAGAAAACTTTAATTTCCGTTGCATCGAGCAACTAGTGCGACTAGTCGCTCCCGATCGCATATGATGTGATCCTCACGCTTCCGTGATGCGCTTGAGGATTTTCCCCGTATCCTTTAAGTGGTATTAGAGCCAGGTTGTTGAAGGTTTTGGATTAGATCCATGAACCTACGAAGATTCGGGCTCGTTTGGGTTCATGAAGATTTTAGCATTTCAATTTTCGCAGCCCTGTCTTGTGATAAAATTTCATCCCTATTTAAAATGTTTAAACACGAATTTTAAATTGGATAATGTTCCCCATTAATTAAGGAAACAGTAGGATTTGAGTTTGTGTAATTTGGATTCCGTTTTCTCAAGATATGATCGTTTTATTGACCATATGTCTACTGTTTCGGGGATGGCGATTAGAGACGTAATTAAAATATTAATTACGGTTTTAAAATGCCTGGAAATGCGTGTTTATCATATGGTTTCGATTTTAAATCAAGTTATAAATATCTGGAAATTGATTTTGCTTAGTTTGAATTTAAAATGAATGAGATGCTATTTTTAGTTAGTGAGGGTCACTGTTGGAAATTTCATGTTTATCTAGAAACCTCGTGATTGTCGTTTAAGAAATTTGCGAAATTAATAGTTAATTTCCTAGAATCATTATGGATAATATTTGGGAAATATTAGAACAATAATTATTCCCCTAAATGACATTGCCCCAACCAATGAATGGTTAGATCTAGATCACCAATTGGTTACTCGATACACTTTCATCAAACTTGTTACATGAATAGGTTTTGGGAATTTGTCTAGCAAATTTCCTTATAATCAAAATGATTTTGATTATTACTATATGGTATAATTTTTGTTGAAAGACCAATGATCATCTCAAGTATAAAGTGATTGACTCGGCATTGTTTTTTCCGAGGCGGATATGGTGTCTATTCGGGGAGCGTTGGGGTAGCGGGTCGCATCGGTTGCAGTCTGTCCCACTCCCGTCAGTACTGGACATGACAGCGGGTAGAGAACGAATGATGCCTGAGAGAACATGATGTATTTTTCTAACTATTAAAATTCAAATTAATATGTACTTTAAGAAAATACCATATATTCAAGTAAAATCAAGTTTGTTAATTGAATTGGATTGATAATTAATTTAATGTGATTAAGTTAATTATATCCAATTAGAAAGACTTTATTATGAATAGATGTGTATTTCCCTTGGAAGAATTAATCGTAATGAATATGATTCATAATGATTAATTAGAATTTTAATATGATATGGAGGATCACATAAGTGACATCCATGGTCTCCCATCAAGGAGAAGGGTTCCGTCACCAGATATTGTATGTAGGAGACGCCTGTCCAAAGTGACATCTCATGCATACAATCCATTTGGATCGGGCTCTTCGCTTCTCGAAAGAGTAAGGCTGTATACGTAGTTACCCCAATATCGAGTCCTCATATTATTGAGGCGATATTGGATTGTGTATAGCGAGTATTAAGCATAGAGATGGTTGGTTCAATTAATTACGGGTCAACATCACCTTAGGGGTGGTGGGCCCGGGTGTTAAAAACCGAATTGGGAATGCAAGTTGGACTTGCAAGGCAGAATGTGTTCCCGCTTCTTTTTATCCGAGTTACAAGTTCTCATATTATTGGGATGTAACAAAGATAAGGAAGGAGATCCCATATCTTGCTTGAGATATAATGGTAAGTATATCTCTTACACTGTCAGTGATTAAGGGAATGAACTTTCAGTGTTGACAAGGCAGGACAACTTTGATAAAAAAAACTCTTAAATCAAAGTAAATATGTATATATAAATATATATACACTTATGCAAATTTCTTATTTCAGATAATCCTTCATTAAACCCACTCAATGTTATACTCAATAATAACCAGTAAAATATCATGGATTGGACTCATGATTCCAGATATTGTACTTGTAGTTGGACACATAATGTATGTGGTTGCAATGTGCAAGTTTCCTCACAATAATGAGGAATGACAATTAAATAGGCAATAGATCTACAACCCTAGGCTATGTATGTCTCTATAGTCTTGATATCATCAAATGTACTTTGGAAGTGATATGTCGATGTTGATCGTAATTGTCAATTAATCATTATAAAAATCTAAGAAGATATTCTGGCATACATATGTGCTCTTGATATTTATCATGAATGACATGGTTCACTGCATCATGCATAATGATAGCTCTGTAAGAGATGATGTATTCAAAATGTTTGAATACCTAGCTGAACCAATGTTTTAAGAGTCTAGATGGATGTAGACATGATGAGTGCCATCATTCTATTGTCTACACTCTAGTCATTCATGAAGCTTCATAATATTCATATTGTATGAATTTAATGAAGCATGTGTAAATGTTGAAATGCACTTACATTAAATTCTTTTGAATTCAACATAAGAAATTCTTTGTCTTGAACAATGGTTGTTTGTAGATAAAGAGAGCACAGTGGAAGCATGGGTCGGACCCGTGTGAGAAGGAAAGTCAAAGAGTTGATTGTACTTCTGCGACTTCCATATGACATCCAAAGAGTTGGATGAATGTCAATACTGCAATAAGTTGATGTGTTGATAGTATGACTATCAAGTCTGTCTAAAATACTTAGTGAAGGATTTAGATAGAGCATCAGAATAATCTACATATAATCATTGACTTTGACTTACTTATTTCATAAGATAAAGTCTGATAATTATATCCCAATCGTCTAATGACACTTGCAATTGGTTGCATATATATATATATATATTAGAAGATTAGAAATCTGATCTTAAGGTTTAATAGCCATCTACATGGATATTGATGTAATTGTTGCAACAATCTCTGTTGGATTGATAGACTTCTTAATTTCAGCGGGAGAGTCCTTAGTCTTAGAGAATGTCTCTATGACCTAGATATTAGAATACACTCATTGTTTGTTTCTAAATGTTGGAAATAAACATGAATTCGGGAATAAACCTATCATAAAGAGTTATGATGGATATATTTCATATAGTAATCTAGCATCTAGTGGACTCTACTAAATTAGAAATTTATGAACGGTTCATTAAGATTTCTAATACTGAATGTTAAACCTTATAAGATCAATAGGAGGATAAAGATAATTTGACAATGATTTGGCATCAAGTTTTGGACATATGCCTGTTGATTTGATCAATAGACAAGTAAGAGATGAAACTTTAGAATATCTAAATTTTCAAATCTTACATACTTATGAATATTGTATTTAAAGTAAAATGTTAAATACACCCTTCTTTTGGGAAATGTGCCAGATGTCAAGGTATTCAGGATCTCATACATATTGATGTATGTGAATCATCTATATCATAGTAAACATTATGGATATGTGATATCTATTGATGATTATGTATGATATGAGATTTCTTCTTTTCACCTAAGAAAACTTTGAAATGTTCAAAGATTTCATAATTTTGGTTTAGAATCAAAGTCTGAAGAAAGATGAAATGAATTTGATCTAACTTAGGTAGCTTGTACTTGTTAGATAAATTCAAAGATTATATTATGGAGATATGAATATCATTTCTATCTCAATCCTCTTAACACATCTAAAGCTCAATAGAGTTGTAGGGAGATACAATTGGATCATGTGTGACATGATTTGATCAATGATGAATTTTAACATAATTTCCTCTTAGTTTCCTTGTACATATATGTAGTAGAGACTACATTATATATATCCATAATAAGATTCCATGCATGTAAGCTGGAATCGAGCACTAGAGAGTGCTACGTCATTAGGAAAATAAAGGATGGTATTGGATACCTACTTTATGAACTTCAGATTCTTAAAAGATCTCATCTCTGAGAATGTGATTCTTAGAGGATTAAGACTATTGAGAATCAAGATGAAAATGAAGTATAAGAACTCAGAGAAGATAATGAGGCTCCTATAATCGGAAACTAAAAGGACATTTAAAGAAGAAACACTAATACCTCTTCAAATGAGTTTGAGGATGTATTCCATGAGTCAGTTAAATTTGACAATGATCGGACTACATGTGATGAAGCTCCTGAGGATCATGACATGGAAAGATGGATTTTAGAAATAAAAGTCTAAAGTAGATGTCATATACAAGCGTTGTATATGGACCCTCGAGGATGCACCTATAAGGGTTAGACCCATTAAGGTGTAAATGGATCTTCAAGAGAAAGAGGGAACCTAATGAGAAGGTAGATACCTTCAAAGCTCGGTTCGTAGCCATGAGCTACACACCGGAAGAGAAAACATTGCTTGCGATGGGACTTGCTCTTCAGTAACCATGCTTAAACCCATCGGATTATAGCTAACTGTAGCTACACAACATGGCTTTGGCATCTTCGAGATGAAAGTCAAGATTGCATTCCTCTATGAATGCCTCTATGAGGATATTCACATGATGTAGCCCCAGGGCTTCATGATTGGGGAAAGAAAGATGTGCAGCTAAAGAAATCCATCTATGGACTCAAATAAGCTTCTTGTAGTTGGAACATAAGATTTGATGAAATTATAAATGTTATGATTTCAGATAGAATCTTGATGAACCATGTGAAGCTTAGTGGGAGTACCATTGTGTTCATCATGCTAAATATAGATAATATCCTAATCATTTGGATTGATATAAGGATGATAATAAGTGTTTTATAGTCTAGCTATTCTATACCTTGAGATATGATCCCAAAGATGCCTCTTGAATCTTAGTTCTGAAGGTGTCCAGAAGCAAAGAGAATAGGATGTTGGGACTGTCACATTTGTAGTACATCTTGGACATATTCCATTTTTTGGAAATTGCAAAGAAAGGCTTCCTTCCCTTAAGATTTGGTACTGACCCATCTGAAGGGATAGCACCTCAAAGAGTTGAGGAAGTGAATGCTAGAACTGCTTGCACTTGTGTATCAGTTATGAGAAGCTGAGTGTATGCTAGATGTGTACAAAAGCCAGATGTCTGCCATGCAGTCGGAGTAGTAAAGTGTTGCTAATCCTACTATGGACATAAAAAACTTGATTGCAGTAATAACAAAAATCTTCAAAGATGACAAGACTTTCGAGATAGTGATCTCTAAGTCTTATCTTCAAGAAATTAAGAATTTATAGGTAGTAATCTAAAAGGTCTTTACTTTGGATACCTTTGGAAATAGAGATCTCCAGGAATAAGGGTATTCTAATAAAAATTATGGAAATATTGGTTATGATCATTATTAAGATGTAGTGTCAAGGCCACTATAACTGCTTTATCAAGATTGAGTATTGGTTGCATAAGATGCAACATTCGCATTAGATGCGAGCACTATTACTGGAGATATGCAAGTGTCGTAAAAGGACTTGGCGTAGTCTCGTGGGAACAGAGTGACTGATCAGCTTACCTAGCTATTTTCTAAATATCCTATGATTGTTACATGAGTGTGGGTTTAAGTGATTATCCCATTAATGGCTCTTTGGGCTAGTGGGAGATTGTTGGACATGCGAGCCCACGACGAGACATTATGCAATAAATGTTATTGCACATATCATTCCCTGATCTGAAATGAAGATTAAATAATTTGCATAAGAGGCCCCTTAGTACAATTAGGGTTATGTACCATGGCCATCTTGATGATCATACAGCTGTTGATTCAATTATTGAATCACAGAGGTTGGTGCTTTAATGAATATCTAAAGAGTAAGATTGAGGACTCATCAAGTACCGTCAAATGATTATTAAGAGATGATCTCCCGCCTAAGTGGAGATGGCAATCCTTTCTCACATAGGCTGATATCTGACCGACCTCTTGATGCAGGTCCTCTATATGGGAATAGAGATTCGGTGGTGTCAGATTAGTTAGGTCAAAGAGTTGACTTAACGAGATTGAGATAACCAAAGTCCTATATCGTATGCTGTCACGATACAGGCACACATCCTCTGACCGGAGACATATGTGTTACTATATGTCTGAGTATGTACATTTGGCAGACCAATAGGTTGATGACCTAATCAAGGTCTATACACTGGCGCGCTGGTGTGCATGCAAGGGCATATGAGTAATACGATCTCTCAAAGGGATCATACAGGTTCATTATTAAACTGGAAGACATGAGCTCACTCATGAGATATTGGGAAGAATCAAATTCCGTGCACGGTCGTCTCATTTTGGAAGGTTGATTGAATTTGTAGGTTTGAGATATACTTTTGGAAAGTATATAATCAAGACCTAGGTATGATATATGCA